>CM051705.1:4673418-4990918 GCA_028022725.1 Lycodopsis pacificus | reverse complement strand
GCAGAATTGTGTCGCACATTTGTTTCTGTACAGTACCAATTGAATGTGTTTGTTCCTTCAACCTACCGTAGTAAATGTCAATATAGACATATTTTGTAACTTGTCAACTAATCTGAATGCTTAGGATGGGTTAATTATGTATGTGACGACAAAAATAAAGTACAAGTAATAACACAACAATCACTTGAACTTTGCTGCAATGTTAGTAAATACCAGTTGATTTCTTTCAAAGCTCTAAACACGAAGCAAAAAGCACCACAAGGACATTTGGGTATTGTTAAGGCCGGCGAGATCTTGCTGTGAAATCAATTATGTGAGGATTCACCCGTAGGGGCGAAGTAAATCTGCACTTGACTTCCCTCAACCGCCCCGACAGTGCTGACCTTTGAGGGAACCGAAGGAGTCCAACATTTTAATTTGTGCTACTTGCATTACAAAGTTGCCCGTGGTAGAAATGATCCGGTGGCAATGAAATGCAATAAGACATTGAGATGCACTGCAATGTTGCATAAAGAAAAATATGATGTTTTCAATTGGAATAAACAAATTGGAAAATAGCTTCATAGCAACAGATGATACGGCAGATTCAGATACATTCATCCCTATAATGTGTTTCTCATATCCAAAAGATACATGTTTGTATGATGTGCATCCTGCAACACAACATAAGGACATTACTGCTCCTCCCTGTACTGCTTATACTTCCACTGTGACATCAATTGTATACGGGTACAGTTGGTGTGAGGTCTTACGTTTACTGTTTCCTTTCTGACAATTATAATTCAGAACAGCACAACCAGGTGAACCAGAGACGCTCCCAGCAGGACTGAGCTGCTGAGAGACGGAGGGAATATCTGCAGCAGTTCTCCAGCATTCGTAATAATCAATTCAGGCAAGCTTGCTGCCGAAGGAAACAACCGATTAAGCAGAATCAAAGTGCTCTTTAACCCTTCTATCAGCTTGGCCGTCTGGATCTGCACTCATTAGTCTGCAACACACTAACGCACACGCACACACACATGGAACAACATCACATTTCGGAGAATGTTCTCCACTTCTCCTGCCCTCCTTTCTCAGTCTCATAATTGCTATTGGCTGAGGTAAGACGGCAAAGGTGAGAGAAAGAGAGGCGGACTAATTGAGAGTGAGAGAAGCATTGGCAAAAGCATTTATTGCATTTACTGTATTAAATGTAAACATAGAAAAATGAGCTGAAAGCCTTCACTGAAAGGAGCTCCAGCAGCTCTGAATGCTCAAGTGTAAAGTAGATGAAATTGGCGTGGGAGTCTGGATTTCAGGCAGCCTCATTATACCAGATAAAGTAGGCCCTTTGTCAAACAAAGTTTTTTTTTTTCTCTTTGTAGATGTTATCTGCCAGCAGAGATTTGATTCTGACAAAAAGTGTAGCAATTAAAGATTAAAAATATCAGCGTTAGAATTGAACCCATTTGTCACTTGCGTACCGCTTAACTTTCCGTGGTATTTACCTTTTAACACACAGACAAGCACGCACACACACGCACACACACACACACACACACGGTGCACAGTATATTTTCCAGTGTTGCCGTATGAAAATATAAAACAGTGAAGATGATCTCTAAGTAAACTATGCTCCCCGCAGCCTCGTTAGCCTCTCTGTTTTGACTGTAAACAGTACAATTGATTTCCAGAGAAAGCAAGTGTTGACATGAGTTAGTAATTGTGTTTAAACTTTTTTTTGTTGGAATTCGAATGATTAATGAGGCGGTATGTGAAATGACGATTTTTTAGGATCCACCTATGGGGGAGTTGTTCTCAGAGAGCAAATGGTTGGTTGGCTCAAGTTGACCGTGAGCAACAATGCAAATGTTAATCAAGCCACACGATGAAAACATCTTCTGTGAAGATGCTGTGTTGTCTGTTAAAGTGTTCAAACACTTCCTCGTCGTACTGCTTGGAGAAACTATTGTGTCGGAAATGTTTCCGACACAAACCATATAATCAGAAGACATGCTTTCTTATTCCCTGTGACATATGGACAAAGTAAATGTGTTTCATGATATCTTTCTAAATGTCATGCAAAAGTTATCGATTTGCAGCAGCAAGGGGCGGGGCTTAAGGGCTCTGCAGAGCCATGCGTGTCGTCCTTTACAGGCTATTTCATTTTTACATTCTATACTACGACTTTTTATGAAAATTATATTCGAAAACTTTTTTTACGATATTTTCATGGCGTATTTTACAATGTCTTTTTAATAACATGCCATACTATACTATGACTTTTTATGACAATTGTTTTATGACTTACTACATCATGACTTTTTTATGACATATTCATGGCACCCTATACATTTTCTATGACTTTCTCATGGCGTATTCTCCTATGACATTTATTTTGGCATTTTTATGGCACACTATGCTGTGATGTTTTTGTGTTATACTACACTATGAAACCTTTAGGGGATACTATACAATTACTTTTTTTGTAGCATACTATACTGTGACATTTTATGAATGGAAAAATAGTGAGAGTGTAATTGTTACAGTCCCAGATGAAGGTCCAGGGGATGAAGAGTGTAAATAAACCCAGGGAAAAAGACTCATGGGCAACGGATAAATAAACAAAAAGTAGCTTATTAGGAATAAACTGAAATGCTCACAATGCAACAACACAACTTTCTTAAAAAGGGAAGCGACACTAAGTAACAGCTGTAACAATTGAACTCAAAAGACCAAAATACGATACAAACTAACTAAAAGTGTGGCACCTGAATGGACACTGCGGAGAGAGAGCAGACACAACACGGTATAACAATAGTTCAATCAGGAGAGACTCGTTTCCTAAGTTAACAATGATTTATTACACACTTGTCAAATATGAAAAGTGCAAAGTCTTTGGCGATTGGACTCCATCCTGAAGTACTATCACCGAGGGTAGGGATACTGAGGTCCAACAGGCCTAATCCCCCCTGGAGTCCAGATACTGGTGGTGGTGATGAAAGGAGTTGCTGCCATCTGATGATGACTCAGGAGCCTGACTGTGATGCTGACTGGAGGTGACTGGGGTGGAGGAGGGTTGCAACTGCTAGCTGAAATGACAACTGACAGCAGCAGAGAGGAGAACACTATTTAAAGTATGACAGCAACGATATGATTGGCTTGAGGAACCGGTGTGCCGAACCTGGTTGGTTACTAAAAGTGCCCGCCCCCAATCAGCTGATAGAGTAATCACAAGGAGAGGAAAGACAGAGATTACTAGTGTGTGTCTTCCTGACTGAGCGCTTGAGCTACATTTAATAATAATAATAGGTCATATTGTGGTAGTCTTTACACAAAGTGTAGTATGTCATAGAATGTCACATTTTTATAATAAAAGTGTGTAAAAGTTATTATATGCTTAGCCGACTATGCCATAAGAACAAAGAAGCAGCACAGTCTGAGCTCAAGACGAGCTGTTTGAGGTAAGATCAAGCAGGAGATCAGTGCAGATATGTGTGTTATTTTAGCGGGAGGGAGGGAGGGAGAGAGAGCAGACTAAGCTGGAGGGAAAGAGAGGAAGGCTGTTGTCTACAATGAGGAGACATGGGGAAAAAGAGAAAATACGAAGAAATGAAGTTAGTCAGACGTGTAACTACTTTATTCTTCTATGATGAATCGTTACCTTGTTAACCTAAATTCCTATTTGATTCATTTGTGCCCCTTCAAAGCGAGGTCTCCTCACGAAAAAACTAAAACTAAAAACATCTTTGAAGCTTTCTACGCAACAAATCTGCATTTTTTATTTTTTTAATTCGTATGAGCATCTGCACTATTTTACATGCTGGTTTTGTTCCCTAAATCTAACTTCCTGTGAAGACGGAAGTTTATTTTGAAAGGACACTATTGATGTAACAAGCATAAATGACACTCACTCCCTCACGACACATCAGAATCTAATGCTGACAGAGGTACGTAGAGCGCTGTTCCCCTCAAGCGGCGGTATTTGAAGAGTTGGAGATGAGAATGTGTTGGAGAAACAAATGTCAATGAGCCCCCGGAGAGACAATAAAAATGAAGATTTGGACAGAAATTCAGAGGTCTGGAACCAGGCAAGTGACAAACACAGAATATTCTTGATTTGATACTGCCACACAGTGTGGAATACGATAATTCAAACAACCCTAACTGCAGGAAATAATGTGAAAACTGGATGTTAGGTGGTAGATGAAGTGCCTCGCTGAAGAGAAGAGGAATTGATGGGGTGACAATAACAACCCCATCTTTACACACCAACGTGAAACCTCTTTATTGGTTGGGGAATTCAGGCAGCACCTTTTCGGCGACAAGCTTTGCCCTGAACTCCAAGTTGAGGCACCGCTTGGCCCCCAATGCACTTACTCTGTTTGATCTTGCTGTGCTCTCCATCCGAGCTTTACGGTTCAATAATGCCAGAAAGTCACCTGGGACCTGTAGCAATACGTCTTCATACTTATCAGCAGTCCAGCGGTAGGAGGCTGTACTGGCGAGTCCGCTCTGACCTTTCTACAGCGGCGTGACTGGGTTGAAGGCAGCACGGTGGTTCTCAGAGGGGAAAACAACAGCTTCGCATTGGAACAGTGAATACCCACAGCAGCATTTTGAATGTGTCAAGAATAACTGGACTCCAACCTACCTCTTTGCCTAATCCTCTGACTCGTTCTCATGCTCTGGCTCCCCAAAAGCAATACTGCATTGCTTTTTTTTTGGAAGTGAATGTAATGAAAGTGTTCTGTGTACAAAGCCAGTGCAAGGAAGTGGGTTATGTAAGTAAGAGGGACTCTTTATCATGTTAATTTCCTGGTGACATTGCAAAAAAAGCTCGAGGGCCCGCAGGATTCAATTTAGCTTGTGTTTTCACTGTTTGTATACACTTGGCTTATTTACCTCGAAGAAATAAAATGAAAATGTTTTACCAGGCTTCATTATCATTACTTCTGTTTCCACTTTATTAGAAGCATTACAAACGGCTGGCGGGACATATCAAAGGCAGGATTTAACACACAATGTCAGGAGTAAATTACGTGTAGTTTAATTCGCTAATTGGGACCACAAATGCCTATTTTGTCTCACCAAAATATTGGGTGAATTCACACCTGCGTTATATTAGATCATGTTCACTGGTGCATTGCATCGTGTCTGATTTCCGCACTTCCACGCATAATCTGTCAGTGTAATAACATACTTGGGTGCATTTTGAAGGTACAACTTCCATCTTACTTACAGTACAATGCACAATTATTGCACCGATAAATATGTCTTACACATATGAATATGTCTGGTTTGACAGGTTGTGTGATAAAGCCTAACGTGCTTTTTAATAGTCAGTCAGTCATCTTATTATACTGATATACAACATAGCATTATCAGTGGTTACAGGATGCTAAAATGATGAAGCAAGCTGTTCTGATATTGATTGATGTTAAAATACAATCTGTGTAATCTTTACTGTAAGAATAAATGCTTTTTATAAAGTGTGTATTAAAGCTACTATTAATCCCAGCATTGTTTGGGTTCATCAAATCACTTGGTAGTTCAATTGTTAGAAGATTGTCAATAAAAACTCCATTATTTTAACTTTATTATGTAATTTGCCAAGTTTCCATCCAAATAACATCACAATTCTACAGAATATTGGCAAAAGAAAATGCAATAATGCTCTTTTTTCCACTACTGCCATATGAATATTGGGAGTTGGGCGCATGGAGATAAAAGTTGGTGCCTCCAACTTCTCCAGTCTAGTGCAATTAAAAATGAATTGAGGAAGAGGGCACAATGACATGACATAATTTTAACAGAGACAGTCAGAAATGGAAAACTTGGTGGAAAACATGATGGAAATATGGTAATATTATAGTCATACCAGCAATCCAACAGACTTGAATAAATCGTTGATTCTATTTATAAAGGCTGTCGTTTGAGTCGCTCAATGCAAAACCACATTACCAATAATTACCATGTTCTGTGTTATGCTGTTCCTGTCAGTGACGGGCTGAAAACAACAACAACAACCTGAAAGTTGACGAATGCTTCAAAGCCAAACAACAGCACAGCCATTTCTATATAGATGATATACTGCTGCGCACCTGAACCACAGATTAAGACCATGGATGTCCATGTTCCCTGAGCACAGTGGGCTGGCTCCCCTCGATACCATTTCCATATAGATTGCCTGTCCCATTTTGATATTGCAGGAGAGGCTGGGAGGGGCTGAAAGAATAGACTGTGAAAAGAGCAGGGAGTGGGGAGTATTAGAGGCGGCAATATGTGCTATATGTGATACGGAGAGGCATAGAGAGAAGACAGTAAAAAAAGTATCGGCTATAATATCTACGAGTGGAAGTAACGGCTGCATATTCAATGCTGTACTTCAGATATTCTGCCTCAATATGAATTCAAACTGGCTGGCCAGGTCTAGATGTGTTCAGGTGGCCCTGTACATTCCAAACCTCAAAGATGACGAGCATGCATCAGCAGGTGAAAGTGAGAACTGAAATTTGAATTTTGAATTGGGCAAGGAAATATAAATTAATAGCTATTGTCATAATTTTCCATTTCTGAAAAGAACATGAAACCATTTTGGGACATATTTGTCTCTTTCATGGGTGCACATATGACAGCACTGTTACGACTCCCAGCAACGGGAAGTCCTGTCACCTCAGCACTCTTTACATAACCTTGTGATTCGAATCACTACACAGAGTAACGTATATGTCACACTAGTGGAGTGATCAAAACACCGATTGGATAAACTATGGCTAGCAACAGCTGGTTAGTTGAATTTAGTTTTTTTTCTTAGTGCCTAGAGAAATCAACCAAGAATTCATCCTGCTAATGTAGCAAATAAAACAGAATTTTGATTTTTTTTTAATTATAATTCTGACCAAGTAAAAACATCACCAAGAATACAGATTTCCTTGCAAAAACACCCCGTTCCTCTCTATTCTGTAGTGTATTGTGCTTCGTACTGTGTTTCTTGGAAGCTCACTGTTTTCTGACTGGAATAACAAGCTCTTCCGTGAAGTTTGGAGCTCATGCCGGGGCTTTTATGTCTCTCCATGTTGTTACTCACAGATACTGCATGAACTCTGGCAACTTCAGAGGGAAACAAAACATGCCATTCATGAGCGGTCACCTTCTCCCCAGAACCAAGAGCCTCATTAAGAATCCAGCATTGACCCTCGGTCACCCCAATTATTATATACATTAATTTCATCACTTTTCCCAAATACACACACACACAGACACACACCCACACACACACACACACACACACACACACGCCAACGCTTCCCTGCATCAATGGCTTGCTGATTGTTTCTTTTGTGCTGGAATCAATCAGGGCACGGGGTTCCTTTGCCGCTTCCACTGCACTCGGTTAAAGTAATTGGAGTTTGCCAATGAAAAACACACGCACGCGGCGCATCTACGCACTTTAACAGTTTTTACTGGAGCGGCCTTGGTTCAGTTTATTTGTTCTGCACATCACTTCCGGTTGAGTCGCAATGCTTTCAATCTCTATTTCGTGCCACTTAAATCCTTGTTGATAGGATAGTTGTGTGCTGCTTCACACCACACTAAAGCCGTGACGAGTGTGAGTGAGCATGATGTGCCCAAGGTTAAAAAGAAAAGTTGTTCCCCCACACTTTTATCTCATAAAAGCCCAACTTTCTATACCCTCTCTGATTCACATCTCAGGAAGAGACTGGAAGACAGATTTTCAGTCCAAAAGACGAGGTGGAGAGGGACTGTCTCTTTAGAGGGTTCCAGAGTGCACGGTGGATGTGCTGGCTGCCAAATACTTCAGAGTAAATGGATCAAATTCTTATCTTGGAGGTTAGATAATTGTTAGCACTCCCCACTCACTCTCTTGGGGTCACTCTTCAGCGAGCCCGTTGCAGATAATTGGCCTTTCTCTGTCTAATGAAGAACCAAACAGCAATGAGAATGAGTTGTAGGTGTACATACAAATAAACACACCGTCATTCATCCAGTAGCACTTTTCAAAGGTTCAAAAAGAAAAGTAATACAGGTTCATTTTGTCTCCATTACTGGAAACATAATTATTGCAAACATCCTCTTTATACCTTTGTATTTGTAGTTAGCTTTAATAATGGATTATAAAAAATCTCTGCTTTTTCCATGTAACACAAAGAGGACAATTTGTATTTGTGTAATTATGATTTAAAAAAGATAACAGAAGCTGCAGATTTGAATTATAATGGTCATCTTCACAAAATGTAGTATCATTTTACAGTATTTACCCATGAGAACATAACTGCTAGTTATTATTCCTGATGTGTTTGAGCAACGAGATGAAATAGAATAAAATGGCCTGATTATGCCGCGGCAGAGGAACTCCACGATGTCCACGGGGGGCAGGCAGGACAGTGTGTTGGTTTGCAGATGGAAAAATCACTCAAAGGTCAGCGCTGCGCTGCACCTGCTGCAGAGAACACATCTACGAAACGCTGCAAACAAAGCGAAGAGAGATATCAGGCAGTGTTAAGACAAACTGCAGTCAGCTGACCGTTTTCTCTTGCACAGTGCTGCTTTCACTTCCTTTTAGAGATTATGATTGCTCACCAATTGACCTGTCAGGCCACGAATGAACTATTTAATTCATGCAAAAAGATCCTCCACATTTCAAACATAATGCTGCTCATCTTGAGTGTTTTCTTACAGTACCACTTTTGAGTTTGGAGTAAAGGACCCCTTACAGGTTTCAAATGAACCTACTGTTTAATTATCTGACCCTAACCATACAGCAGCGATGATCCATCTGACCGTAACGCAATCTTTCACCAACTTTAAGCATACCGTAGTCTCCATGCAGGTATATTGTAAATAGTGAAAATTTTACATAAATGAAAATGTCATCGAACAATCAGAAGTAGTGCAGAATCGTCAGGAATTTACATTGTTGTCTGCCGATAGGGTTGAATAAGCCATAACATCTGCAGACATGAATGGAAGTGAGTCATAAAAAAATGGAATCGGGGTCTACCGTTCTAATAAGCTTTCAATTCTGCAGTTCCAAACGCTAATAATGTCATTAATCAAAAGCCCACCATATATATATATATGTTGTTCTATATTTTGAAAAGTTGTGAAGAAATGGATTTTGGTCTACAATCTGCATTTTGCGCAAGGTGATACCGAGGTCAGACTGCACAATATCTTTGCCTTGAGATGGCCACTGTGTCATATTAGGATCACAGAGCCATCAATTCTTGCCGTGACTTGGCAGGCAGACATGGCGGACTACATGTCGGACCTGGACCCAATCACAGCTGTCCAGGGACCAACTTCTCTGTTCCACTTCACAGCACCAACAAGGTCATTGCTCTTCTCCTGGTTGTCGTTAAAAGACGAGCACAACGGTCTACAGGCTGATCCTGGCATACAGTTAGCGCGCAAAGTGTCCATTTGTGGGCTCTGCCTGATGAATTAAAGAGCCATCTAAAAATACAAAGCAAGATCATAAGCAACCTGGTGACATAAAGTGGTTCTGAAGATATAATACAGATATTTATGTTAAATGCTCTTATTTGTCTCCTACTTTAGTTTACAACCAAATACTTGCAAAACTAACATTCCTGTCAGGTTTACTTTGAGCTTATTAGCGAATGTTAGCCTGCTTTGATGCTAAATAAGATGTAAACACGGAACATATGAATAACTGCGTATCATCAGCATGTTAACATTTCGTATAAAGTACCGGTGTACCTAAAGCCTCACATGGACGCTTGCATGGCTGTCAGAAATCACTCCCTCGTTCTCTCATCCACTCCTCCCAATACAAAAATGAAAGGCAGCCTGCTCTCCATTCAGGGCTTACACATCTCCAGAGTCGAGACGCGGGCAGTAACATCCCTGCAGACGCTTCACACCCTGTTTGAGCTTCTCCCCTCTGGCGCTACAGAACACTGTGCGTCAAAACAACCAGACAGTTAGAGTTCCTCCCCACAGGCCGTTACTCTGATGAACAGTTAGCATCAGTGAAATAACATGTTTCATATTCTATTGCTTAAATACACAGTGCTTTTTGTAACGTGTACATATCTTTGTCAAAGAGGTCTTTAAAACTAAGCTGCTGTACTGAATATACTGTAAACTGACAAGTTCAACATGTTCAATATTTATTCCAACATATTTGCAATCTGTGAAAATGCACTATACTGTATTATTGTTTACAATTTACAGAAACAGACATTGTATGTTGTTCATTGTTGAATCTTCTTTTACCAAGTGGTATGTACATAAAAGCTAAATGTTTATGTTTACTCCTCTATCATTTTGTTATCCTTGTTTAAATGCACTGAGAACAACAAAACACACATTCAAATTCCTGGTGTGTGTACCAATGAAGTTGATTGTGAGTCTGAATCAACAGCTCACTCAAGAGTGAGCGGGAAATTGAAATTTCGGACGCTACTTTGTTGCGTTATGGATTTTTTGAGAGCACTCTATAGTGGACAAATGTACAAACTCAGAGTTCAGACACTCAAATAAAACGGCAGAGAGTAATTACAGTGCATCTTGTGGTAAAAAATTATTGAATTTCTATTTTGGCCTCGTTAAATTTTACCAAATCTCCACCGAATGCAAACCGTCTTTTTGCAACATTTCCAAAGTTTTCCAAAGTATTCACTTGGGGCTGAAGCATGAAAATACGAACAGATTTCCACAAGTGATTGCATGCATTAGAAACTATTCCCCTGAAACAGGTAATACGCCTTGCATCATTTGTGAACACATCGCGCATCCCCTCATGTATCTAACTAAATATTGACTCAACTGCAGCGATTAATAGGAGGTATACCTCTGGAACGTGATAGGCGGAGATGAAAAACAAGGAGAACAACAACACATTAAGCATTCCTCTTCTAATCCCAATTAGTCATGGTGAGAGAGAGGAAGAAAGGGAGCGCCGGCGGCAGACTGTAAAGCGAACGGGTGAAGGGGATTCTGGGGGGATCTGCACGGCTGTGACATGCTGACTAGTTGTGTCAGAAATCGCAGCTGTTGGTCCTAATTACCAAACTGTTACGGCAAGGCAAGCGAGCAACTTTGGGGAGCTGGAAAGAGTTTGTGTGTGTGTGTGTGGGAAAGAAAGCGCGTCGGGTGAATAGATGAAGCAGAGAGATCCATTATTCACATTAAGCTCTCTTCATAAAAAAACAAGTCTGAGTGAGTCTCTTGAAGGAAAAATGCAATTATTCATTATCGCAGATTCATCCAAAATTCAACGAAGCCGCTGACCATCATGCAGTGCAGCTCTGTTTTAAAGGGGCTTCATGAGAGACAATCAAACGGCTTATTTTCTTGTAGTTCCAATCTTTAAAGGAAGTGGACTGCTATACACAAAACATCTCTTCTTGTCTGAGTGCAATGTGCAACAATTTCCTGGGAGTTCACAGGTTGATGGCGATATGATTCCACGTATATCTTTGGCTGTTCGAGAGAGAGCCCCAGGCCTATCACTGCAGATCAAGAAGAAAGCGCCGAGGAGTGGTCTTCAGTGAAGCCTGCGTGTTGGTGGCTGATAAGGTGACGCGTTGTGGTGCCCCGAGGAGCTTCATCTCTGCTGCCTCTTCTCCTCACGGCCACACTCACTCAAACGCACTCGCACACCCGACGTTCCTTATCTCCGAGGAACGAGAGTCCCCCTCTCCAGCCGCACGATCGCTCTGCTTCTGCCGATTCTTTATCTCCTCACAGACGTTACCTTGGGAGATGGAATTGGAGCAGCTCCCACTGCTAACATGCTGTAGCTCTGGAGAAACGAGAGTGGGAAAGAGGAAGAGCGTAGCACGTGGAAGCTTTGCAGGGGTGAGAAAGGAGGTCAAAGCCGGGGATGGCTGAGAGCGAGAGGTGAAAGAGGACAGAGAGAAAGAAGTGGATGAGAGAGGATGCAAAGACTTGCCAGTGTTGTTGTCAACTCTGTGTTCCACTGTTGTTGTTTTTTTCCAAAATTTAATTTGAGTGCTGAGCAGAGGTGAGACAGCACGACAAAAAAGGCTTTTACAGGGATGAAGGAGAAATGTGGATAAGAGGAAGAACAGAGCGGGAGGATTTATCTTCAGGGAGGGTGACACAGTCAAACTACACAGGGAACAATGGCACAGAGAAGAAGACACCATGCTGGATCTGTGGGTGCACACGGGGGCAAGGAGGTGGAATTGGTTTAAAAAAAAAAAGAAATATATAAGAGGCTGAATCCGGGGAGAGTTGGGCTTCCTCCAGGAAATATTACGCAGACTCTTATTAGAGTTTGCTGTCATTTTTTACCCTATTTGGCCTATACTTTTGGGCACACTCACTTCCCTCAGGCAGCCTCAGAGGCCACAATGAAATCTCACACTTCTGTCCTCGGCTGACAGAAGGTTAAGAGAAGGGCCTGAAGAAGCTATTAAGGTCATGCATCCTAAAATTAGGGGAGCTGTCATCAAGCATCTACCTTGGTTAAGTGATCTTGATTAAGATGCCAAATGTGAAATTGAATACAGGTAGAGACCTGCATTCAATTTCACAAGTTTTGTCCTGTACAGATAACTGAACTGCTGGCTGCTTTTTCAAGCAGTAACGGTAATATTGATTTTGCACAGAGATAGCTGAATTACTATGGAGTACAATATATTTAAATTATCGACATAAGCGATCTAATTGTATGCAGACGCTATTATTGGACTCTTGAGACTCATCACGCAGTTCCATTAGGGATTAATTGAAAATTGATACCGTTGTTACATCTAAGCATGGCCAAGAATAGCACACAACCCTTTGTAAAACCTGCCATTTATTCGATCTTTGTACAAATGGAACAAACGATCCCTGGCTGTTTCCCTGTTTCCAGTCTTTGCGCAAAGCATATTTCCCAAAATGTGGAACAATTCATTTAATATGACTGGCTTTTTGTGAATGGCCAACTGATTTCGTAATCTCATTTTTGGCTCAAGCCAATGACAGTGATTTTGGCGTCAGGTGAGGGAAAAGTGATCTTAAAAAAAAGGATAATTAATGCAAATCAGTGTGCCAGACGTGACATTAGCCTTGAAACAGGGGGAACAGATCCACCCGCTAGCTCAGAGGGGGATTGTACTTAAATGGTACAGTAGTCTCTGTAGCGCCCAAAGCAAAAATATGACTAAATAACTTGATGGGTTTTCTGAAAATGCACAGTGGGTATACTAAACTTATAAGCCATGGGACCATATGTCCTTCCACAGATGTCTCTTTTCCACCTAATTGTGTTTTAAATATTACATTTGTTTTATTCTGGGCAAATGTTCTTTCATTTGAAATGTTAAAAATGGATGGTGTCATCTTAAAGTCTTTGTGCTTCAGCTTCCAATCGTTGCTCTGTGTTGCTGATCTTCTTTGCCAAGTCGTTGTTTTTTTCTGGTTATTCTGATGATAATGGCTTCTTTTACTTTAAGTGTCAGTGGCTTGGTAGTTGAGAAGAAACAGCTGATAGGTTGTTAGATTTGGTTGGAAGATGAGGGAGAAATAAATGAGAAAATTCTGTTTTTTTCATCGCAGATATACTTTTATCTTTTGTGAAATGTTCCGTCACTTTTATGCATATTACATTGCCTTGCCATCTGACATCTTGGTTTAATAACTTAATGAGGGGGCCTTTGGTGCTTTTCTTTTAAAACACCAGATCGCATATCTTTTTGGTTCTGTGGTTCCCCTCAGTGAAACACTAGATTCTGAATCACTCATTCTGCTCAGCTCTGATCAAAACAGCTGCTTTGAATCTCATTTCAAGGCCACAGAATTTGGGCATTCATTATTTTTGTATTCAGTTTTTCATGGACCGCATGGTGGCATCACTCGTGACATAGTGAGTGATTATATGTGAAAGCAAGAGGTCACTGAGATGGATGTTACACCAAGGTTAGACTTTTATTTTTTACTGTCTATAATTCATAAAAGTGTCAGACGTGGGCAGAAGTGAAAAGAAGTGCCAAAAGGTGATTTGGCATCCCTATTTTATAATTACATAAGTGTGCTGAGAGTGACGCAGCAAACAACAAACAACAAAACAACAAGAAGTGAATACACAGCATCTTTGTTCAGCAATATATTCATCCACCCTTGTTTGCAGATCTACATTGTTCTGCAGAAAATGTGCTGTGTTGGCTCCCCACATTATGAGATGTATGTGGGAAGATAAGCAACTCTGCATGAATCGCTCTTCAAGGTGGCAACTATCCAGATACAGATAATGTTTGCGTTTTTGCAGTTACAGATAGTTTGTGTGTTCAACGTTGCTTTTCTTAAAGGGGCAGTCATCGGTAGACACAAAATAAAAAGTCACTCAGTGCAGTGACACAGTCTCACTTATGTTACCTGTTTCGCTGGTACAGCACATTTAAAGTATTGTCATAAAATGGCAAGAGTGAGCTACCTTGACAAAGTGTAGTTACAACCTTTAAAACACAAGGCTGTGGACTTGAAGCAGTTTAAGTGCACAGAAGAGGAATGTACTATATTTTCTGTGAAGTATGCATATGACATTTTCTATTCCTCGGCTTATTAGTCTTAACGACAGTCTCGCGCCAGCTTCGCATCAAGAGCCGCCTCTAGTTTCTGAGAAAAGGAATTAGATAATTCAATTGCCCCTTTATGAATTAAACATCCGTTGGAGAATAATGAGCTGCATGTTTCCAGAATGTGCCTACGATGCACAAAGGCCACGATAAAACGATATGCATTATGCTTCATGTACACTTTATATGTGTGAAGCTCTTTAAAAGTCAAACAATCATGTAGAATGCGTGAAACATTTGCATATTTGTACTTCCATGATTTACTTTTGCAACCTTGAATGAAGTTACAGCTTACTTTTATGGTAATATCTCCCACTTGAACACTTTTCAGGGGGAAAGTCCAATGCGCTCAGACACACACACACACACACACACGCTAACAAACAAACCCACACCATAAGTTCTGACTGACAGCAGAGAGGTTATGAATCCAGGCACTAAAGGAAGGGTGCCTATTTTTCTTTACTCCTGCAGGGTAGAAAGAGGGAATGATGGAAGGAGAGTCGTGTACCTGTGGGAGGTCAATATCGACACAACCCCAGCTCGGAAAATGGCTCGAGGAGCAGAGTAGTTGTTCGGGGAGAAGCCAGATTGAGTACATTGCAGCACTGTGACAGTAATACTGTTCCAAGCCTGAAGGCTCTCGGTCTCTGCCATCACTCCTCCGAGGATCCCTGCCCAAGGTGCTTTGCTGTTTCATGGGGCAGCAGAAATGAGACTATGATATCTGTTTACAGAAGTGAGTTGGAGACATATAGGTACAAAAAAAGTTTTGGAGCTACAAGCCCCCAAAAAAGCAGTTCTCTGTCGCCATGCTGCTGGCCAGAACTGGCATCAATCAGCTGAGTCAGGACACCCGCAGTGCAGGGTGGCTTACAAATCTGGCTGTAAACTATATGACACCAGGAAGCACAAGACAAGCCAAAGAGCCTAAAGACAGTGTCACAACCAAAAAAGTTTGTGAAGAAGAAACACAGCCATCCTCTCAGACACAAAGTTGTGCAAACTTGCTGCGATGTTTTATATTTCCACCAGGCAAACCTCCAGTTCTGAAAAAATGAAGCCAATGAGGAAGTTTGGTTGTAAAAAGCCATCGTGAACATGGACCAAACCAGAAGTTAAACGCAACAATTGTTTTTCTTTTGTTGAACCACACTCAAAAAAACAACCTTAGAACATAAATAATGGTGCAGCTGCTCTATCTCGACAGTCTTTATTGTAAAAAGACAAGACATTTCCACCACACCAGTCAAATACTATTATTTAACAAACGTTTGACATGGGGAGGAGATGTGTAGATGTAGATGTAGATGTGTACCTTCCCCCTGCACACTGTATTGTCTAAAGCCAATACGATGCATTTTTCTTGAAGGAAAAAAAAGTCCACAAGAACTGTTCAAAAGTATTTCTGCAGCGAGTAATCAATCCACCGCCACAAAACCTGCAATCAGACTTCACAGCGGTCACGAGATGTATTGCAAGCATAGAACAGCAAGAACAGAACAAAAAGTTGTGGTTCACGATAAGGACGGCGTCATTTTTCACTTTTTTGGCCTCTGCTGCCAACATTTGAAATGATTTGCCGAAGTGAAATATAAGATAAGATAAGATAAGGTAAGATAATCCTTTATTAGTCCCTCAGTGGGGAAATTACAGGATTACAGCAGCATCGCTCACAAGTAATAAATGAAGATAAAAAATCAAGTAGTATAAATAGGCTAAACAGTAAACAGTAGTAAAAAAGACAGTAAAGAAGAATACAAAATATACCAGTATGTACAGACGGAGTAAAAATGTGAAATGTAAGATAATACTTAAACGTATTGGATATTGCACGGGATTGACAGTAAGAAGACTATTAAATATACCAGTATATACAGGCGGAGGCAGAGTAAAATGTAAGATAATACTTAAACGTATTGGATATTGCACAGGATTTACAGTAAAGAAGACTATTAAATATACCAGTAAATACAGATGGAGTAAAATGTAAGTGTAAGGTAAATACTTAAACGTATTGGATATTGCACAGGATTGCACGGATTAGGTATTGCACCAGGTGAATGAATTAAAGTGTTCAGAGTGTTCAAGTGTTCATGTTCAGTCCAAATGTTCGTGTTCAAAGTGTTCGTGGTCTCCCGAGAGCAGCTCGTTGTGCAGCCTGACAGCAGCGGGGAGGAAGGACTTGCGGTACCTCTCCCTCAGACACCGGGGATGGATCAGCCGGTGACTGAAGGAGCTGTGCAGAGCTGCCAGAGTGTCCTGCATGGGGTGGGAGGCGTGGCTCATCAGGGATGAGAGCTTCGCCATCATCCTCCTGTCTCCCACCACCTCCACAGTATCCAGTGGACACCCCAGCACGCTGCTGGCCTTCCTCACCAGTTTGTCCAGTCTCCTCCTGTCAGCTGTCGCGATGCTGCTGCTCCAGAAGACCACTCCATAGAAGATGGCTGATGCCACCACGGAGTCGAAGAAGGTCTTCAGGAGTGCTCCCTGCACCCCAAAAGACCTCAGTCTCCTCAGCAGAAAGAGTCTGCTCTGTCCTTTTTTATAAAGAGCGTGAGCGTGGTCAGTCCAGTCCAGTTTATTGTTCAAGTGAACACCCAGGTACTTATACGACTTCACGACCTCAATGTCCAGTCCCTGGATGCTCACCGGTGTCGGAGGAGGGCGTTTACCCCAGCGGAAGTCCACCACCAGCTCCATATCCCTTTAATCCAGTCTGTACAGTGGGGAGGAACTCGTGAAACGACATGGCATTCTGTATGAAACCTCAGGGCGCCGTATGTATTACCTTACCACAGCAGAAAAAGATATCCTGCACCTCAGTATATTTCAGTTCCTCGGTAGGGTGTGTTTTTGATCTGATCTATCCATTAACAGGCTCCACATGTTCTCCACTTCTCTCCACCACACACACTGAGATGATCCAGGAGTAACAGGTCAGCCTTAGTGGATGCTGCTTTTTTTTTTTTTTTTTCCCACAACACTGTGTGAGCATACAATATGTCCACAGAGAGAAACCAATCCGTTCACAGGATGCTGCTGCTGCTGCACCAGGCATCGAGCAGACACAAATTCAAAACCACACACGAGCTAAATTAAAACACTAAATATTACACGCACAGCAGTGCTTTAGAAAATATGTCAAAATGAGAGACAAAATCATTTTGGGAGGAAGTAATGACGGAGGCTTCTGTAATGATGTGACTCTCCGCTGAGTCTTTCTATTGTTTGCAATGCCCATGAAGTGACGGTCTGTCCAGTATATCTACAGTATCTCCTCCTCGTCTTATACTGATTTCTATGGTTCGTACTCGATGTTGACCATTCATGCTATTGATCAGGCTGACAGAGGGAGAGAGGGCCACAGGCGAGTTCGGCCCCTGCTATTGATCAGCAACAGCAGCAACATAAAAAAACCATTCCTGCAAATGTCAAAAAGGAATCGTTCAGAGTCTCTGAAGACTGTCTGCTTGCATGTGTTTAAGTGTATGTGTTGTGTTTATGAGATGTTTGTGCACGTATGTTTTCCATGTTTTGTTTTTTCTGTGTAGACACATGTAATGTATGCATTGTTTTTTTTTTATGTTTGGCTCTGTGTATGCGTGTGTGCAGTTTCCCTGAACTCATGAATTCGGAATGAAGGCTTGAGGCCACCCACCCAGTGCCAAGTCAGTGCAGCTCAACAGCAGCGCGTGTTTACCCACACAAACACACGGCCGTCTGCACCACTGCAACACGTCATGTGAGAGAGTTTACTGCAGTAGAGATGAACAACTTTGGCCAAAACCAATCAGCAATACTTTCATTAATGTACAACTACAAGAAAAAGACTATTTTATACTACAAAGAGACACACTCACAAACATACTGTTGATGCGGTTGGTCTTGGCTAGACATTATGAATAAAACACTTTACCCCAAATAGGCAGAAACACAAGCAAAGCCTCAAACACTCGCTTCTCCCTTAAAACACTACAGCGCATTCAATTGCCCAAAGACATCTAAAAAAATGTAATCCCTGCTGCATTATCAATGACGTCGCCACTGTCGGAGGAACAGTTCATCGATAGGCAACACTGCGAAAACTGTAGCTTTACGAACTGCTGTAAAGGAAGCTAGTGGTGCAGTGATCCTGTCTCCAGTGTCTTTAGATACATCTGTTTACAGTGGAACATGTGGGTTTGATCATGTTTGTGCGTGTCCACGATTGAGTCCGTAAGTGTGTCCCTAAGCGAGTGGCAAGAGTGAGTCAGTGTGTACCTCTGTGTCTGTCCACGGCTAATCTTGCATTCTACTGCAGCAAACTGCGTTACATCCTTGGTGCCCGGTTATAGCTGCTTGCTCAAGGACCTCGCTTGTTTGCGGTGAATAAAACTATCTCAAAACACCTTTCATTGCTTGTTTCATTCTGCCATTGACTGCCCGCTGACTCCTCACTCACTACTCTCAACCAGTCCACGTACGGTCCGTGAATCATAACACAGCTGAGTGCATCTACGACCCCCCCATCCGCTATTCTGCACCCACAGTGGGGCAATTACAGTTTGCAGTGTGTTTGGCTAACAGCTAACGGAATTGACGGTGTTTGGCTAACAGCTAACGGTACTAGTACCCACACTACTGTCCACCTCTCTGCTCAGCAGCTCACTGTTACTGTTTTGTAAGCTGTATCAATGAACTTATTAAAGTCAATGATTTTGACTGGATCAACTGATGTTGAATCAGCAATACATCTTTCAGAATGCTTCACATACGCATATTGCCACTTGTTGAATTCAAATGCAATGTGATTTACGCGCCTTTCAGGCTATTGTTGTCCAGATGAGGGGTTCGCCAATTGTGGGTCATATTGGTTCAATCACACAATGAGGCAGTGGTCTTTGCAGACACACACCTATGACTGTCTTCACATGACATGATGAGGGGGAGGAGACGTGACTCAAAGCAATGTTATCCGACAGATGTCAACATATGACAGCATAGTAACTACTTGCCATGGTAGATGACAATTCATGAGGCATAAACTTAGGCAGGAATTCAAATGAACAAATCATTCGATGTTGAACGCACAGTATGTGGCTTTTTGCTTTTAAACTGGGTAATATGCATTCATTTGGATTAAAGAAGGTCTTCCCAATGTGTCTTGAGACTCTCAGTTTCAGTAATTATTTTATAGCTTTTAAGCTTTGTCTCTCTCTTGTGTGTCTTTCACGCAAACACACACTGACTAAACTCAATTTCCTTCCCCCATTATCTGTAATTGAAGAACAAATAAAAGGAATATTACTTCCTCATGGACGGCACACTATTTCCTTGGTCCAGATTGCTGTGAGGCTCAATACACCATGCATCCATTACAACCGCCTCAGGAGCTTGGTCACACGCAGCGTAAACAGACACAATCACAGGCAGAGTATTCTCAGGTAATTTGCAAAAGCTATTTGTCTCGGTGCAAGGGCTGCAGAGTGTTTGGTTTCTGAGTGTGGGGGCAGTGGATTGGCAAAACGCCAGGGAAAGATGGTTTCTGACTCAGAGAGGGTAGTTGGATTTACTTAACTGCAGACACAGGATGTGATAAACTGATTCACGTATGTATGTAAATGGCGATTACCCACCACTCAAAGTGTGATTTAGCATTTAGACACATGCCCCGGGGTGTCAGCGTGCTGTCTCGCACTTTTTCCTCCTGTAAATCCTGGGGTTGCTGGTTCGGTCGCTAATGAATCATCCTCATGGGAGCACAGAGCAGCCATCAACCTAACACCTACTCATGCAGGGCAGAATAAAAATAATTTAACCCTCTGCACGAACACAGCATCGACTATTGCTGAAGAAAATAGACAGAATAGGCTTCCAACAGTTTTTGACACCTGATACATCAATCCAAAGTTAATAAGTAGTTTCTGATTATCTGTCAATCGGGGATTTAATGGTACATAATTATAAGGTACTTGAAAACAGCTAATGAACAGTCTGAGGGTGTTAGTGACGCAGATGTAAAATCCAAAGTGTGACACACTCGACCGAGGCCTAATGTTTAAAAAAAGACTGTGTCTGCAGCCATGCTGCCTCCTCTGTCGGCTGTATTTGAGCAAAAATGCTAACTTCACATGCTAACATTTTAACCAGCATTGTTTTAGTCAAGATGGATGAAAAATGTGGATACAATTCAAATGTTTGCAACTTCTCAAATGTTTTCTAAATTGTTGTAATCTTAGTTTAACATGTTAGCATGCTAACATTTTCTCTTTTGCTCTTGCAATTCATTCTGAGGGTGACAGTGACATTAATGTCTCTGCAAAGCCACATTAAATCTGTGAACGTAATTCCGAAATTGGCCGTGTCTTTCGTTCAGACGTAAAATCATCTGATCGCAGCTACTGTTGCTCAAGAACTGTGTGATTCCTTCCTCCTTCCAGGCTGCGTCACTTTAAAGCCCTCTGTTCTGATTGCATTCCATTCTCTTAGATCTATGTAACCTTGTTTTGTGTCTTACTTAGACCTACACCTGAATGCTGAATGCTTTCTTCAAAGAAATCCAAGTTTGTCTCGTGTGTTGAGGAAAGTCAGCAGCACTGCTATAGCTGTCAGCAGTCTAAATCTAAGTCTCAGAGCAGAATATGAATCAAAGATGTCACCGTCGTGGCTCAGCACTCATCTGTATGTGTGCCTGTGTGTGTGTGCCTGTGCAAACTCTTTGAGGAACTCCCCTCTTTTAGTGACTCATGTTGTTTGTCCTGCTCCCTATGTTACAAATTATTGATGTATTATCCCCACAAGGTTTCCCTTTGATGCACATGATGATCAGGAAGGTGATAAGCTGTGTGACATTCAAGGGATGAGCAAAGAACTGCATCTCAAGTAGCAAAAGAGTCTGCGTTGTGAATGTAATGATGTCGAAGCTTACGAGAGATAGTGTTGGAAGGGTCGACTTCCAGCTGTCAATAAAGAACTCAAACATCTGTGCCCTATCCTTCTCAGTGAAGTCTAGACGACGGTCAATCTGTTTTAGTCTTGAAATGTTATCGAAATATGACGATTGAGTGGAAGCTGCTGAATGCTGAATACTGATTTTTCATTAATACCAGCCACAATCAACTCTGCAGGCTCTGGCAGACAGCAGTGGGGGAAACGACTAATCTTCAAGACTCACATTTTATTAATAGGTCTCATTTTATGAAATACTGGAATGAAATGACAAGCGTTCATCGTCTCTAATCATGGCTTCTCCCAAAAGGTCTGCAGGGGAATTTAAGATTATCACATTAGATGGAAATTGGATTACCTTTTAGCTTTCATGTCCTTTCCATGGTTTATTTTATTGAACTGTCTCTCTGGTGAAATAGATGGCAGAACAGAGAGAGATACAGAGAGCAATGTCATCAGTGAATGTTCGGTATTCAGTTGTTGATAGACAGATATTTAAGTTAAATTTCTTCCTGTAAAAGACATTTCAACAGATCTGTTTTCTGTCTGTCAGACCCGCTTTGTCCCGATAAACCACAAAATGCTGATGGAGTCGTTTCTCTACAAAGAAAGTTGCTGTTTCTCTATCGACCGCAGTGGCGAGCCTCCCTCCGAGCCAATTAAAAGATTACTGTAAGTACAGTAGAACAACAGAGCAGAGGTTTTGTTTTCTACTACAGGAGTTAAAAAAAAACAAAAACGTTGGTTTATTATCTATAACAACACATTATCCGGTTGAAGCCAGAAGCCCTACCCCCTGCCCTCTTCTGGGTCTGTTTACTCAGCTCGGTGTCAACTGAAAACGTCCGAATCAATTCACTTTTGCGAAACACAATGAGGCCTCCTAAGGTGCAGCAAAAGCATGTGGCACTGTGCCACATGGTGATGAGAGGCGGACAGGCAATTTGCCACTTGTGTGGACTTTAATAGTGCCGTGTAATGTTTATAAGGGGGGGGAAGTAAGGCAATTTGGATTAGCTGTTAAACTAGGAAGGAGGGGCAGCCAGATGCAACAGCAATGACAATCTCTGTGTGCATACAATAACAATCTACCGCTCAATCAAGGTATTTAAAAAAACACAAATATTGCTCACAAAAATCACTTTATATTCAGACAAATGGACACTGTTGATATGCAAGTGTAAAAATGTGTGTAAAAATCATTAACACAATGTTATATTGTGTATTTCTAATTGTAATACATGCCTTTTAATGCGAGGGCAGCCTTGATAATCAAATAAATATTATTTCTGTACGTTCATGTCAGCACCTTCTGTCATTATTGTGATAATCATTATCTGTCTAATCAACACTTCCATACATATCGGCTAATGCTTGACATTTTCTCTTGACAGTGAATGTCTGATGAGCTCTTTTTGTTTGGGATTCATCCAATCTCTTCTTTTGAGTGTCATGATTGCTGCAACATGTAGTGATTAACGCTGGTGAAGTGGTGACTGAATCGGGAGCCAGCAACAGATAGTTATATATTTTTTTGAATCAACGTACTTTGCAACGTTAATATGTTGTGATATTCACCTTACGCTCTTCGTGTTTGCGATCATTAGCATTTATCTTTCTTGCTCACACATACAGTGCTAAGAAACAGAAAGTGAACCATTTGAAATTTGAAATTTGAAAAATGTGACCTGATAGTCTTAAATGTAAAAGAAAAATGTGGATGTTTTGTTGTATTCTTTGCTTGAAAATTCAAAGTGTGTTTAGAAAAAGAAAGTGAACCCTTGCTTTTAGTAACTAGACAGAAAACGTTTGAAACAGTGACCCTGCATGTGTTGATTACATCTCCACATTGGCCAGGTGGACTTTTGGACAATTTTTTCCGAACAAAAATGAAAAATTATATTTATATTTTAGAAATGTCTTCCTTCCTTTCGTGTTACACCTTCCAACTTCCATTAAGCATGAGATGACTGACAGCTACCCTGACACTTTAACTTGAGTGCATTGTATTTCAGGTGTAAGGGAAGAAAAACAACACGTCATGGTGATCCCTGCTCCCTGCTTCACTTGAAGGATGCTGGCTGTTAGCCTGTTGCACTTTATTAACTTTATTAAGGTGTAAGAGGTTGCTGTACAAAAATAGAGTCTTTTATTTGAAGTTTCCATCGAATATTTTCCCAGTAACTTAATAAAACACCCATTAATTTTGTGATGTAAAATGTCATCAATGTATTTCAATGGAGAACTCGTGCTTTCATCCACGGTGTCCTTCCATGAGCACCACTTCCTTTGAGCCATCTGGCTTCAGTACTTTAAAAGAACATGTGACTGAAGAATGGTTCACATCAGCTTGCGAGGAGAGATTGTGTCGGCAATCGATTGTGTTCTGTACAGAACAAGGACAACTAACCTCTTGCTACAATTTCAAGTCAGCGAGGGGAAAGTACTCGTAGACTTGTAAGCTTCTTATAGCTTCTTTAGAGGTTATTTGTGAAGTGCGTCACATACTTTTCCGATTCAATTTTTTGATATTTAGATTACTAAATGAATATGCCGAAAACAATTACTTCAATGTCCACTTCAGACCACAATTCTTGGATGAATTTTGCATGAATGTAGTTTATAAAAGGTTCACTCTTTTTCTGAGCACTGTAGGTCAACCTTGAATATTGTATCCTCTTTTTATACTTCATCCTCACACATTCAGCATTAGAGCGTTAGAAAAATACACAAGCAGTTTAGCACTTTAATTCTGCAGGTTCTTTTTATGCCTCTACGCACTCAAAAGCCGTTACCGGAGGCATTATGTCTTCTGGTTGTCCATTGGTCCCTTTTATCATGAACCCAGAATCTCAATAGCACCAAAGAGACGTGTTAATGCAACTACACAGGGTTTTATTACAACACAATAGGTGCTGTATTAACTCACAATATAATGTATTAGAGGAAGTATGCATCACCACAAACTGCAGCGTCTGACACAGTCGTAACCAAAAGCTTACGTGTTGCATGGCGAAGGTCACGTTTTATTTAACAGGTACTCAAAATGTTGCATTCGCCCACTGTATGCCCATGGACATATAACATATGGCTACAGATTAGACTGAAAAGGTAATAAAACCACACAACGGAAAACTTTTAAGGTTAGCATTTGAAAGAGCAAAGAACAAAGAGCAGGGTTATAAAAGACTGCACGGTCCACATGGCGACATATGGTGTATGCATGCATGAACACAGGTCCTCATAAACTCAAACAATAAAACAAAGCGCTTTGCGAGCACTGTTTGCCTGTGGCGACAGTAACATTTGTTAAACAGAAAAGCCTCTTTTGCACATTATGATTATTTACTATCCTGTCTGAACAGGAACTACTGTCTCCCTTCCTCTCAGCCTGTCTCACCACCGTTTTCATTGTTTTTTTCCCCCCCATTGATTACAGCTACAGGTGAACGGACCTGTGTCTGGGGCTGTTGTGTTGAGGCAATCTGTACAAACCAATTGACTCACCTGTTTTTGTCTGACATTCTCACATCTGTTTTACCAAAAATGTCACGCGTAGATTGATGCATAGAGAATCTCTGTCTCTCTTTTTTATTTTCTCTCTCTCTCTCTCTCTCTCTCTCTCTCTCTCTCTCTCTCTCTCTCTCTCTCTCTCTCTCTCTCTCTCACACACACACACACATAAAATCAGCTAGATACACACACCCCTCAGAGGGTGCAGAGCGATATAGGAAATGACATCAGGTAGGGTGGAATGGCAGGTCATTAACTGAACCAGTGAAACATGCACCCAGGCTCTGCTGTTCTGACCTGTCTTGGCGAAGGAGCAGACAGCAGTGTTATCACACACTCCATCGCCCAACCTGGCTGGGAGACATGCAGGTCTGGGGACTGCACGCATGTGTGCGTTTGTGCGAGATTGTGTGTGGGTATTTGTGCGTGTACACGCCTTGAGGTTGGCCTTAAGGCAAACATGCACTTACCTTGGTGGGTGACTGTGGAGAGGACAGGGCATGGAGTTATGAACATTATGAACAGGGCTTCGGTGGTCACACAGTGTGATGCCTCTGTGTGTTGTGACCTTCGCGCTTGCGAACGGCGCAGATGAAAAGCATGAAAGTGGAGAAGTGGTGTGATTACCGGTGAAAAGGGCTTTAGCTTTGTTTCAAATGGATGCGAGAGTGATGGCTGACCTCGATAACAAAACGCAATCTTTGCAAAGCCGGGTGAGGATTGACCGTGGCTCTGTTGTCGTCACTTTAACAGCGTGGGAGGTGCAGGTTGGCCGGTCTGAAGCATACAATGAATCGAAAAACGCCCATTAAATCGGCCAAAATTCAAAATGGATGGTCAACATCCACAGTCTGTATAGAAAAAGAATCATTCTAATCTTCACTTATTGATATTTTCATTTAGTGCAACACACATTTTGTATAAATAAATTCAGACATGCTTAAGCCTCA
The DNA here is from genome assembly GCA_028022725.1 of Lycodopsis pacificus. Classification (NCBI taxonomy): domain Eukaryota; kingdom Metazoa; phylum Chordata; class Actinopteri; order Perciformes; family Zoarcidae; genus Lycodopsis; species Lycodopsis pacificus. The sequence goes on along the minus strand of CM051705.1, from coordinate 4,964,964 downwards.
TTTAGCTTCGGCTGAACGTAGAATCACATACATTTGACCCTCAGTTGTGAGCATACGGAGAGTATAGCAACCAATAACTCACAAGTAAATATTGTTTTATGATAATCATGTAAAACACAAGCATTTTCTTAAATTAAGGGATATTTTGGACCTTTATCAGGCATGAGTTTATTATTTAATCTATAAAGTCGGACAGGTATTCTTTTACAATAAAACTTAAAAACAGTCAACAAACTTGAGATTATTTTCGTTCACTTTTTCAGTGAAACAATAAAAAAAACCTAACATGAATAAGGGCACCGTTTTAAAGACTGGTTGACCTTTTACATTTTTTTTCAGTGCAACAGAAAAGTACTAGCACAGTGAAATCCAGCACAGGCTTTCCTCAGGCAAAATAAAGCCATTAAAAGCTTATGAGAGCTTCAATTCCTGTGTGTGTGTGTGTTATTTTCTATTACATTCACATTGATCTTTATAGTATCCCGCACCTACAGCAACTCTATTAGATATCCTGAGATGGATGTACACAGAACTGTAAGTTTAGCTTTTAACTGCTGCTGTCCATGGTGCTGAAATAGTATCCAACTGTAACACCATCATGCCAGCACAATATGCACATAATAGTGATAACCTCATTTAAGGACAAAGAAAGAGAGTTGTAGAGAGCGAGCGGGTTTGAAGCAAAAAGAAACAAAGAGAAAAGAATAAACAAAGAAAGTTGTGAAGAAGCAACACAAATAAAGGGATAAAAGCGGTTAATGCATTTCTCTCTGCTCTCTCCATGACTAAGCACAACTTTGAAGATGATGGTTTCATATTCAGAAGAAAATACTCTCTCTATTGCTTGAGATGACTTTGAAAAGAATGAGATTTTGGTTGTAGTTATGGAGACTAGGACAGTGGAAAATTGGTATTTTCAAGAGGGCTGGTAAAGCTACGCAGCGAGGGTTGGTTTGGGGATAAGTTGTTTTTCAGCTCACATTTGAACGATTAGAGCATTCAATTAATCAAGCAATGACCTTTTCTGAACGCAGAATGTTTGAAGGCTGTTTTGGATGGTTGTGGTTTCGCTGTGCCTTATCACAATACAGAAATACCACCAAAGACAAATCAAAGGCATAAAACATATTGCTTTTCCAGCCTTTTTCATTCAATGCCGCTCGAAATTACCAACTGAAAACTGAAGATAAATCCTAATTTCAGCCACTTTGGCCAATAGCAAAAATGGGTCGAATCACGGTGGCTGCTTTGAAATTGAATTGACTTGTTAAAAACTGATATTTTAAGTTGGCCACCTGCCTAAAATGTTATTTGTCACCTGCTGATTACATATTTGTGTTAATTTGCTAATAAACTCAGAAATTGGTAAGAAATTGAAAAAAAATATTGCAATGTGGATTCTTAGAATACTGTGGCATTGCAATACACAACATACGCCTGAGGTAAATGCTTTGTGTTTATATGAAACTATTTACTTTGTTGTTATGCACCTGCACCAAATTGTTTCTGATTGGAAACACAATCATCAGTTTCTTCGTAATTGCATTTTTGTGCCGTTTCGATCAAAATAGAATAACGTGTATAACTGTGTGCATACATCAAAGCTAAATTACCATTAAAGCAGCGGTGGCTCATCACCAGGTAAAATGTTGATTACAGGAGAATGAAAGAAATGCTCCCAGGAGCTCCTCCTGAATGGAGTTTCATGGAGCGAATTAGTGGGCTAGATAGGGCATTCAATTTCACTCTCTCTTATACACACAGACACACACACACACACACACACACACACACACACACATACACACACACACACACACACACACACACAGTCTGTATCCATGTGTGTGTGTTCTGGCAGCCACAGCTGTCATGAAGCTTTGGTTTCAACCCAGTTCGACCCTTTGCTTTCATGCCATTGTGTGCCTCCTTTCAATTTCAGTCTGCCCTGTGGTGGATACAAGCCATTTTGGAAACTGCTGAGTATATTGAACTTTTCTGCATGGCTACTGAGGAAAAAAAAAATCAGCTCATCGGAAAAAGCTCTCTGGGGTATCCAGACAGGCTGAGACAAGGATTGGTCAATTTACTACTTGAGAAAGTGTTTCACACTTGTGTTGGACGGTTGTCTCCCCAGGGTGTTTCTGCAGTTTAATCTCGGTAAATTGCTCTATTAAGAACAACATGGATGAGTCATTTAGACTTTATATTAATTACACTGCGTAAAAGTGCTGCAAAAGAAGGTAAAATATCAGATGCTTGATGGTCTCTTCAGCAGCTTTTTGGTTCATTTTGATGCGTTTGTCCTCTGATTAATATTTTATAGCTTTTTAGCCACCAAGCTGCCTGACTACACGGATGCCAATGTCGGTCAGCCACTCCACCTCAGACTGATATATCTCAACAGATATATGATGAATTGCCATGAAATTACTTACCAGTGTTCATGGTCCCCAAAGGACGAATCCCACTGGCTTTGGTGATCTCCTGACTGTTACTGTAGCGCCACCATAAGGCTGACATCGTGTACTTTGTGTTCAGTGGTAATTAGCAACATTTAACATGCAAATTCCCTATACTTCGATAGTTAAAATGGTAAATACTACGCCTACTAAACATCAGCATGTTAGCAAAGTACTAAACACATTGTATTTTAATATCAATACTTTGACACCCCCTGTAGAAGGTTAAGGTTATTCTCCTTTGTTTCTTTGTCTCTCAAACAGAGTAAAGTTCTCCCAGCAGCGGCTGTTTGCAAAGCAGAGACTAGTCTCAATCACTTTTCCATTTTAATCAGTTCAGCTGCTGAAACTGTTCGGGTGGATTTTCTCTTTCACCATTGTTTGCTTTGCTCTTTTCCTCATACCACTCCCCGTCTGCTCCTATCTGCCACTGTGGATCACCTATTTATACCCCTGCAGCTGCTTCATGATGATATTTCATGGCCACATTGCAAACACACGCACACACATATATATCTCTCCTTTTCCGCGCCTATCTTAGATTTTGATTTGGGTTTGGCCGGGGCATGTTTGCTCTCGTCCTTGTCCTTAGCAGCCAATACAGAAAAAAAGCAGCATGGTTGATTATTGTTTGCGGGATGTGTGTGTGGAAAGAGAAAGTAAAGAAAAGAGAAGGAGAAAGAATCCGGGATGCATAGATTGCGAGGATTTATGTCATCGGCAGAACCTCCTGGTGGGATATCTGGCGTTCAGCTTGTCTGTGTCTTATGCTGCGTTCACACCGGTCGCGTTTTTTTTTTGACGCGCGTCGAGATTACATACAAAGTCTATGCACAGACGCGATGAGACTGGCGCGCCGTGATTTTGCGATTGCGCGGCGCGTTGGACGCGTTATTGCAGTGCGGTGGACGCGGTGGACGCGTTGGACGCCGCAAAATCGGCAACGCGCGAGTTGAAATTTTTCAACTTCTGCGACATAATCGCGTGACGCTGTGGCGCGATAGCCTATCAGCGTTGAGTTGCTGCCCCCGTCATCAGTGCCGTAGCTCCGGCCGGTGCTGAATCGCAAACAACAATGGAGGACAAATAAATCCTGTAGCCGTCTGTGTAAACAGCGACCGGCGGCTTGCTAGACACAGTGAATACAGCTCGATACAATCCACGGAGCTCCTCTGAACAATATTATGAACCAGACATGACGGCGTTTAGTTTCCCGGGATATCTGTGACTTCCACAACACGTAGAAATATAGGTTATTTTTTCCATGGTTAATGGCGGACAGTTGAACGGATCCAGGTCTATAAACCACGCCCCCTCTCCGGCGCTACGAGATTTTGCGGCGTTTGGTCTGAACACGACCGGCGGCGCGTTGGACGTGATTTTGCAGTGCGTCAAAAAATCAACGCGACCGGTGTGAACGCAGCATTACAGGAGGGTTCGTAGCACCACTGGAGGAGGTGAAAGAACCATCTATCCACTCACAACCTTTCACTTGTTCCCCATCTAGCCGGTGCCCCTACTGCGGCATCAGGCAGTGCACACCGACTATGATTTCAGGGGGAGTTTGAGTGACATGAGTGACATGAAAAAAATATCCATTTATGTGTGTTGGTTGGGAATGACAGCGTTCTAACGAGCTAGGGAAGCATGTCAAATGTTCTAAATGGCCGCCAAAGACAGCAAAAGTTACCAGAAGAGACAACTATTTTAAAATGCTGGAAGACAAAGTGTGAAAAATAGAAAGAAAAGATTGGAAGGTAAATAAAACAAAACTCCTCAAGGCCACAATTATAGATTTGTGTGCTTGAATGCGCTGAGAAAGTGGAGAAAGTGTTTACCTTTGACCTGCTCATTTGTTTAAAAACAACAACATCTTCACCCAAATGGAAATGGACTTTTCAGAATCCCCCCCCCCCCCCAAAATCCTGTTATCGTCGCAGTTGTTTCAAATGTCTTCTATGGTTCAAATGATCTTTTTGAAACGACAAACCGTATCAGACCGCTGAGCAACAGCAACCACACAAACCCATTTGCTTCCTCTGTTCTTCCCAAAACAATGACCTTTGTGTGGACCCTGCCAACTCCAGTACCGATCAGGCAGAGAGTGGTCCGGTGGGGCTGCTGTGTGAGTCTGTGTGTCTGCCAGAGTGCTGCTGCCCTTCTCACCTACACTCTCGCGCTTCCATTTGAAGCAGCTGATTGTTATGGCCCTGCTCAAGTGTCCCGCGGAAGAGACATTCAAAGCCCATGCCCTTCTGCTCGTTCTTTACATCGTGGCGCCATTGATCGGACACTTGTGCCAACTAGAATTGGACACAGCTGGCTTATGACTCATTTTGACTTGACTAAGCAATGAGAGACCCGGAGCAGAGCCAGCATGAGCCCCCAGACTGCACACATATTGTGATTGTTTATCTGGGATGGCTAAGAGAAGCAGCAACCAGAATAATAACATAAACCTGGCTGAGGTGAGCTTGTTTAGACAATCATGTAAAGTAACTTCTTCTTCTCATTTGTCCTGGGCTGTGTGCTTATCTAACCAAGGGAGAGGAAAGAGATAATGGTGTAGGGACATCGCTTCAAGCTGTGGAAAACTATGACCGAAAAAAACAAAAAAAAACATGCATAATTATTACTGTGACTACTGTGAAAGAAAAAGCATAATTGGTTTTCATCCTTGTGGTTATCTCACATGAAGATGGATGCCAAGATTTCCTGAGAGGATAGCCAACATCTCTGGGCTGGTGGGTATGAAGCAATAGAAAAAGAAAGAAAGAAAGAAAACAAAGATTTAACTACAGATTCGCAGCGGGAGCTCTGCGGTTAAGTCGTTCTCTTTCTGGAGCTTTGTGTGAGACTCCAGAAGTCTTCGGAACATGCTACATTTAAATATGATCTGGCAGTGCTTGTTACCCCTTGTGGTAAAGAACATGATGTCTTAAGACACAACACAGAAAGACAGAGGAAGATGAAGAAAAAGAGGAAGAGCAAGTGGAAGATCAGAGTAGCAGAGAGAGAATCAGAGTGTTGGAAAAGAGGAAAAAAGAGAACGATAACACTCAATAGAATATTCATGTGCGTCGCCTCATTCATTCATGCTCAGCTGATGCTGATGATGGGGCCTTGGCACCTGATAAGTATGCTCTCACATGCTCCCATCCACAGCCCCCCCAAGGCCCCAGCATCCTGGCCCCTTAATCCTTAACCTCCATTTGGATCCCCTGCTACAGGGACCAAACCGTCTTCTTCCCCAGAAGCCTCCGAGGCTCCTGAGCTGCAGTGCTTACTGTGTGTAATATGATCAGGCTGGAGCAGAGCCCTTCATCACACGAGGACAGCTTGCTGTGGAGATAATTTCGAATTGAGGGAAAGTCACATTTTTCACTCTTACATGACTGACTGGATCGGGGGTGTAGATGCACTGGGGAGTGGATGAAACACACCAATAAACCAGTCGAAAGCTTGACCAGACCGTGAGAATAAGACACAGGAGTAAACTGCAGCGGCATCGTGAGTATTTGTTGTGATGCAGGAATTCAAATCGTTGTGTGTGTCTGCGGCTGTGAGGAGGCCTTGTTGTTCCACCTTGACTTCAGGCTGTCGCCACTCTCCTTCACCGCTCGCGGTGCGACATTTTCACATCAGCATCATCTCGAAACGGAAACTAGAGTCAATATTCCGTAAGAGTTGTTCAAGCAATTTCTTCAGGGACCCAGTGTGGACAAAAGCACAAAAAGGTTCCACCGCTCTCAGCTACCAAGATGACCCCCATCTCTGGCATGGCACTAGAGTCAGGGTGGTTTGTGAATGACAATCATCATGTAAAAAGAAAGAAAGCAGAAGATACTTCTGTTTTTTGCGGATGCCACTGGTGCCATCAGTCACAGTCTATTGATGGTGCTTTGGCGGGGGTAAAGATCGTATAGGTGCAGCAGTATGCAGTACATACAGCATAATATAATGCACATGCACGCAGGTTCAAAGATATTATACAGCATACAACAACCAACACCAGGCTGCTTTTACGAGAGCACACTGTCAGCAAACAAGTTCTGCTAAAACATACTTACATAAGTAAAGCAGAATACTTCATCTGATATTTGATGAATGATGAGAGAGTTTGTTTGGGGTGCTGCAGCAATTCTTTAGGGTGCTTAAGCCTTTCCCCTTTAGAGTGCAATTTAGTCAGTTGGATAACAAGCCTTCAACTGCAAAACATGCAAAATCCTTCAATTTGTCACTCTGATAATTCCGGTCCTCTTCTCGTCACGGTGTCCTTTGTATCCTCAGGAATTAGGTTCAGATTTGATGATTGCACACTTCACAATTTAGTCATCATTGATATCAACCAGTGCTTTTCATCTGTGCTGAGTATTATACATGAGGCACGACTATACCTTTAAGCTGGGCGTCATGTAACACCTCTCATAGGATAAGGGTGTTGCCAAAACCCCGCTTTCATCTTACATCTAAGGACTTCTCAGTCTATTTGGAATGTCATCATGCTGGGAAACAGACTTGTTAACACATCTCTCATAAAGGGGACCTATGTTTGCACCCATGTACAATGTTGCAGGTGCCCTGTGTGAAAGAGGCCTAAGTAGACACTGATCCCATCAATAACATCTGCCTCCAGTTGGCTCCTCTTTACAACGCACCCTCCTATTCAACGTCACCCTCTCATTCATGCCCATATCATGTCTCTTATCCCGTTCCTCTCCTCTTTCAATGCCGCCGGCGCCATTCACTCTGCCTCGTGTGCATGCGTCACCATGGCGACTGGCAAACAGAGACGTTCAACTTTTGCGGTAGACATGTTATTTGCAAAATAGCTAGACGCTAGATGTAATGTCACACGCTCGTATCTGGGGAAAAGGGCATCTTTACACAACTTATTATTATCTTCCCCATCTGTATGCGCTCACGGATAATGTTGGAGTTTGAAGAAAAGTTCAGACGCCAGACCCCCTTTTGGTGTTTATTCTGACATTTTACTTTTGTTCAATCAGCAAAATGTTAATACTAGGTGTGAGAAGTAATACAAATACATGTAGCATATAAAAAAGCTCTCTGCTTATTGTCCCGGATCCCCTCGCCCACTCAACTAGCGTCAGTTTGCTGGAAGTTGCATGTGTTCAAATGTATGATGAACCACATTCTCCCATCTGGACAATCATGCGTCCGTGAGTGAGTGAGCGAGTGTGCACCTCCGGGTCTGTCCATGGCTAATCTCACATTCTTCCATATTACGGGTCACCAGTTATGGCTGCATGCTCAAGGACCTATTGTGGTTGTGGTGACTCACACTTTCTCAAAACACCTTTTATTGCATGTTTTATGCTGCCGTTGACTGCCCGCTGACTCCTCACTCACTACTAGATAGCCGAGTGCATCTCCGTCTCCCCTGCCGCTGCACAGCGCCCAGATATTTCTTTGGACTGCGTGTTTGGCTAACAGCTCATGGAACTACCAGTCCACACATTGCTGCGTAGCTCTCTGCAACTCAGCAGCTGCTATGTGGGCAGACAGCCAGGTGAGTTAAAAAAAGATTGTGTGAAGTGTATTATTATTACACAACTTTTAAGCCATTGCATGCATAAATCGCAGCTGGTTTTGAGGTCACATGAAATGTGTTTTATAACTCCTTACAGGCCATTGGTGTTCGCCAGTTATACGTTGTGCACAGCAGATGTTGTTGCACATACACCTGGCGGAGATCTGCACTCTACTGGATGCACCTTTCTAGTTCAGCCCACATGCCCAATACCATTCCAGTAACTCAAATAATCTCTAATCGCTAACATGTGTTTGAATCATAAACATAAGGAATGTGGAAATGATTGACGCATCCACATATTTCATTTAACTGTCCCGAGTCTGCTGATGAGCTGCCTGCAGTATGACGTCTGCTCTTTGATGCATCAGATCTGTGCAGGTACAATCTATTCCTCCCATCACCGTCTGAGCTGCATCCATAATAGTGATGGCTTGCACTGAAGGATGAGCATCTGCATGGTTGGAAAGCTGATGAGCTGAAGTTAAGCGTTTATCAGAGATTTTTTATGTTTTAGGCTCGTGGGCTTTACAAAATGACACCGCCGGCGCACAAGGAATGCTATTAATAAATAAGCAACCATGCCAGACTATATGATAAGGGTAGAGCAGAGTTTTGAGCTGAGTTTTGCTGATGTTTAGTATAACATTTTACCATGTTCACCAGCTTAGTTTAGTATGTTCACACGGGCTAAATCGTTTTGTAGGTATTTGGTCATAAAAGTATTAAATGATGACCTGGACAAAAAGTTAACTACACTTAAGATGTTAAAATGAATCCTTAGTATGAATATGATAGTTGTTGAGACATTTCACTAAATCAAAAGTCTATCTCCTTTTTAATCTGTATTCACCGCAGCTGTTGTTAGACACACCTATTGTAGGCATTATCTCTTCCACAATAAACACACACACACACACACACACACACACACACACACACACACACACACACACACACACACACACACACACACACACACACACACACACACACACACACACACACACACACACCATTTTCTAGTTACTGCACACCATTTAATCCTCAACTCTGGCTTGCGGTAACCTATCAATACCAGTCTGATCTAAAGAATAATAATAACTGTGGGCTTTATGTCCAGTTGACATATTGCTGATTGCAAAGGGCTCAATTGTGATTACAGCCTGTGGCACAGATGTAATTGATTTGCTATGAACCTGCGAAAAACATCCACCGCAAAGTTCAGGCTTGTGAGTCGGTATATTCATTTATCAAACTCAGACGTTTCAGGCTAAAAACCTCCCGTACTGCGTTATCTTTTACAACCACCTCAAGTGACTCTTCTGCGTTGACATGCATCTGAGGCGCCAGGGTTTCTCCCTCATTCCGGCTCAGCGTCTGACAGGAGCGCTCCCCTCACTCATCATCTGTCTCCCTCGATGAACTTCGTGCTGTTGGGGTTGATTAAAGCGGCATCAAAGTCGCAGCCTCTGGCTTTGAATGCGTCACATGTCTGCTTATATGAGAGTTGTATTGAATGATAGCCCTAGCTTAAACATCCATCTTCAATCTAACATTGAAAATGCAATCCCGCTAACAACATCCTGTTTTGGAAATATAATCTCTTTAATTCCAGGCCAATTCATTTCTCCTTTTAACCTTTGCAGAAACTTTCTAGATAGTTTGTATTCCAAGTCTATTCATTAGCTGGATCGAGTGGTTAGAAAACACTCTACTTTTAATTGTTTCTGTTTGATTCTTACTAAAGCAGGGCCGGTAATTAAAAGCGACACCGACAGAGAGGAGATAAATTGAGTGTTAAACTGCCAAAGTGATCTTCAAAGTGCCCCAAGGAAGTAAAGGAGAGGAAGTGCCTTCCAGGCGTCTTAGCTAATACTTACTTTGTTTGTTCAAAACCACATAATGATGACTTGGATGACTCCATGAAATGTAGGCACAGGTTTTTATAGTGAACGTAGCAGGTATTGTATAGATGAGTCTTTATTTCATTTCAGGTTTCTCTTTGATATTAAGGAGCAATTGGCTGCTTTGCAATTGGCTGTGTGTGTGTGTGTGTGTGTGTGTGTGTGTGTGTGTGTGTGTGTGTGTCCGTGAGTGTGTGTGTGTGTGTGTGTGTGTGTGTGTGTGTGTGTGTGTGTGTCCGTGAGCGTGTGTGCACAAGCGTGCAAGGGCCCAAGAAAAAAAGAAATTGCACCGAGGGAAATCACAATGATGTTACGCTGCTGATCAAATGTGTTCTTTCTTTCACTTGCAGCTTCGAAATAATCATCAAAACCGGAGCTGTACTGTACATGAACTGTTGCAACTATAGCAAAAAAAAAAAGAAGAAATATCCTCTAAAACTGTATTTAACCATCTTTTATCTTTTCGTGGCGCTGCAGCTTCGCATAATACAGAATTCAATCTGACATCGCTAACGTCTGGCAGAGGTTCATTTTCCATGTTGGAACACAGTGACAATATCCTTTTACATGCATTTTTGTCCACCACCATCAGAGCAGCATTATCTCTCCATTGACCCATCGGCTGACCTGCTCTGTTAACCGGTTGTGCTGAAAAGTGCTGAGTGGCCGTTTCCTACAAATGGGATTTCCTTATCTCTAGTCTGAGAGTATTCTGTCACCAGCAATAGATGACTCTCTCCATTTTGCTCTGTAATTCATTTCCTGGCTTCCTCCTTACCTCCCATTCTTCCTCTCTGACAGGTGAGGAAGATAAAATAGCGTGAGCCAGTTGTGTGCTGATGGCTGCTGAGGATGTCAACTTCACAAGAACAGATAATGTCGACGCAACAAGCTTTCTGTTGATATCCTTAAAAAGTTGGAAAGAGAAATGAGGATAACAGATAGCAGCCAAATTTGATTTTATAGTTAAAAAAGACGATACACACGTTATATTATTTAACATGCAAATGAGAAAGATAAGTTTTAATTTTCATATTCTGAAAGAGCCTCTGCAGCGCTATCAGCGCTGCTGATTTATGAATGTATGCTAATGTGCCGTGTTTAGAATCTGACATTTGCATTCTGCAGGAATAACAATTAGCAGGTACCGCATATGCACTCACGCACACACACACACGCACGCACACACACACACACACACACACACACACACACACACACACACACACACACACACACACACACACACACACACACACACACACACACACACACACACACTGGTTCCGGCTTCAGTACGGTGGCCTGTTGGTGAATCCTCTGCCCCAGCTCCAGCAGAGTTTATCAATATCTCCAGTTACAATAACGCAGTGGAACTGGTGGGACACATGGAATATTCATTGCGACAGTTGTAAATGACGGATGAAGTCAGGAAATACTGCACAAACACCAGCCGCCAGTACAGAATAGCATAATGGATGGCAATGCAAGCTGTTGTAAATGTCCATTTCTCTCTCCCAGAACTCATTTTCTGACAACTTGGACATACTTGTGTTTACAATCCATCTGGTTTGGGGAGATATCCGTCTGAGAGAGAGTGAAGGGAAGGCTGCCGGTTTGAGATTTTATGTTTTCAAACTGGACATGAGTGGAATGCATTACACAGTGACCAGAGCGTATGTCCTTGTTTTCAGTTCCAGGCTGACTGAATAAAATAAAAAATAAAAAAAGACGAGTCGTGGCTAAAATATGTGATCTTAAATATTCTGGATAATTCGGTTCTTTCCTCACTCACGTCCTTGGCAGTATTGCAGTTAATCATGTTGCCGCTCCTCGTGCTGCAGGGGTACAGCAGCAGACGCGAGCCCCCTATAGCTAAAGTTGGCGGTCGAGGTCATTAGTGAGTCATTACGACGTCCTCCTCTCACATCTTTCAACTCTTTAATGATGCGTGCACGCACCTGTCAACAGACAGAGACGGAGAAGAGAGTGAAAAATCATGCGTCTCATTTTCTGACCTCCTCCCAAGCTTTCACTCGTTTAACTCCCCGTCTGCACACCTACATTAACGCCTCCTCTCTGTAATGTGGACAAGGTGCAATATCTTTTTGACATTGATTCCAGTGATTTAAATCCTCCAACTCATGACACAAATTACCTGCAATTTACAGCCACCCCCATCCATTTCACTCATAATATGCTCCGGTGAGAATTCAATGTTCCTTCTTGTCTCTTTCTCTTTTTTTCCCCTCCCTCCTCTGTTCGTTGTTCTTTGTTCTCCTTAAACCCCCTGCTCTCTCTGGCTCTTTCAGTCTCCTTGCACCCACACCTTTTACTGCATTACGATTTATAGCCTCGGCTCAGCTGTTCCTCGAAGCAAAAAGAAAGCCTATGCGTGCACAGAGTGAACTCGGACAAAGTCTAACCCCTTCCTTTTGAATGGGTGCTGGGACATGAATCTTAAAATGAAGCCAGCCCTGCCACTTAAATAGACAAAGGCTGGTTCCATCAATACTCAGCAAAAGATAATGTTGGCATACATCACAAGAAAGGCCTATTTTACAGTAGTTGTTCGTTCTCTGGTTTGAAAAACTCCCTAAATTGATCCACTTCCCCTCAAAGGCTTTTCAACAGGAGAGAAATAGAGAAAATGTTTTAACTTGCCACCTGCTGAGGGATACTGTCAAGTTCTGAGCGGAGGGTATCGTCCATCCTTCCATCCATCCAAAGTTAAAAGCAATGCACTGGTTGATTCAACCGACAGCATAAATCCTGACCATTGTTTTCCACCAAGGAGAGAATGCAAGACTGCACCAAAAAAGCATCAGACACGTTCAAACCCGAGGCTCTCGTGGAAAGGAAAAAAGGGGGTTGAACTGTGTCACAAACCAGTGAGCGGAAAATGTCGTTTGTAGAAGCCTTGCAGATATGGCACATCAAGAATGGAGGCGCCAATCACCTTGGAAATGGAATTATGGAGCACTTCACAGCTCAGTGGCATTTGAATGCTTTCCCCATGCTATGGAGGGGACGAGGCTTTGACAGCTAGAAAATGATACAGACACCACTCTAGACAGAGAAACTGAAGAATGCATATTAATTATGTTTGCTGCCTTTTCTTTTCATCCCCTCAGTCTGCTTTTCATTTCTTGTGTTCACCAAATTGCAGAATCTCTAACCGTGATTGTGAGGGAGAACTTCTGATCGCCAAGTGTGCTGAGGAAGGTGAATACATATATCTGGGGGAAAAAAAAGTGAGGGGAAACGCTTCAGTGACGGAGCGTATCGATTTGTTTGTCGCGGCCACCAGAGTGAGTCTGCGGAATATACTTTTGTTGTCAGAACATTTTTTTCTCAGCAGTTCCCTATTCGCAAAGAAATTGCTTTTTTTCTGACCTTTAAGTGCTGATTAAAAGGAAATATGTCTCAGAAGAGAGTAAATAATTCCAGTGTAGGGACGGAGACGCAGCGGAGCTGGCGAGGTACGACGAAATATGAGCAGAAGATAAGAGAAATGACTCAGTTAAAGAAGCCACCCATCGGTGTTGCTGACCGGCAACAATGCGCTGAATCTAAAGGCTCCATTTAAATGATAATGAAATTGGGAAATTGGGTCCAGCTTGACTCACAAAGTCCACAAAAACAATCTCGAGAGAATTGAACACAATCATATTTAAGTTCTGTGCAAGGGGAGATTTGCCAGTAAACAAATCGCTTGACATTTCTATTTTCATTTTGTGTTGACCTGTAATTTAATGCCAAACAACATCATTTAAAAAGGTTACATTTACTTTGTACTCAGTCAATGCAGACCTTATTGAAGACAGTAGACATACAGTAAGCACAGACACCAACACATTTCTCAGGGTGATGCCTTTTGAAATATCTCCATTAGTTTTTATTAATGTCAACGTTTGGCTGTTTGTTCACCGACAGAAGTTCGGCTTATAAAGATGTCTAGTTCTGTATACTTCGAAGCGTTAAAGTGATGAGAGGTCAAAGGTCAATAGCTGGCAGACATGCACTATCATTGTACTTAAAATAGCAAAAAAAATAATACAGGGATTAAATACTTGATGATTAAAGTTCTGCTGTGTTTTGTGTATGTGTGTGCTCTAAGTGAAAATGATGGAGTTGGCATGTGTCTTGGAATTGTGAGACTTGGGTCTCTTCACACACACAAACACAAGTTAAATCTCCATCAAACAGTTCTCCCCTGCCTGATATTGTTCACGACCAGCGATCAATCTTTGGAGAGCCAGAGCTGGTTTCAGCACCAAAGGGATTAAAGTGGCCGTCCAATTTAGGTTTTAGTATTCGACTGTGGTGGCCAAAAGCAACAGCTCAATACGAATGTAATTTTTATTTGACCTTTCTACTCTGTCTGTTTCCAAATGAGCCATAACACTTTCTCCTTAACCCATTTGTAAAATCATTTCTTTGTAAATCAAAATATCTCTTCCTGCGTTTGCTCCAGAAGCCCATGTTAAACCACCCTCGTGCTCTGATTTACTTTCTTGCTCTGCGTTTCCTTTTTCGCCAGCAGATGTGTCCTGTTGAATTCCATCCTCATTCCTTCGTTGCAGTGTAGGAGTGACGGAGGAGGTAGCAGGTCTCCTTAGGGTTGACTCATCCGAACCTCCTCCTAGCCGCATGCTCCTCACTTTCGTCCCTGACCGACTCCACGAGGAGATTTTAATTACTCAAGAGTTGTGGATTCTCTCAGGTAAGGCTAGTGGTGACCCATCAGGAGGACTTAATGAGTGGTGAGAGGGTGAGTGGGGTTCGAGGGGGTTTGGGGTTATGTGGGTATTATCCAGGCAGAGTGAGAAGTCAGAGAGTGAAACATGCCCGCTCCTGCAGAGTCGATGCAAAGGACTGTTGTGAGGATCTATACAGATGCATTTAAATATATAGCATAGAGAGGCGAGGTTTCAATTTGTATGCAACAAAGCTCATGGACAATTACGTATAAGACTTGATTTTTCATGGTAATGTCGCCTCAAACACCCAGTTTGAAATACTGCAAGAGCTTTCATTCATGGGCTCCAGGCACAATCTCCATTGTGTAACATCGTGCAGCGATAGATAGTGACTTAACAGACATTTCCTTAAATGAAAATAGTCGGGATTATTACTTTAATGTATACAACTGAATTAAGTTCAACCCTAAACCTGGTTACAGACCTCCGAATTGACACCTGCATCTCAGATTTGGGGGATTAAGTATAGAAACGTCTAATTAAGTCCATAGAAAATAGCAAAACAAAAATGGTGAAAAGCATGGATAAGAACAATGCGGCTGTACGAGTTGATGTAAGCCGACTAACAGCAATGGCAACTCTAACATTGCCGTATTTTATTGGTCAACTGCTCCAAGGAAGCACAAGTGTAGCTTGCATGTTAATTGAAAATGCCGTCAGCCGAATGGAGTCACTCATTAATTATTGTTTGGGGCAGAGCAACCCCACAATGTGACCAACTGAATGACAATTCAACCGGATTATCAGGCAACAACATTCATGATCATTCGAGTAAAATCCACCCTGAAACATTATTTGCTAAAGCTCACCCAAAACCTATTTGCATACAGCGAACACTGAAGCCAATGCAAGGAGGAAACAGCTCGAGTCATTTTGTACGTGTTACTTGCAGCAATATTGGATGTAGTTTTCAGTTACTGAATTGGTTTAATCTCTTAAAATGGACGATGTGTGGTTTGGTTAAACCCAAGGCATGTCAGGGAATGAGGATTAGTACACGTGATTAGACTCTTTTTTTTTGAAGTCCAGTAAAAAGCGTGACGATACCATCAGACCAGCTAAAAACCCACGCTGTAACTTTATGCAAAGCAGCCAGACATCATATCTATCCGGAGGAAGCACAAAATGTGGATTCTGGCTTTCAGTTGTCAGAATGGTAAATGTGCTGGTCTACAGAATGCCATTATAGAAGTAGTATCTGTTCATGATTTCAAACCTAGAAAGACGAGAGGCCCCTGGCATTACCTAAGGTGCATCTGACTTCATTTTCACCCCAGAAACACAAATTGGACATTTCCTCTCCAGAGAAGCAAAAAAGAAGACACAGCAGGGCCCAGTGGAGAATATTAAGTACCTGAACAGGGGATGGCATTTAAATCAAAACTAGGCTGTCAAAAGTAGATGCCCAATCCTCCCAATAACGTGTCTTCACAATCCTCCATTTTTTATGAGAATAGTGATCAAACAGCATTATTTCAGACATCTGAACCTTTGCCAAGAATCAGTTCTGTCCAAACACTCAAACAGTGATATCTTTATTCCTGAACAATACAACAGCGTAGCTCTAGCAACTGTTTGCAAATGTTATTAGCATTTAGCATGAGCCTTCGGGGTAAAGCCTGACAGGGCTGCCAGCACGGCTGTAAACTATGTGTTGTTTGAATTGCAGCAGGTGAGTGGTACTCTACACAGCTGCCTTCTGAATTAGGTTGTGTGCGTTCACATTACAGCAGGTGGGGTTTCCCTGTAACCTACAACAGGGACTACAATTAGCATGCTTTTCGAATAAAGCCTTGAAATCCCCGGTTGTGATACCTGGGCTCAAGAGGCTTGTACCGGTTGTGTTTAGCTTGTAGAACAAGGCATTTCCATGCAATCAAAAAGATTGTTTTTGAAGGAATAGCTCTTTACACAAGCAATTATCTATGCTTAATGCCATTGGGCAATATGATGGATTTCACTGCTTGGATTTTACAGCGTGTGGTCTAATGCAAGCCGACAGGGACAATTCCTCTTCATTAAACCGTTACAACACCGTCAGTGACACAAGGTGCCCATATTCACGCGATTGGAGAAAGTACATGAACCAACACCACTGCAATATGCACCCTTCCTCTGCAGCAGTCTTCATCAACACTGAGCAAGATATTCCAGTATAGAAATACCTTATTTTAACCTGCCAGCAGTAGCCCTCAAAGACAGAGGACTCCAGGCTTTCATCAGAGGGACAGATGTTGGCAGGCGGTGCCTTTATTCCAATCACAGTGAAGCATATTTGCCAAAATGTTTCATCAGCGTTACGCGTTGGAAACGGTTACAACAAATCGTACTACTGTAGACGCACCTGTGAAGCTGCAGCGAAGGATACACTGCTCTCTGGAGATAAGTGGCAGTCAGAGTCTCTTCATAGAACAGAAACACAGCCTCTCATAGAACAGCTCTGTTGTGTACGTGTAGCGGTGCAACGTGACAAAACAGAAATCCAAACAGGAATTTGGAACATTGAGTCAATGTTGAAATATTTTTGAAAAACGGTATGTTCAAAGTCACAGTGTGTGTGTGTGCTTAAGGTTTGTTTTTATTGTTTTTTTTCCAAAGCAACACATTCTCACTCCCAACTTGTCAAATACCGACACTTGGTCAATAGCCCTAAGCTTCAAACTGACGGTTTAGGTACCACTTTGAGCGTGTCAGGGACAGCTATTCAGTGTCCACTTATTGCATTCATATTGTCTTTTCAAAATAAACTTCAGCCTTCACAGGAAGTTAGGTTAACAACAAAACCACTTAGGTGGGTTTCGGAAAAGATTGCGTTATCTTGACTGACTAACGACTCATGCCACTAGCGAGTGAAGTGATTCCCGTGAGTCTTAGACACACACATGACAAAATGTCAACATTACATTTTAGATACGCACGGGACACAAACAGCAGTGTCCTAGAGTAAAGTCTATGTGTTTGTTTGACCTATCCACCCTCACCTGCTGCCCACCCTGTGTGGACTATCGTGCTCTTTATACCAAGTATGCTTTTCTGAGCGTCGAATAATAATGCTGGTGGACACTGACTAAAAGTTGGTGTGTAGGTAATTGAGGATGTGGGGGTTTGGAGATAAGGCCCCTTCGGAAAAATCCCCAGCAGATCGGCCATTATCTAGCGCTGAGGCTAGGGTAGCTGCTCTGCTGCTGGCATTTCCATTTATATCTGTGACGTTTTGGATCCCGAGACACAGAACAGTGAGAGAAAACAAGAAGGAAACAGTTCATGTAATGCTTGTTTATGGCTCTAAAAGTTTCTCTGTGTGTGCTACAACAATAGATTGTGCTCTTGGTACAGCATACGTGACTGCTGGTGGAGTGTGTTGGGGTCCAGAGAAGCTGATTTGTAAAAGAAACACAGGTGTGCACTCATTGGGGTTAACAGCAAGGGGCATCCCAGTGGGAATTGAATTCATATTTTCCTGCAGTCTAGCACTTTTTTGTCTTGCATATAGCTAGGTATATTTGCCTAAATATGCACACACTTGGTGCCTCAGTTCAATTATTAATAGCCTTGTCTGTCGTTGATTTTGTCCTTTCGTTGATAGTATATAATGTGAAATAACCTGTAACAGGTATTTTTCTACAGAAAGTATTTCTCTGAACAAGTCCTCCGATTTCTCAGATATCTTAAAATCTCTGCAGTCACCTGGGCATACATTAGCTAAAGAGAAATGATCAGGCTCTTTCTATCATGCATTTAAATTAAATCTAACTGTATGAATTCAACAAAGAACTGACGTAGTGCTGGTTCAAGGCTTGATCAGTCTAAAATGATGTTCCAAACCTTAATATTCATTGCAAAAATAGTTTGAAAAGCTGCATTCTTCATGTATGCTTCAACTGCTGCAAACCCTTTCTTGTTGGATTGAGTTTTGACAAACCATTTTGGAATAATGACTTAAATAACAGATGCCGTCATTGCCACCATTATAAAACATTACCCAAAGCATATGTGAGAATTTGCAGATTTTCCTTTGGTATTCTAATAACCGCAGTTTACAGCAATGACGCTTTCATAAGTTGCCAAGACAGAAACTACTTTAGCAGCTAATGCAGTTGCGTAATGTTCATTTATGTCTAGGTGCTCGGTGCTCACAAATGCCTTGCCTGCTGTTCCTTTCTAAGGCCATATAACAACCTGTCAATTTTCCTACAGTATAATTTCTTCGCATTTACATAAAGTGCTCCCACTGAGACTTCTAACGGCACGATTTCTCCAACTTTATATAAAAGTAATTTTGCATTTGCTGAGTTAATTGTGCACTTCAAGGTGACAAGCAATCCTCAGTGGAGGAAACAATTAAATGAAGAAATCTGTGATATGATGGTGAATGGGTGGATCAACATCTTTTATTGTTAACTAAAATGATGCACTTATGCGAGGGCGTATCATACTCCTTTGTTGAAAATGGAACTGGTCTATACTGTAAGAGGTTTTTCACTTCAGAAACAGAAAATAACAAATGAGCTACATACCCATAAGGGTATTGAATGGAATCAGACTTTAACACAATGTGTATATTGATCGTTGTTTTCATTCTCCCTTTAATAATCTCAGCCTTACTGGAGGCAAATGTACGAGTGAGGATAAGGCGAGAGGTCTCACACAGGTTAAAGAAAATAAGTTTAAAAAAAGGACATCCAAACCAGAGCAGTTAATAATTTATATGTGCCAGACACCCGCGGGTCCTGAACAGGAGGATCTATCCACTTGCCGTGGAGTAAAAGACCCACGGGATCAGCACAGTAGTAGAATGAATGAAGTGTTGTGCCTGACTCCGAGAGATTCGAGTTAATAAATGGTGTGCTTGAACTGGGGCCCGGCTGTGCAATTGTATTTGGACAGTCTGATGAATTGAGGACCGGGTGCTGTCCTCACTTTTTTCCTAAACAGAGGAGATAATTCATGTCGGAAAGCTTGGTGTCGTCCTTAAACTGTAGGTAACAGAGAGCCCGTACACCACTGACTAGATTATAGAGTGGTGTTAATTTGTCATTGAAGACCATGATCAAAAGGATTCATTGACTACTTTCTTTTTTTTTTTCACACGGCGTAGTATGGGTCAGAATTTGGCGCTATAGGTAACCAGAAACTAAACGAGTCGCCTTGGCCATCTAACCATCTACAAGAGAAAAATAGGAATGGAAGAGTTAGAATTGTTCTTTCGTGTCAGCTATAGCGACCATTTGTCACGCTGTCCGAAGATGAAGACAAGACAGGTAAATGGATCGTTATGGGAATATCAGGAAGACAACCACGGCAGAAACAGCCGATCAGTCATGTGAGTTATAAATGTTTGGGTTTCCATATCCCATTTAGCGCATCAACACTTTTTCAATCAAGGCAAAAAAAAAAAAAAACACCTCATGGGAGCGTAAAAACTTTTCCTCCCAATTTAATAAGTTTTTATTGAGTTTTGTCATTTCCATACAGCTCAGAAAAAAACGATACTTCAAAATGTGCATGAAAATATGTGAATAGAAATACGGCTATTGTGTCTCTTTGCTGCGTGCGCAAGAAAATAACACCCAACCATAACCATCTCCAATCCTACGGGAAATGAGACGATGAAAACAGCTTGGGAAAAACCCTGATAAGCTGCAGTAACTCCGGTGAATGAGGCATCAACGATGGCAAAAGCTGTGACCTTACAAAATCATGGAAATAAATGAGAAACACAAAGATATATTGGACAAGAACATGGTGATGAAACAGAGATAAGCAATGTCTATAAACGAGTAATAGTCCCATAAATCCATTGTCCAAATATCTAGACTCCACCACAGACTGTAGTCTCAGTTATCTGACATCCAGATTTCAGGGTGTTTAAATATATCTTTGTAAACCAAAATGACTTGGCTCTGCAGGTTGACTGTATCAACGATATGAAAAATACAATATATGACTTATTTTTGAAGCAGGACTGTTAGATACAAGAAAATATCATTTATTTGCAAGGTAAGAGACTCACATCACTCACCTGTGTGGCTGTAAGGAGCCGTTTACACGTCACAGGAGCCGATGCCACAGGTGTACCGTGTCTGTGTATACATGGAAGACGGATTTCTTTGACCACCAAAGTGAGGCTCAGATCCAATATTTAATTCAACAAAACAATGAGAAAATTTTTGTTTTTGCATTAAATCAGACGACACCATTGGTTAACTTGGTTTAGGACAACAATCAAACTGTATTAGAGACATAGAGAGGTTTTAATAAATGCATGTCATTTTGTTCCCGTCACATCCTGTGTTTTCTCTCCCTCTGATCTTCAGGGTCTTATCTTCTGTCGTGTCTATTTCTAATCCATTGAGTCCATTTCTACAGTATCACTTGTTCCTCACGTCTGCAGGATTGCAGTTATATATTAAATAATAATCATACATTTTATTTATAGAGCACCTTTCGTGGTACTCAAAGACACTTCACATAAATTAAAATGATCATAAAAAAACAACCCAATATGGTTTATAAATCACACGACGATAATCACACATGAATAAAGCCCTAAGGCATGCGTAAAGGGATCAAAATGCTCGCTGGCATTTTGCAAAATGGGACATCACCGAGCCCTCGCACAGTTACTTTATCAGAAACGTGCGTCCACCTCAGTGAGTAAGTGAGTGCAGGCTCTGAGATTGGGTAACTGACTTAGTCCCGCTCTGCTTTGCTGCTGAAGTTTATGGCGTTGGATGCGTGAAACTGTGCAAGGTCATTGCTTGAAGGCACCTGCTAGAAGAGACCAGATTGTCCTCGGTTGCTATATTGCCTGAAACAACAAACCACATATCTCCATTTCATTTCTCTCCAGCAGGGACAAGGTGTGTGTGTGAAGGACAAGTTGTGCTGTACTTGTCCGGCTATATTCCCCCAAAAAAGGACACCAATAGGTTTATAAATCACTTTGTGAATGTTTGAACAGTATTGCTAATTGTTTAAAAGTAGAGTGTGTGTCTTCTGTGCATTGCCAGAAGGGGAAAAAACAACTTTGACTTATTGATCAGGTCAATTTTCCAACTGTTCAGACAGTTAACAACAACAACAAATGGTTTGATTAATGAAGCAGTACAATCGACATCCAACGTTTTTAAATTACCTTTATTGTTGCACAAGAGACACATCTATAATTTTGCCAAACCATACACGGGTGAAATCCCATCTTCATCTTTGTATTCAGATGCAAGAATGAGTCACGCTCTGTGCCCAGAATAGCTTGTGAATGGGTGCTAGACAGAACTCAGTATGACTATGGTTTTGCCAAATGACTACCTGCTTACATGGAGACATGAACATCAACATGAAACAGCGCTATACTTGATTTGCGTGTGTCTCATACCGGATGCATAATGCATGGCAAGCATGAATAATTTACATAAGCAAGTGGAGGGAATCTGTTTGGTGCTCTGCCAACCCTTTTCTCTACTTCCACCTAAAAGCCTGCTTCTTTTTTTTTTCTTCCCTTTGTGAAAATCCAAAACAAACCTCCATATTGGAGAGACAGATGGCAGACGGGGTGAAACTGAGTCTCCGATCCAAAAATCACACTGTGATGGAAATGGAGGTTGCCATGGAAATCAGGAAGTAGAGCGATTTGTTGGCTTCCCCTGAGAGGACGCGGCGGTCACTTGACGGACTCGCGCGGAGTCGTTCACATCTGTAAATGTGAGGCTGGGCCAGAGTGAGTTTATAAAATAATTTTGCACATCTGCACTGTGATTTACGACACTGATTCCTCCCTAAAAGGCCCTTTACTCTCACGACACCTTTGCCTGGAATGGAAAATATAAACTTAAACTCCACTCATGGAGCTGTTTCTTACTCGCAGCAAGTCTTGCTCAGATGTGGAAATAGTCTCTCAGGGTGGTGGTGGTGGAGCCAAAATTTCACATTGGCTGTAGTTTTAGTAACGTTGCACACATGTTGTTTCCCCTCCCCCGTCTGAAGTGCCACGCAGTGTCTTGTATGTATTTTAATCAGAGGCTGGTTTGCTGCTGGTGCTGCAGTTATCAGCTCCCATTAACAAAAGACAGAAGGAGAGTGTTGAATATATTTTGTTGCTAGGAAACTGAAACAACATTGAGGAAACACTGTGCGTCAACATACTCGGTATGCAGAATGTGAAGGTTTATGTTTATTTACGTTCATACCAAGCGTGTTTATTTGATAACATTTAGGTAAATGGAAATGGTCACCACCTAATGCTCTAAATTGGATACATTTTCATTTTGATTGCGTGATGATTGAATTGATTACTGCGGTGCTGCGCGGTAATGTCACTCGTAATTGCTTCAAAGGCGGCAATGTTTTAAGAGCAATTAAAAACTAATTCAACTTGTAAATATCATCAGTCATTAATCCCTGATAAATAATTGTCAAATCAATATTTAAGCTCCAGCCTCACTTGTGGACAAAGTTTGAATTTTAATGCTCCAGTCAACCCACACTTCATCCCACTTCTGTCAATATTTGCTTTAATGATATAGTCCCTACACCCTCTGCATATTTGCACTGCATGCAATCCCTTTATTTAGTAACCGGCACCGTTTTCACCACCCACATCGACAAGAGCCGAAACGCGGTTGTTCTGTAAAAGGACTTGGGGTGAGAGGTTTTCTGCAGCAAATGCTTTGCCTCCAATCTCAGCTAAGGCATTTGCATATGTTCTATATATTGCCTGTCTTCATTATTAGTGGGTCCAAAATATGAGCACATCGGCCGACCACATTAATAATACTTCGGACTATAAAAAGAAAGACGGCGGAATTGAAGAAAGATGCACTGTAAGAAGTGAACTTCACACGTTTTCAGTGCTTTGGTTGCTTTTGTGTGTGAGTGTGTTTAACGCTTATGATTCACCAATTATTCACAGTGGCAGAATTTGCTTTATTCTGAATAGAGGACATTGTAAGGTTCTTTCCTCTCAAAGTTGAAGAAGAACGTGACGTTCTAATCCATGTGTGCTTTCAGGCCTCAAAGATTACCGTGTTCTCGCTTCCATACTGCTGCATTCATACTTTTCCTCAGGAGCTTTGATGCTGCTAATTCTAATATTCGCTACATCTGACAGAAAACAGCTCTCAAGCATGGTGCATAAAAAACATTTGAGCTGCTGTGGATTGACTTCTTCCAAAACAGCTGGGATGACGAAGATCTGCTATGCTTCCAGTTCAGATGACCTCCTTATTACTGTGCAGAAACAGTTATATATTGTTCTAATCATGAGATTATCGTGCAGAACGCGATATAAGCATGAAATCTTGCACGATGGCTCATCTATTTCCTGGACAATCGGCTTCATGAGCCTTGCCTGGAGCGGTGAGCTTCAGAGAGCCTCAGTGTTACCGCTGGGGATGTTCTAAAGTCCTCCTGCAGTCTGGGTAGAACGTATTCACTGTTTATACATTTGCCTGAGTACATATGCAAAGCGTGTGATCGCACTGCACATTCGGCTCCAGTGGGTATCTCCAGGCTCTGCTCCGCTGCCGGACCCGTCAAAGAAAACCTCTCTCTCAAGTGTTTAGAGGTTTCACGGATGGTTGGAGCACTGGGCCACACTTGTACTTTTCATTCCCGTCTCTGACGTCCATCTGGTGCACACTGATGTGAGAAATGCGCGTGCCGAGGCACTCTGCAGGTCCATTGCTGAGTGCCAGTTTAGAAAAATCACGGCAGGTTACCGTTTAAGCCACTTGTCTGCTTGTTAGACGGCGGCACGATGATACAGCCCCCATGTCCAGTTCACTGTTGCTTCCAAATGTCGCTTATTCCAGGCTGCCATGTTGGAAGGGAACAAATGGACGACTGACACATTGCTGACACATGGCTTCATGTTCAATTTATATAAACACACAACACCCCCTGCTCCCCATCCACACACTAACGCACCATGCAGTCTCATATCACACACACACACACATATAGGAAATACTCACACCTACCACTTTCCAGCTACATTTTTGTGATCCTCCTATCCGTCCATAGTTGAGAGTCCAACATTACGCAGGGGGTTTCCCAGCTTGGTATAAGATGTACGTCTATATTTGAAGATTCTGCACCTCACAAAAGTAAGTCCAATAACAATGTTCAGTGGCAAAGCAGGAAGTGGTGTGCCTCAATAATCCGTGGAGAGATCTGTAAAGAAATGCAGTGCGATCCACAAAGAAATGCATACAAATCCACAAACAAATGTAAACAATCCACACAGAAATACTTACAAATGCAGAAATATATTTGTGATTTCTTTTTACATTTATATAAATCGTAATTTATTTATTTGTGCATTGGAATGTATTTGTGAATCGTTCTGCGTGCATTTGTAAATCGAATATATTTGTGAATTGTTCTGTACGCATTTGTGAATCTTTCTGTGTGCATTTGTGATTATTGAGACTGATCTGACCCCATACATTTTCCCTTTTTCAAAAAAACAACAATATTTTGAGCAGAACTAGTTCACTGTTTCCGGCCAGCAGCACACAACCAGCAGCTACATTCAAAGCGGTGTGAACTAGCCTCACTGAATTTGAATTCCATCCAAGTTGTTTTTAGTTTCCAACAAGGCATTTTTGGAACACATCATTGTCGTTATTATTATCAACTGTTTACACCACGGAACTGCATGCTGGGTACAGCTCGCCCCCCATAGATGTATGTGAGCTTCTGCACCCAAATGATGCATATAGGCTACTCTAGCAGTGGCAAGGGATCCAACTACATCTACCCAAGGAAGCACAGTTTTGAGTGTGAAGCTGTTTGGATGAGCGGTTGTCAAGAAAGCTGCAAGCAGCAATACCTGAGGCAAAGCAATCGGACGATTCCGAACGGGCACGTTTTGAAGTGCACTTGAAGTGGAGCTGCTCTGGGTTGCACACTGATATCTGCCCTGCTATCAAACTGCTGAAGAACAGAAGCTGTGGTTGTGGTGCATTCAGTACTGGGGACGAGATTGAACCAGCAATATCACGGGGATGGCATCAAAACATAGACTATGGTAATTGATGCAGCGAAGGGCAACGCAGTGGAACTGGACCTACAGCCCACACATCAGCCCAAGCAGCTGAACACCAGCCGCCTGCAGACACGGATTCTCAATGTAGCACAGTCCCAAGTGGCGTCATGTCTCACCAAACTACACCCACATTTGTTCAGTAGGAAGCCTCATGAAGCTGCGCCTCTCTTCCCATCTCAGTGGCATCATCAGAGAGATGTTTCTCCCACTATTGCCCCTGAAGACATGGACGCGCAGCACAATGACTCAGAAAAAATACCGACTCTGGCGGGAGATGCAGAGCGCTGCGCCTGGCAGCAGCGGCTTCTCCTCTGGCCAGGAGCAGAGCGTCTCCTCGCTGCTCCGCTGGTCCCAGCTGAGACACAACACATCGCTGCTGGAGGCTCCATCTCTATTGTTGGGCCAGCAAAAGGAAGGGAAGCATTATTTTTGCAATGAAAGTAGCTAGCAGCACTAGATCCAAAAGTTGTTAAATCTAGCAAGAAAGTGGCCAAGTTGGCAACACTGACAGCCCGTCCTTTAAGCCGCTGGCCCAAATTATCATCCGGAACTCAAACAACATTGTTAGTATTCCCAGCTGTTACTTGTGCTAATATCTTGTGCTAGCTAGTAACTTGTGTAAGACACAGGCAGAAATACAGGCAGGCCGGTAGGCAGGAAAAGAGGCAGGTTGCCCGTCTAATCATTACATTTGGGTAGAATGAAATGATCAGACGGGCTTATTACATTCCTGCGACAGCCACAGATACCGGTGAGATGAGTTGGACAAAAAAAAAACACAGCACTTGTAACGGAAAGCGACGCAAAGAGAAATAAACAGACAGCAAGATGGTAAATGGAAAGACGTCATACACACCGAACAGAGAAACCATTTGTTTGCCTATAAGACTGTAGTTAAGAGACATCAAGGGGTTAATTAAAGTCTCGAATCACATTACAGTAAGAGGTAGAGGTTGAAAGGGGGCCGGTTTGAATGTGCAACTAGTGGCTCATTTACATCCCTCTGCGAGTCAGTCAAGCCGTCACTGTTCTGTCTCTCACCGGGTCCGACTGGACCGTCACTTCCTTCACTTCAACATCAGCTGCTGCAGCCGGAGCGCCTGTCTCACAATGTGTGCTTGTGGATTTTAGACTAAAGCAAGTTAAGCACTGAACATCCTGCCACGGCTGGTACATCATCAAAGTCTTATTGGAACAATTGACTCTAAATGACGCTGATCCCCCCTCTCCCCAACAGTGATTGTCCAATCCTAGCTTAGCAACCGTAACTAGGACACAGCAAGTCTGTGGAGCTTTGGACTTCTGCACATGTTTGAGTGTTGTGAATGGGGCTGGAGTCAGAGTGATGACTCTGTCTTGCTCTTCTGGAATTGGGGAGCTTCACACTCCAACAACCCTAAACCAAGTTCATCATCCAAGACAGTGTTATCTTCAAACACACTGGCGAGTCCTCATCCTAAAATCTCTTTCTCTGTAATGTTCAATGAAATGTGTTGAAAATGTGAACAATGAAGCAGAAAACTTACATCCGTCTTGCTTGTTCAAGTATGTGACCTAAGCAGCTAAATGGTGTTATGTTAGAATGAAATACCAGTCTGACTTTACATTATTTCTTATTTCACTTGTAACACAGGGACTAAAAGCTCGACAGTGCAATACAACAACAATGAGCATGGGCCATCAATACAACAACAATGAGCATGGGCCATCAATACAACAACAATGAGCATGGGCCATCAATACAACAACAATGAGCATGGGCCATCAACACAACAACAATGAGCATGGGCCATCAACACAACAACAATGAGCATGGGCCATCAACACAACAACAATGAGCATGGGCCATCAACACAACAACAATGAGCATGGGCCATCAGCTGGTGAGGATGCTAACCTTTGACCTGGGACATGTTTCACTCCGTCTTTTGATTATTTAATTGACCTAATGTATCCTGAAAGCATGATAATTCCTTTGTGTATAATTCACATTAATTTGTACTACGATGTTAGATGTCACAGGGACTGTGATGAATGCAAATGCAGATCCCACTGTTCTAATTTCAAATGTAATAAAAAAAAATGTAACTCAGATTTTATGCATATGGTGTGTTTTTTATACAATGACAGTTTCCTAACATTAGATTTTTAAAAGTCCCAATATTGCCTTGCTTACAGTATTGCAATACATTTAATTGTAACCTCTATATTTGATAGTAACTGGCTTTTAAATATATATATATATATATATTTGTAATTATTAGAGAGTAGTATTATAGGATTAGAACAAAGGGTCTTTGTCTATGACAAACAATATGAGAGATTAACAAGATAAAAGTGAAGTATGACATAAATAGGATGGTGGCCCGTCAGTGAAGAGGTTTCAAAAGAAGAATGACAAGGGATTTAAAGAAAATCCGTCACTTGTCATATCATATAGAGAGAAACCTGCTCACAATCATTAAGTCAAAACTGACTGCAAGTTTTTTAAGGGATTGAATTTCCTCCAAATGCTGCAAAAGGGAAACGGTTGTCGAGCTGAACAAAAAGCCTTTCCGCCCGGTGGCTTTCATTTGCCTGAATTCAATTCTGCAAATCATCTTTGTATTTGAAAGTATGGAGAAAAAAAGCCCTGTGAGGTGGTCTTGCAGGATTAGTCCTTTGAAAGCAGCAGACATGTCCTTTCACGTGTATCTAAATGGGTCTAACCTGTGTGAGGCAGCTTATTGAGCTGCTTTGTATTCCTCTTAGTACTCGTACCTTATCACTGACGGACCAGACAGCATTAACTTAATAAAAGCCGTCTTGAGAAAACCAAGAGAAAAAAAAAATTGCATTGTCATTTTCAATTTCAAATATCATTTCACACGGCATGAAAATGACTCAAAGGCAAAATTGCTCATCATAACACCAAGACAGTAATCCTTTAAACAAATCAATCAAAGTAAAACAACAACACTGATTAAGTTTTGATTTCTGATTAACTCTTTGTTCATTGTCTCAAAAAACCTTGACTGAAAAAGACAAAAGGAAAATGTGGAACCTTTTAATATCATAAAAAATGATCAAAATGTGCTTTTGTACGATGTGCATAAGACAGAAGGACAAAAAAAGAGGAACATGGTCTTCAAATTTCTCGTGTTGTTGATGTTTTGATGACTGAAAATACATCAAGAAGAGCAAGAATACTCCTTCATACGGTCGCAATATATTTTTACTCAATATCATAAAGGGTATTGTATTAAAGGGATATTCCAGTGATTTTTTTGCACTTTCTTTTAGTTGACAAAATGATGGTGAAAGTCAGTGCAGAGGCTTTGATGTCTTGCGTTTTCATCTCGAGTTAGAAGTATACTTCATCAACCAAATAACCATTTGTTAATTGCTCACCCAGTCTTACCTTGAATTCCGAAAGAAAGTCTTGATGTATTGAAGTATATGGGGGCCGTGTTCAACAACAACAAAGCTATAACAAAACATTCGTTTACAACATGGGCAAACACCAGACCCCAGTTTATATCACAAGCGGTGATTACAATGCTGTGTTACATAATAAATATTTACTGAGCATTTACAGACATGCCAACATTAATAGAAAACCAAATCTTAAAGTGACTATATATAATAATAATAATAATAATGTATTTTATTTATAACGCACTTTTCATTTTAAAAAAAATCTCAGAGTGCCACAGAGCCAGTACATAGTAAAAACATAGTAAAAAGCATAGTTAAAACATACCGTAGTTAAAAAAATTAAATAAATAAATAAACTATAATAAAATAAAATAAAATAAAATAAATGTAGATCAGGTCAGTCTTAACTGTATATACTACATCATATAAAGCAATTATAAAAAAGGGAATATGACATCTCCTGTGTTCGTTAGTCGTGACTTTTAAACCTATCCAACATCTCTGTTGGATGACAGGTTGTCCGCTAAATAAAAGGGTTGCAAATTCTTTAAAAGTATCTGTGGTCGGCTCCTCAGAGGATTTAAATGAGAGCCGGCTTGCATGAACTCCATTTTCTCCTCTAAAAGGACCAGTTCGCACCTCCAGTCGTTCCCCGAGGCGTCAGTTTAAATGTGAGACAGGACGGAGAGGAAACCAGTCAGAGGACTAATGATGCTTCACCTTAGCTGAGGTTCAGAGATGACAGAAGGATAAAGACTGTAGTAGAATGAATGAAGGAAATTAAAATGCATTTAGATATTGTCGAGGCCTGTTTCATTGAAGATGGACGACAAAATACAGTCAGCGTTGTGTATAGCGAGGATTAAACTTGACGTCAATTGATTTTCTTTGAATAAAGGCTGAACTTTTCCAAATTCCATAATTGACAGTGCCTCTACATGCATACACGGAGGGCAATGAACTTGAGGTGTCATGTTTTTTAAGTCTTTTTTTATTAAATATAATCTTAAACGCATTTCCTCCCCGGGATCCCCGGTCAAATGTAATAAAAGGTTCTGTGGGTTTGAACAGAGTTGGATGCACAACACGAGTTGCATCAGTGATTGAGTTTAAAACATACTGATTCAAAAGCATGTTGTATACCCAGCAGGTGATAACAAATGTGTTTACTACAATGTGTATTTTATGCCTGTATATTGTTTTGGCAGCTCAGGAGCATGCAGTGTTGATATTGTTACAGTAGAATGTGGAGCATACAGCATAATGCATACCAGAGACCAGGAGAGGCTTTGGAATACGAACCTGGGTCCATATCACTGATGACGTTCAGATATAGCTCACAAACAAAAGGAAGGGTTTAGAGACGGAAAGAAGACAACAGAGAGACAGAGATCAGATTGCTTTCTTCTTCTGCATCAGCTCTGCTGCTTCTCCCGTGGGAGCGGGTGATTTTGTGGGCAGGCAGGTCCTCAGGGAGCATCTCTGGGGGCTCCACTATACGCGACAGCTTCCAGGAGTAAAAAAGTCACTTTGAAGACGATCAGGTACAAAACCACAACATCTGTTATTATTTGACTTTGCTGTTCTCAAAGATGTGGCAGATTTGAAAGTATAAATAATGACTAAAGATCATTCATTAACTGAGACACACTGTATTACACTAGCAATTGTCTCTGCCTGTGAACTAGTCACGTTTCTTGCGAATAAGTCAGTGCCACGACTGTATATTTATAGGAAGTGGATGTTGTCATCTTGACGTCGTTTTTTAAAGCCTTGAGTTTTGGCATTTTGGCTGTCTCCATCTTGGTTTTTGACGGTAGCCATCTTGGTTTTTGACGGTAGCCATCTTGGTTTTGTGCAACAACAGACGGTGGAGCTAAATACAGCTAAGACATTGTTTGACGACTTGACTTTAATGAACTGAAAACACACTAAAAGTGAAAGTGTTAAAGTTGTACGACAGGAACACGGACAGCACGTAGACAGGACAACGCTCTGGTAGGGACGATCACAAGGTGGCCGCGTCTATTTCACTCTAAATGGAACCACAGTTCACTAAATGAACATCGTGCTGCTCGAAGACGACTTGAAACTAGCGATAGATCGTGTTCGGTGACGTAATAAATCAAGTGAGAAGTAAGCTCATTTTCTCATTCCTCATTTCTATGATCCGACTTCTTTTTGCTCATGGTTCGACAGAATGCACTACTAGCCAATCAGAGGAGAGAGTAGGGCGGGTCTTGACTTTGCCACCCTAAGGAAAAAAAATGTCTCTCCCCCAATGCCATGTGATTTTTTTAGCTTGAATTGTAGCATGATTTTAACAAAAACACTTTTTTTTTTTTTTTTTTAAGCATCCATTTCACTTTTTTTCTGATTATTCAGGTTCTCTTCTGCTTACTTGTCATGATGGTTGTAAACACACAAGTGGGCATTTGGTCATGGTGTTCCTCAAAGCACAGCAGCTAACACCGCAATTAGTGTAATTTATACA
The DNA here is from genome assembly GCA_028022725.1 of Lycodopsis pacificus. Lineage (NCBI taxonomy): Eukaryota > Metazoa > Chordata > Actinopteri > Perciformes > Zoarcidae > Lycodopsis > Lycodopsis pacificus. Next base: position 4,933,317 of record CM051705.1, on the reverse strand, counting down.
TTTGTAATTCACACATATTTGAGAGCAGACAAATATTTTCTTCAGGGCATTTACAGTACAGCAGGATAATTCATTCACGGCTGGTTTGTATCATTTTCACTGCAAGCACATTGTAGCTGCATTTCCAGCCTTCCTGAGGCGATCTTCTCATACTGTGTAATTATGTTTCTTGAACAATGTAATGCTAACTCAGCTTCAAAAAAAAAAAAAGATTCTATTATGTAAAATGCAGTGTTTTAATTGTGAGCTTATTTGTCACATTTTGAAGGTTGAACGTGTTTATCTCTCAAAGTCAATGAAACAAGTTGAGAAGCTGAGACATTTAGCTGCCGGAAGCCATTCGTGACGTCTGCCACATCAAAGACCAGATCCCCAGCGGCTCAATTTGCTGTCGCCTGTGAAAATGAAAGAGTCCAATTCAAAAGGGAATAACAGCTTCTGATTTGTTGAGTGTTACATGTGCAACAGCAGGTTAATGGGGATGGGGGGGGTTGGGGGGCTGGGCTGAGTCCCTCATCAAGGGGCGAGATTACATCGCTTTCATTTAGTTAAACCACACTTAATTTCTCTGCTTTTATTTTACGTCACTGATTAAAGCCCTTGTCACTTGGGGTAAGTGGGGCAAAGTGTCACCTGCTGCTAACAGAAAAAGTGGTATTTTAGTCGTTATGCGTAACTTGCAATGCCAAGAGTCTCAATGGGGGAAAACAACAAGATGCACTATCCAAAGCCTTTACGGAGCAAGCTGATGCTTCTAATTTGATGGCACATCATTTGCTTGCGTTTGGCAGAAGTGAATATTTTCTTGAGCATCGCTGTTTGGCAGATTACTGTGTGGATTGGCTTGCATGGCCTCTTGTCTCTCACAGGTAACCCCGTAGTAAAGGCCAGTAACACCGGGCTGGGTGCGGTGATATTTTATTCATATTGTGCCGATGCTCTGTTCAAATTTGGCTGCCTCAGAAGCACCTAGGACTGGCACACACATTTCTTCCCCGTTATCTGGGGAAGCTCTAGACGGGGTGCACAGATTGCCAGTCCCTATGATATTATACAGTGTCATAAAAGAAAAATAGAAAAAAGATAAACTCACTGTTGAGTAGCTACAAAAGACCTCATGCTATTATATATGACAAAGTAATATTCAGATAATATTGGCACACCACGATACAAGATGTAAATACAACAAAATCATAAATTAGACTCCTATATTAATAAGAGAGGTGGTATTACATGTGAGACTGTAATACTGTAATACATCACAGTAATATGATGGGAATAGTAGAGTGATACTATACAAGGATTAAAATGATTAAGTGTGAATTAGAGTTCTGATTTTTGTTGTGATTCAATGGGCATACGTTGTGTACTGTGTTTATGAACAATATGAAGAGGGCCCACGAACATAGGTCCGCCTCCCTTCCATCAGCAGGCCTGCCCCGCCCCTGTTACTGCGTATATCTCGACTCAAAATGTCACACTGCCCCTGGCTGCCAGCATCCCATGTGGTTCTCTGCACTGCATGCGGTCACCAGAGTGGCTTTAGGGACAAGCTGAAATAGTCACTTTCCATAATAGTCCAAAAATGATTTAAAAAAAAAAAAAGGTGTTTCATGTGCTTTTAAGACCTCTGATAGGATGTTCCAAGGTTAGGCGAGAGTCAGGCAGAAATCCAGCTCTGAGGTGCGATGATGGACTGAAGGTGATGATGGACATTAGAGTGAGCAGTTAAGGTAAAAGAACAGCGACATTTAATCTGAGCAAGCATTTTTACAACATTAAACGTTAACAGTGTCCGGGTCACTGTGATCATCCATCATTACTTTCTGCACTTCTCTATTCTAGTGACGGCAAAGACCTCAGAGGTCCGGGCTGTTTCCTATTATTATCTCTGCCAAAGAGGAGATTTCTTTCAATTCTGTTTGTTTGTTTTAATCACTACACCCGAGGTCAGATTGCAAAAGGCTTTTTGCAGAAAGATAGGCCTTTGGTTCCTTTTGTGTGTGAAAGTGTTTTAAAGGATTTTCTTACAGCACATCAAGTCTGGAATGTGTCTTCTCTGATTCATGTGAAAGAAAATTCAACTTCACGTGAATTTGAGGAATAATTATTTGCTTATTTGTTGTAATCTTTCTGTCAACCTGCTTAATTAGCCTCTTCTTTAGATCATAGTACATAAGAAGTCACCGTGACATGGCTCATTAGTTTGTGGACTGCCGTTTTGCCATGGTCGTCTTGGTTTTTGGCCGTCGCCATCTTGGTTTTTTGCAACCAGAAGTGACACAAGAGGGTGGACTTAAGTACAATCGAACGCTGAAGAGACATTTTTAAGCGACCAATAAATGAACTTACACAAACTCAAAAAACACACCGTGAAAGGGTTAGAGTTGTGAGGGCAAAACCCACACCGGACAAGACCTGTTTTTGCAACCAGAGGAGTCTGGAGTCAGTTCTCAGACCTAGATGTTGCCGTCTGCTTAAGATACTGACATATGTGACTCAGACAGATCTGAGTCACAACCACGTGGCAAGGCGCCAGGCTCACACTGAGATTAGAATTACTTGTTGTCTGAAGTCAGACATCTTGAAACACTTTGAGTAGGGAACCATCACGACACCACTCTCTGCTCAGCAAGCGTCGTAATTGAGATCTCAGTCAGAATCTGAGTTCCAGGTCCTGCAGAACAGAGGAGCTGCTGACATTCACACTCTTTAACATTCATGTTCACAACGTCTTCTTACAGATGTATGGCTGTTCCAAATGGAGATCTAGTAATAACGGCATTACCGGAGTGTTTCACATCGTAGCTTTAGCCAGTTTTTCTTGAGTGAGTTAGCCCTTTGTGGCCGACACACAGCTGATTCATAGACAGCTCAAACTTTTCACTGATGTGTTTGCTGCCTTTCGTTTGATTCAACATTGTGAGAAACGTGAATAGGACTACATCTGATTCAGATGTGATATAAAATGACTCGTGCGACAGTCATTTCTGTTAAATACTGATACAAAATGAATGAATGTAAACCGAGGCTAAGCCTACGTCTGCTGTCAACTCTTTCTTAGCTATAAAGAAAACAGAGTATTGATGAGACGTTGCATCATTAAGTTGAGAGGGTTATCCACAAGAACAAGAAAAAACCACCACTAAACAACAAAACACATCAAGAAAGACAAAGTGCATTACCAGTGGCTGTTTTGATAAATGCTACATTATTTTCACACGTTTTCCTCTGAATAGGCCAAACACAACTTTGACTTTAATAATGCTCACCACAAGAATATCATTTCTGGGCAGATGAAACCCAATGATCATACTAACTGGATCCATAAAGTGCTTTGCAATCCTACTTACAGTAGATAACTCTTTTGGCACAAGCCTGACACCATACACCATTGACCCGTGTGGCAACAGATAATGTGCCGGTGCGTAACAGTTCCGTGTCAGAGTGCATGTCTATCTAAACCTATTACCGGTACAGATCATGGACGTGCAGCGAAGGCTGTTCAGAACTATCACCTGGAAAGCTGTAATGACCTCGGAAGTGGATGGCCACTCTCTTCGCAGCTATAAAAAGATTGTCAGCGAAGCTACACTTGTTTGGCTGAGATAGTAGCAAAGGGGGGAGTCCCTGCTGTGGACCTCAGACTCCGCACGCTCTACCGTGGGGGTCAGGCAGCCGCCGCCGAGTCCATTAGCGCATTACACGGCCCTCTCAGCCAGGGAAACGAGGAAAAGCCATTGAACATCCCATTCCGCCCCACCACACAGATTAAAGTGGCCCTAATGCAGCTGCAGTAAGGTGTACGCGACTCATGAGAGGGAGACAGGAACAAGAGGGTGAGAGTCACAGAGAGTGAGCGAGTGAGGGGGGGGGAGAAAGGCAAAGAGAATCTAAGAAAGAGAAATGAGGAGGTAAATGAAGTGTGCACCACTGATGATCATTCTCTTTGATGGTGCATCGGTATAGCATCCAATAGAGCGTGCGCTCAATCGGGGACGAGAACAGAGTGTCTTTTCCCACCTCATGCCTGGTGAGAGCAGGCCAAAAGTTAAGATGACAAAAACGCATGTCTTTTTATTTATAGTCCCGATGATGACAAGTGTGTGGGGGGGAAGAGTAAAACATGCTGCAGCACCCCATGGGAAAACTGGGTTGAGCATGTCCCCTATATCCTCCAGTTTAATGGTCGTGTATTTATTGCATCCTCTCAATACTTTGTGTAACAGCTTGTGGGTTTCTGGGCCACTGCAAGTGCATCGAGGATGTGTCAATGCATTTGTTGTGTGTGATGAATTGCCCAACTCCCCTGGTTGCACAAGTTTGCAATCAGGATTAAATTAGAACCCTGCTCCATGCTAAAGGAGGGGCTTCTAAATGACTAAAGTGCTTTACTCACTTCTTGTTTACCACATATCACCACAGCCATCGTTCTTCCTCTCTCGTCCTCTGGGTTTAGTTTTTCCCTTTGATTTGTTTCTCTTTCACATACTGTGATGAATATTTGCGAGCATACATAAAAGCACACTTTTATCTCCAAGGCAGTCTCAGCCCGGAATTTTGGTATTATCATACCAACGATAATGCAAACTGCCTCAGAGGCAAATGAAACCAATCCAGTCAATAAACTTGTTTTCCTTCAATCTGTGTGTGCGCGCCTGGCAATGGTTCATCAAAGAATAGGCTGACAAAAGCCTTCAGAGCGTGTGCCGCCTTTATAATTTGCTTGAAATGATTAAACGAACATCACACGTGTTCCTCTTGCTTCTCGTCTGCCTCTGATTTCAGAAGATGTTGACGGAGGGGGCGGGTGGGGAATGGAGGCTTAGTAATTGTAATGGAAGCATGTAGACAAGTCATCTCTGATAGATTTATTTTTGAAAAGCATTATAGGAGGAGGAGGAGAGCGGAAAAAAAAAGAAATCGAAAGCGGAAGAAGAAAAGGGGGTCTGGGTGCACACCGATTCATTAGAAATGATTTGTATGATGATGATGATCAATGCTTTGTTTCCTGCTATCAGCCTCTGCAGCCATGAAATGTCATTAGGTATATTACAGACACAATGGGAGGATGTGATGTATTGGACTCCCCGTCCATTGGATCAACAGATGGACAGGGAGGCACCAACAATCTATAATCACTTTTAATATAACCCTGCCTGCCCACGATCAAGTGCGTGGAGACGGGATTCTATGAAAATGTCCACCCTGCAAGCTGTACAAGCATACACCCATCAAAGGGGCTGTACTCCTTGCCTTTTTCCCCAGCCTGTCATAAACAATACTTTCTGTGATATGCTAAAATAATGCTAATCATAATGTTTGCCTTTATGGCTTTATGAGTCCAGTGAGATCTCGTCCTTTAATCATCGAGGAAAACATATTTGGCCAGCGTGTCACGCCAGTAATTTCATCCAGGGACATTGTCGCCGTCTTTATGTTAATATTCCATTAAACTAATCAGTGTGCAGTATTATGTGCGAGCAGACGGCTGGTATGAAAATACCTCCTGTCACAACATGTTGCTATTGTGATCAGCCTGTCTTACCTAATTTGTTGCTAGTATGGATATTTTTCTTACATGTCAAATGTAATTCTCTGTCCCCTTTTCTCCAAGCACTGAGAATAAAGCGTCCTCTGACAATTAGCTAATGGATTGATCAGCTCATCAAGATTTCTCATCATTTACATTTAATTAGTGTAATTAGCTATTGTACATTCCAGGCAGGCAAATAGCTTGAACTGCAAATATCTGCAGTCGGAGGGAATTTCCATGCGGATTTACAATCCTCCAAACGGAACAATTTAATAATAGTTCACATCTCTTCAATAATAACTACAGAATAACTCACAGGTGAACGAATCAAACAGTGTAAAAGTATTATGGAAGGTTGATTCCCTCTTGGTGTGTGTGTGTGTGTGTGTGTGTGTGTGTGTGTGTGTGTGTGTGTGTGTGTGTGTGTGTGTGTGTGTGTGTGTGTGTGTGTGTGTGTGTGTGTGTGTACACGTGAAGATGCTGCTCCAGCCTCACCTTCACATCTCCGGTGCATTTCAAATCTAGCACGCAACAGAAGTTGACATTTTCTCCACTAAATTTATCTCTGTGCACAGAGACTCTTGTTCCAGACGCAGAACACTGGAGGCTCATTCATTCCTGTAGAAGTCTGTCAGTTCCTGAAACATGCCCCCTCTGACTTAGTTAAAATGTCAAGCGCTGGCAAAAAAAAACAAAAAACAAAACACCTCCTTTGTTTCAATCATAAACACGACGATGAATTTGTAATGATCCACAGTAAGATACGGATCCCCTGAAAAGTAAACAGAACATTTGTTTAATATGAAAATGGTAACTCAAATGAATGGTGTTGCCCATAAGATGACTGATTATACACACCAATAAGGATCAAATATTGACGACTGCAGGGAAATAGAGGTTTATTTCCTGGCAATTATCTTTTGATGTATTGCTGGAATTACAATTACTGAAACACCCCTGATTATTATGCATTCAACGGAACACTAGTTTCATGCCAACAAGGCTGCAATGTTCAATATTTCATACACTCCATTCGTGTCGTTAGACAAGGAACACAAAATAATGTGAAAAAAAATCATCAATTACTCCTATTTCAAGTCATCGATTCCGTTGTTCATTTACGTGTCCTGCATCATAAAAAAAACGATCCGGATAATGGCGAAGAACAAGGCAAAGACAAAGAAGACTTGTGACATCGCTGTGAGTGGAATGACTGTGTTTGAAAAGCTTGCATCAGGAGCGATTCCTCTGACAAATGTCTGTAATGAAAAAGCATCTCTTGGAAAAAAAGGGGGCAGGCTCTTCAAAGAGACAAAGACCCAGAGAGGACAGACAGACACGAAAACAAAAAACATCAAGATGCCAAAAAAAATGCTGCCTCTCATGACATCCGAAGCAGACACTGTCAATCCCGATCTGTCACTCAGAAAAGCCAGCATTCATATGCTTTCTACTGACTATTGCCATTGCTTTGGCTGGAGAGAGAGAGAGAGAGAGAGAGAGAGGCAGAAAACACAGCATTTGAGGTGAAGGCAAGTTGTGATCCTCGTGTGTATTTGCAGCCTCTGTAAACACCGGTGGATGCAGCATTAGTAAACAACAAGCTGGATTGAACAGCCAATTTGGTTCGACAATGTTGTGCCGTTTTTAAAAATAGCCTTCACATGTAAAGCCCTTTAAATGGCTTGGCTTGTTCTGGCCTCGTTCATTTAGCCCGTTCAGCTTTTCACAGCATAATGGAGCGAAAATGGCCTCTGCCTGCTCAGGGATGAGGATTTTTGGAAAGCAGGAGCAGAATGGGACGGTGCTGGCATAAACAAACAAACAGCAATTTATTTTCGTCTGGATTGCTCAATATTAATATTGTGCTGATTTGGGAAAATACTATATATAACTTCAGTGTCTGACAAATATGAACACATGCATACAAAGCGTAAAGGAACAGTGTGTAGCATTTAGGTGATCTTTTGGCAGAAATGGAATATTATATCAATAAGTATGTTTTTTTTTTACCTAATAATTATTATCTTTGTGTTTTTATTACCTTAGAATGAGCCATTTATACATATCTACATCGGGAGCGGGTCCTCTTTATGGTGGCCGTCATGTTGCTACAGTAGCCCAGAGCGGACAAACCAAACACTTGCTTTAGATCGAGCCATTCACGTTTTGCACTTCGGCCACCGCAGTTCTCCCACACGATTGGCACACAAAGAGAAGTTTCAGTTGGTTGCGATCTGCAACTAGATGTGTTGTTTCTGATGATTCATGCATGTCTTTCTGAAGTCTACTGTCCACTGTATGCCCATCTGTCCAAGAGCTAGAAGCTGAATCTTCCAAATTAGCTTCAGACTTTGCATTCACGTTAAAAGTTCTTTGATAAGCACTTAAAATATGCTATGATTTAAAACACATAGCATCTGTAATTGTGGGGGGAAACTAAGCTATCAGACCTTTTTGAGAACATTTTACAGTCTCTCGAATGTTTAGGATTAATAAACGAGGGTTAGGATCGGTCCTTGGGCAGCAAGTCTCGCAAGAGTTTTTGGAAATTTTTGAAAATTGTGGGTCACTATCTATAAACTTACCGCCATCATAATTATGTTTTAATGACGTAAAGTTCAGTTTATAGACATAGCGAGGCTTTTTTCTTCCCTTCATTGAATCTCCAGTTATTCTGGAGTGATAATAGAAATAGGTTAATCCGATTGCCATTCCTTGGCTTCTTCATCTTTTCCTGAGAATGTTGAATGCAATTCTTGTAAGCCGCAGAGCTTTGTTCACTTGATATTGCAGCATGCAAATTTGTTCAGCACATTCATGCTCCTAAGATGATGAACTATTTTGATTCATGACCCCAGGCCTTTTCTCTCCGGGTGTCACCTACAGGAGAATGGCTTAACTTTTTATTCTCAGTACACTGGGAAAGCTCTGTTGTCGATATGTTTTTTTAAAACATGTATCCAACTGTTTTGTACAGACCAATGCAGCCCTTTGGACTTACAGTGTTTGTTTACAGACCCTGCTCTCTCACACAAATGAGTCAGGCTGTGAGTCACTCCCTGTTGTCAGAAATAATGTCGGAACACTCCGCATCATTCCAGTGATAATCTACGACATAGAACAGGGTGCTGCCGGAATACTGATAACATCCGACTGTTAAACAAGTTAAAAAAACAACACGGACGAATAAATCTCTGCCATGACAGGACTAATGGTTCGGTATTTGTATTAATCAATCCTCATCATCATGGAAAATGGCAGATTTATGAATTTCACACAGAGCTGTGCTTTGTCTCTGTCTGTCTACTGAACCAACGATGATGTGCAAGAAATTGCGATTGATTTGGTTTTGTACACAACATGCAGACGTCCTGATTATTGATTAGCTACCTTGTATGAACTCTTTGCCTTTGTTTTCTATTTGATTATGACATTGATTTAGCAGGCAATGTGAAAAGTAAGACAGCGTGTTGTAAGTAAATAAGTGTCGGTTGTCTGTCTGCTTAGATATATATATAAATGACCACGGTCTAGTGGAAGGATAGGACTGCAAGTTACTATGAAAAATGCGTTTGAATAACCTGAAACAAAGGTCATGTGATCCAAGTACTGTGTGCTCTACAACCTTTTTCAATTTAACTTGCCGGCTGATATTCCAAATTTCCGACCTTTCTGCAAGCTGATTTATAGAAAAAGTAATTTACTTACTGGGCAATTACTAGAATCTCTCGCCTTCACACCCACTCGCTCTACACCTCTGTCACAAAAAATGTAATACACCCCAACGTTATGCATGGACCAACACAGAGTCTGACATTTTAATTGAATTTACAGAGAAAAGGCCTTGACAGCCAGGTTCTCTCAGCGTGGTATGACTCCAAGTTAAGTTTTATTTCCAATATCCTCCAACCTCGGGCTGAGTCATTCAGTCATAATCTCCGTATAGCTGGAGGGTGTCATCACTTTCCGCAAAGTGAGAGGAAATGTATTCCACACGTAACCCCCCCCCCCCCCCCCCTTTAGTCGTCAATATATTTTACAAAGAGATTAGGATATATGAGACGTATTAAATGAGGCGTTAATTGAATTGGGGCATTAACAAGAAGCATATGTCCACAAACATATTCGTTCCTTTGAACCCCATATTTGATGTAATCCAATTGTGAATATCCGCTGTTATAATTGTGGCCACACTGTGGACTAGAAACGCCCAATGTAGTGAAGGGATGCTGATCTACTGATCTTTTGATGGTCCTTTTGTCAGAACATTGTCATTACAGCAGTGAAGTCACAAAGACGAATAATTGCAGACATGTCTCTAATATTGCAATAAATTGGAAATATATATATATATATATATATATATATATATTTGGAACTATTTGTTTTATTCTCTGAAATAAAAAGCTACTCGTTTTGCTTAATTAACTAAAATGTCAAAGTTGTAGAGAAAACTGCACAAATAAAGCTCGTAAAAATGTTATGACGTCTCATATAAATAATGTCCACATGAGCTCAGCACGAGAAGCAGTTTGAGCTAGAGACCAGTGAAGCATGGTCCTGATTGTGTCTTGTTTTTTCAGTAATTCTGGTGTCTCTATGTGTGTGTGTGTGTGTGTGTCTTTGTGTGTTTCAGAGCTCAGTCTTGGCTGCTGATTAGACTCCCTTGCCTCCATCCGCACTCAGCTGTGAATATTTCTACTGCAATGTCTCATTGTGCATTCCGACTCATATGGAGATTTCTTCAGATGTCTGCCCACAATAAAGGTGACTCCAATAACCACCTTTCTGCAGAAGCAAGGCTGGTTTGCATTGTCAGTATATGATAAGGATGCTGAAAATATACACGATATTTCAAACCCTTGAATTTGACATTTTTGTTTATCTAAACTCAATAGTCAAGTCAAGTTTATTTGTTAGTGTAAGCTTAATTAGCTTTCAGTCCTTACTGATGCTCCCAAAAACATACTCAACATATCAAATTAGCTAATTGGTTTAAACCAATTCCATGTGGGTGTTATGTCTTCATGCCTTTGTTTCGTACTGCAAGAGGAGACTTTTCACTCTAGTTTTCAATACTCAAATGTTGATGGCCCAAACTCAATAAAAAAAATAAATAAAAGAACAATTGGGTGTTAATTACGTGATAAAGGGTGTTCAAATCTGGAAAATTAAAATGTGAGCTTGAATGCCCAAGAAAGAAAAGATCCTGGAAGCAGAGACGCACAACCCCTGTGAGGGAAAAGCCAACAGGTCACACAGCTCTGAGCCATCATTAGGACTAATGGCAACACGGTGCCATCTACATGAAAACGGAAATTTATGCCAAAAATATAAATGCCATCACTATGAATTTACATGAGCATTAGAGGATAATATACCTGCAATATGGAGAGAGCTGCCATTTTTAGTATGATAAACTGTTACCTCTTTTTTAACAGGACTGAAATCAAGACAGTGCTGACGCTAATTTAATTTCAACTTAATTGAATAAAATGAGCTGAAAATACATCTGTATGTCATTCCTGATTAGAGAGAAGAAACAGAAGAAAACATAAAACCAGCAAAGTTGTTGTACTGGAAGGGCATCTATTCACAGCCTGTGTTAAAATCAGTTCCAGACACTTATGCAGAGCAGAAGACATCACCGCAGAGAAATATAATCTAAAAGACTGAACTGATGATCAGAAATTTCCACAGGGAGCCGCATGAAATATCAATTGTGCCCTTTGACTGGCATTTGGACACGCTGCTCTCAGGGTAGCCAGCACTGAATTTTCTGCTAATAGGGCAAACCTGACACGCTGTTCATTAGTGGGGCCTAGAATCAAAGGTACACGGGGCCTCATTAAACAGTTGCCAATCACGTAGCCAGGATCAAGTCAGAGACAGGAGGCATTGCTGAGCAGGGATGGTGATATTTGGCCTGGTATTCTGACAGGCACTCTTCTTTTATGATACCAGGCAGAAAAAATGAAACTGCATATGGGATTAAGGTGGATTATGCTTCCATGCTGGTTCTTAACCCCTGAAGAGGCAGGTTTTCTTTCCCTCAAAAGACGGAGAAATAGGACTCCACCAAAAAAAAAAAAAAAAGACGGACAAAGATTGGTACACGCTCTACCCAGCTGCACAACTGTTTCTGCAATGCATTCCCATTAAAACACTTCCATAACAGTTTAATTAATTACCAAGGAGACTGTGCTCCTGCAGGCATTATAATGCACGCCGAGGCATTCGTTGGCGAGACTCTTTTTCAACATCGATAGCTCAGTTTGTTAACTGGTGGGCGGAACATGGGATCGTAAAGCGGTCTCCAGGGGCTTATCCATGGTCACACAGATATCACATGCTGACTGGTTGGTGGCTGAAGCAGCAAGTGCAGGCAGGTGGTGGAATCAAAGAACCAGAGAGAGATTAATAGGACACCCAAAGGCTGGCAGTGATGCAACAGAGATGGAGAGGGTCCTGATCAAAGAGGGAGATGAGCTGAAAGCAGCCACCCGTGAGATATAGTCCCACAGAATTGAAGTAGTATTTTTGCACCGTATCTGACTGAATATGAATGTAAAATGCAGGCCAAATATCATTCAGATACAGTACATTAGCTAATTCAACACTCTACACTAAGGGGACAATCTCACGGATCTCTTTCATACCACTCTTTCTTGTGCGTTCATCTTGCTGAGCAGCATAATTAACGTCATTTCAAGACACTGCCATACTTTGCCCTCATCAGTCATAACACTGTGAGCCTTTCCAGCCTGTAACACTCTGAAAAGGTGAGTTTTTGTGACCTGAACAAGCTGTGATTATTCGATTGGTTTTCTTGAAAACTGTTCATTAACACGACAGTGAAGCATTATGCACAGTTGAACAGCCACACCGTGTTAAATTGGCTCTGACGAGAGATTTTGTGGCGAAGGATTCATCTGAGTTGGTCTATCGGCCCGAATTAACTTTACTCGTTTTCTTTTGCTTTTACTTCCACTTTTATGTCAATCGGAACAGTTTTGAAACATTTCAATAACTTCCTTATAGTATGTGTGTGGTTAAAAGGAGAAGATATTTCCTCCACACGGGACCATTTTAGACGTGAAAATAATGATCACATTATTAAATCTATGATGGTATTAGCAATAAACAATTACTTTGAATTGCAAAAGTATTTTATGAGACGACTAAACAGCGAGAGCTATTACAGAGACTAGACAGAACAGTGAAGATCATTATTTTTGGCAATCTAATAGAGAAACACATTTATGGATCTCTGGTGGAAAACAGAATTTTTTAAAGACAATAAATAAGCAAAATGTCAAGCTCAATAAGAAATAGAGAAACTATTAAAATGAGAGGCTTCATGGATTCCCAATTAAGCTTATTAGTAAAAGGCCAGTTTCTATAAACAGAAGGGTGCGTGTACCGTAAAAACAATTAATGTTTAACATGGAGGCAAGAAAGAAAGCACTGAGGACTTGCCATGAATGTACATTAAAGACATAGCTGGAGAGGAGAGATATGTCTTGACAGCCTCGGCGCTTTCTTCAATAATCTGCAATGACTGCTCTCTCCATATTCAAATCACAACACAATGCATGAAAGACTTTTCAAAGTCATTTTTAGAGCAGTGTGTGTTCAGCACCATGGATGGGTTCCACTTCTGGCTTGATTATTTTTTTTTGTTCTCTATTTCGTTTGGTGAAGAGAACACAAAGCTCTAGGCCACTGTGATCTGCTCTCATTCGTGGTATAATCCCGTGAATGTGCAAACAAAGTTAGGATCCGTCTACAAATGACTGCAATTCCATTTAAATCACTGATGAAAGTGTTTTGCAACTGACTTGAAGTCAAAAAGATAAAACAGCAATTACAAAAAATTGTGTGCTGAGTTCAGAGGGATGACAATGGTGTGTTGAAAGAGCGCAGGCAACAGCTGTCTCTCTTCACAGTTTGAAAGTCTCTTGCAGCATTGGCATGAAGGCGCCATGCTATAGAGCGTACGTGACTGATGTTCCTGCTGATCTTACCTTCAGCAGAGAGCTTAAAGCCCACAGAATCTTTTTTCCTTTAACCTCGAGTTGGTTGTTTTTAGTATGCCGCCATCAAACCGTCAGCTCTTCTGCAGCATGAAGCGAAGGTTAGACTCGACCCATCTTTAGCCTAAGACTCGTGAATATAATATAATATGACTTTAAAGGAACAGTGTGAAATATTCCGGGCGATCTATTGGCAGAAATGGAATGTGAAATATATGGTACATGTGTGATATAATAACCTTTATCTAGTATGTGTCAATACATGAAATGAGAAAAATAAATATTATACACACATTAAATACATGCAGTACAGACACTGCTTAATGTATGAAGATATACATCTGTGATTACCAGCATCTGTAACCATCACTGTCATCTGGCTAGGCTGTGTGGAAGTTTCTCACAACTTTATTTTCACATTATTGCTCATTCGTATTCCCTCCTGCTCCTCCCCGCGAATGTCTGCTGAGAAGTGAGAGCGACTTGAGAAGTTGTAACTCCGAGCACGACACTGTAGATGAGGCGTCTATACTTTCTAAACTCATTTAGGAGAAGGTCTCTAAAGGTGACAGATGAAACCACGAGGGGAAAGCAAGGGGGGGAAAAAAGGTGGGATGGGAGAATAAGGGTTTATAAAGATGAGCTCCCTCAGATCTTAAAGAATTCTCTCCATGCATCTGCCATTATCCCAGTGTGCCTGTCAACTGTCTAGAAACAGACATGAGCCGCTGAGCCCAGGGATATTAATTTGCAGCCCTAATGTTCTGTGGCAAAGGGATTGGAGTCATCTCAACACAAACAAATTGGATCTTGCAGCTCATCTGTAATGCAAGTCATGCCTGGAGGTATGGTGGGGTGCTGAATGACCCCCTACACAACAAGCAGAGGAGGGTACAGCTAAAGTCTCTGTCGTGATGGCCCGAATACAGTGGCCGAGCTGGGTTCAAAATAAAAGCAGCGAAGGAAGGGAAGCAAAGCTGTGTGTGATATATATGATTGATATGTTTCTGATGGGGTCCTGAGTGCAGCTGGCCAGCGGATCAGGATCTATTTGTCAGATATGATTGCAGTGATATTGAGTGAGGGAAAAAAAACAAGACAGTAGATGACAATATGGGAAAAAAAAACATACTGAGAGAGTGAGAAATAAATGACACACACTGCAGGGTAAGGACACAGGGTGGTTTGGGGAAACGGAGGTGTGATCAGTGTTTCAGAACACTCAGGCTATTACACTCTGTCAGAGCCATGTCCCTGTGTGTACCTGGCCCCGTTTCACTCCCCCGTTGTCCATCTCCAGGTCAAACCTATATGATCAGTGCGGCTATAAGACTGTATTTGATCCTCTCCCTTCCTTGCTCTGTAGTGCCCACGTTCAAAAGCCAAACGCACAATGCATTGCACGTGAAAGGAAGGAAGTGTCAATACCTCAGATCCCTTGCCGCAAAAACGTAGGAGGATTTTCTTTAAAGATCAAAATGCCGAGATTGTGGTCAGGACTCTTCTTACGTACTGTTGTAGAAGATTTAGATCCCAGATAATGATATAGGATTTCAGACCTGGTGCAAGGCAACCTTTGAAGTTCATGCACTTAAACGAGCTATTGAACTACACATTAACCCCGTGGAGGCTGTCTTGAACTTCAAAGTTAAATTCATCCCCTTTTATGTGGATGTCTAATCAGTGCTGATGGTAAATGTAGTCCACTGAAAGAATACATTCCCAGGAGTGTGCTGTATTGACTGAGAAAGTAGGTTTTATTTTCCTCCTGCCTACATTGTGCGCAACCGGCGATTTAGCTACATCTGATAAACAGACAAAATAAACTCACAGAATGTCAGTGTAGGAAATATTCTTATACATTTAAAGGATATTGCCACACAGCGTTGATAGTACTACATATCAGTTTAGGAGATATTTATTGAATTTTCATCTTTTCAATTGCACTCTAATATCTTGCCTTCTTTTAACTCCAAAACATCTCATGTGCACAAAAAAGCTAAATAAATTATGTGCACACAGAATATTATGTTTATTTCCTAAACCAACAACAACAACAACAACACATTCGAGACACGAAGACAGCTGTCAGAGACAGATGCATATGAATCTGTCTCTATCTCTATCTCAGGACTGTGTTGGTGGGGTTTGATCAGGCGCTAACTTCCGAATCTAAAAAGTGAAGCCAATGCCGAATTCCCTAAAACTTGCATTCTTTCTAACAGCCATCAGGGGGCGACTCCTCTGGTTGCAAAAACTAGTCAGATTGTGTAAATCTACAAGAAAACAAATCTAATTCTCACTTGATTTATTACCTCGGTAAACATGAGTTTATGGTCTCAATCTCTAGTTTCAAGTCTTCTTTAATACAGCATGATGTTCATTTAGTAAATGATGGCCCTTTTAGATTAAAACAGACCATAAAGCAGGGTGTGCTTTATTGACAGGTCACTACCACAGCATTGTCTGGTCTGGGAGATTTATGAGAGATGACAATCCAGCCACCCAATCATAATCTCACTTCAATTGGTATTTATTAATACTTTACTTGTATGACATTATTTTCTATAGTTTGCAGGCTTGCCATCTGCAGCTCCTGAATAATTCATTTACATAAAGGGGACTACTGTACTGTTATTGCCCAGTGCTTTGGATACTGCTGCCTGGTGATGGTTTGGAAGAAAAAGCATCCTTTCTAAGAACACCCTTCATGCGCTCAGTGAAAGTATAAGCGCATGCATGCAGGGAGCGTGCACGCTGTATTCCCTCTTTGCGCGCATTGCGAAGCGTACCGGACTCTCCTCCTCTCTCCAGCCGCGCCTGCCTCTCTGAACCTCCCCCCACTAGAACTCAACTCTCTCTCTCTCCCTCTCGCGCAGACCGACGGGGGAAGGTGTTTTAACTTTCCGAAGGCGACAACATTTCAGTCGGCTCTCAAGGTAAACGCTTTGTTTGGGAGGGAGACCTTCATATTTATAGAAGAGAGAGAGAGAGAGAGATAACGAGACTGTAACGGCGGCGTTTTGCCGAGCGGAGACCTGTTCAGCCCGAAATGATTGGCTGCTTCCTCAAATGAAAAAAGTCTGAGAAATGTCTATTTCCCTGGGCGACACCGTCAGCATCCCGGCCACAATGTACAGGCGGAAACAAGCGAGTGTTTGCATCTTCCAAACAATATTTGGATTGTTAAGAACTCAAAAGGTAGGAGATTAATTCATCAATTAAAGCTAAAACTGCCCAAATAGCGGGCGTAATGGTCTGTTTTAAAGCTGGACAACGTGTGAAGGTATTTGTTTAACGATGGGTCGTAAATTGCCTTTACGCAGGATATGTTCTTACATTCACGCGCATGTTTAGATGCCGGTGTTTAATAGAGATAACTGGTGAAGTGTCGCATCGCATGTGTGTTGTGATGGAGGATGTTGTTGATAAAGAACTCTGCACACACTTCCCACCTGCGACTGCTCGATCCCATCCCTTTTTCTTTGTGTGTGTTGTGGTTTGATGCTTTTAACGTGAAGTTATCAAGTCTCTCTGGGGGCTCTGGACTGTATTGTATTGAGATTGGTCCGAGATAATATATATATATATATATATACTTATATTTTATCAAGAATATTTATCTCCCTGTAAACAAAGACAGCCAAGAACAAAATATCCAAAAGCTTGAAAAGGAGGGGTTAAGTGTTTACTCAGGATATTTTATTAATATTATCTTAATTTTTTTTGCACGCAGTAAGTTGTTGTTGAAGGTGTTGACAGGGATAAATGTTGCGGCCAAGATTTAGCAGCTTGGGCAAAATAAAGAGGCATGCAGCAAGGAGCTTATGCCCCTCTCTCTAACACACACACACACACACACACACACACACACACACACACACACACACACACACACACACACACACACACACACACACACACACACACACCTATCAATCCCCACCGTTTCCTCCTGAGCTGCAACAATTGGGACTTTCACAAGTGATGTCAGGTCTGATCGCAGCTTGAACTGCAGTCCTAGAATGAGAAAACCAGAAAGTAGCTGGTTTTATACTCACAGCTTCAGCAGTTATTGTTTGAGGAAAAAAAAACTGATTTATCTATCTATCTATCTATCTATCTATCTATCTATCTATCTATCTATCTACTGACAGAATAACTAACAAATTAATGCTAGAGACAAAACACAATCTAGATTCTGGTGTCTTGCCATCAGTTACTGCAGTCCATGCTCAATAGGCAATTAAGACAATTTAGCCAGAACCTGCCTCTCACTTAACAACAAACCACTCTAGCAATACTGTACATGGCTCCTATTGACAGCATCAACCCCTTTGAATTATTGAAACACATGTGTTGGAGGTTTTCAATGGAGAACTTACACATCAAGGAACGTCTGACGGAGGTGTGGAACAAGTCAAGTCATAAGAGTGTAGCGGTACACAAGGGGAGACAAGGGTCCAGAGGAGTCCTGATTCCTCTGTGGAAGGTTCCTTGCTAAGGGTTTAATGCTTTATCAGCTCCGAAGATAGACGTGGCAGACAGAGGGGATAGACTTTCAGCAGTGACTGCTGACACAGGAATAGGATTCAGATTCATTTTAAGTGGATTATGACATTTTACGCAGTCTCCTTTGATGATAATAGTTCATAAAAGGATCAGTCAACGTGGTTATAAGGCCATTACTCACTTCATCCTTTTCTGTCGCTTAATCTGTCGCTGGACTTTCATGTGCTGAGGCCAGGGGGTGAGGTTCACTGACGAATGTGCTCTGGGATGCATTTGCATTTTCTGCAATGAGCCCCCATGCATTATCCCGCTCTGCGATCATCAATAACTACCTGGCGTTACCTTATTATGCACATTACATGCCAGCCACCGCTCCCAAAATGAAATTACAGAAAGACGAAGTTGTTGTTGTCGAGTGCAGTGAGCGGATCTCCACATGCGGCATCCAGGAAAAGAAAGCTGTGAGAGACACAGCCCGGGTGAAATGGGTTAGTAAACATGGCCGACAGATAAGGCACATTGGTATTCAGCTGCATCTCGCCACGCTGGCCTCGAGGCCTGGCTGATAATACGCGCTCTCGGCTTCAGGGTCAGAGGTCTCGAGTTGATTGGCAACGGGCTGACACAGGGAAATAGAGTGTGCCGACTGGAGTCTAATGGGGTTGAAGCGCGCAGACGTATCAGCGTGGCTGGCATGTTGGCGATGCCGCGGTCTCACTCTGACCCTCGCGCACCTGGATGCTTACAGGTTGTTCGCTAATCTATTCGCCCCTTTGGCAGACACCTCTGGGCTCTCTCACACAGCACAGCAGCACACGGGCCTGTGCTGCTGCCACTTCTGTCATGCTGGATTGTTTTCCTCACAACAGCGTTTGCTCTGCCTCATTCGCTTTCAGCTGTACCTCCCAGCTCTTTAACGCCTCCCGGCCGCTGCTGTCTGCCAACATGCCCAAATGCATTCAACCGGAGAATCCCATATAAGTATGATCTCTCTCTCTCTCTTTCCGTCACCTCTTCTCTCCCTGTCTCTCTTTTGTCACTCTCTAGTTCTCTCCCAAACACCTCCCCCCCCCCCCCCCCACTCGTACGCACGTATATTTACTCACAGCCGTCCAGGCACAAAACACAAACGCCCACGAACAAATGTGCGCACACATAAACACGCAGAGCAGTGATTATTTCTATGACTCTCCGCTGATGTCCTACATTACTCAGCTCTCACTGAAATAGCTTATTCACACTTAAATTCCCATTTTGGGGGGAAAAAAAGCCGCTCGCTCGCTTGCACCAGCAACACGGCAGCAGCGTATTTGGAAGCATGACAACACCAAGAAGATTTCTCAGAGCATCCCTAAGTAATGACACCAAAAGTAATCCGCTGTCAGCTCGCAGCCTTCGTGCAGAGCAGGAGTGTTACAGTTGCAGGAACAGGAAAGTGGGCGACTTGGAAGAGCACTTATTATTAAGGCTATACGCATGACAGCCATTGGGTTTGGGTCTCTGTCAGAGAGAGGGAGTTCATTAGCATTGATCTGTTTGCAACACCTGATGCCTTTTGCTCACTGAAGAGAAAACAAAATGATGATTTTTTTGGCTTATGCTCCACCGTCTGCCACTGTGGAAAAACTGAAATCTTTACGTCCTTTTGGAACGGCAACATCCTGTTCTTGTGTTGTTGAAGCAACATCTGCTTGAGCTGCAAAATCCCCACCATCAAATCTAAACGGTGGCGTAGAAGCCAGTAGAAGTAGCTTGTCCTTGTGGCGGCTGTCTCATTTGATTCTGGTGATCACGGCGGAGCTTCAGTATTAATGTGGTAGTGATTTATTGATGTTAAAACGCTATTTGTAGCCGCTTCAGCTTAAGTCGCCATCCTCTGATTTGAAGATGATGCTTTCTGACATTCTAAAAACTCACGAGGGTGCGTTATGTAAATGTCGTCTCTGACACCCAGATGGAACATATTATTGGAAAGCAGCACACATTCAAAATATAGTTCAAGTAACAAATCATCAGTATTTTAAGGAGACTTTATCAAGGCAGATGCCAACACATGGTTCAAACCTGTATCAACAACCATCCCACCGGAGAAGAGCTGCAGCGACAGCATCCTAAGATAGAAGCCTCAACAGCAGCTCATCTTTAGTTTTTCATGAGGATTTCTTCACAACGTAAAGCGCTCACACTTTCACTTAGCCGACTCAAGAACTGTATGAGCGTGCGATAACTGGTGCGGAACATCAATGTCAGCACATTCAGACGCAGGAGGTCCAACGGGGAGGAACCATAGTTGACTGTCCGGTGCTTACTGAGCTTTCGGAAGCCTGCAGAGCATGGGGCTGGTGTTTTATTCATGGGCCAGAAAACATGAAAAGCACAGCAAACAGAAACATCCGACGTTGGGGTAATTGAGGACGCGAAAGAGAGATTTAGAGATAATGAGATAACTTTGTAAGGGAATTTGAAAAGCAAGTGATTATTACGCTGTACTAGAAGAAAAGTGCTCTCAGCAGACAATTGCCCCTTCCGGCTCCCTTACAGTCAAGATGGGGATGAAGATGACAGAAATGAAAATGCATTCATCTTGTATCGCGCCTAACTTTAGTGGATCACAACATATCGGCAATGGCGTTAATCTGCAGATGCTCCAGTTCAACATGAGACCAAATTAAACTTTTCTATGGTGGTCAGTGAATGTTTTAGCCCAGACAATTGCCAGAGATGCTTTTGCAAAGTAAAGCAGTTGTTGTTCACTTATTGTGATGGTTAAAGAGGAGTGAGGAGTCAGCAGCCAATGATGGTAGAAAACTGTCAATAGGTTTTTGAATACAAATAAAATGTTATCACACAACAAATGAGCACAAAGAATTATTAAGCAGATGGGTCGAGTAGTATGCAAGATTAGCCGTGGACAGACTGATACACACACACACACACACACACACACACACGGCCGAACACATCTCTCCACAGGCTTGCCGGAGATAATGAAAGTTTAAAACGGGAGTGAAACCGTTATTTGACAGCGAATGCAGAATAAAGGAAGAGTAGGAATGAAGCACACTGCAGGTTATTGGCCGGTCAGTCTCTTCCTTCTGTCCGATGGGAGACTACTCTACAGTCCCATGACATCATGTAACATGGAGCTTAATAATTTGAAATAAGGAGGAGACCTTTGATATTTTCATTACTTGTCCTGAACCTCTCGTGAAAAGCCAAGTACAGTATACTGGATGTCTGTTCTTTTTTAAATTAATGCATCACACAGAATTTAAAGGTTAATCAAAATAAAGATGCATATTTTGTTTGCTGGATATGAATCAGCAGAGGTTTCTGACCATGATTAACCAAGCGATAAAGAAAAAAACCCCGAATTGTCCACAAGATGATTAATGTACAAGTTATTAACCTGTGCACCAACAAGCTATTATCCATATCCCATCAGCACAATGCTATTTGGCATTACGTGTAATCTTGTCTCTTTTACCATTTGGAATATAGTGCAGTAAGCCAGACACGCACGATTGGGGTCAGGACCCCAAGAAATAATCTGCTTTGGGCATTTCAATTTGAAAGGCCGATTAATCAGACTAAGGTTAAGGGGGACAGCTGAGAACCTGAGAACTCAGGGTTATTGTTTTGCATCTTGGAGAAAGCTGGTAGGTAAATAAGTTTATCATTTGGTTTTGAGTCTTAAATGTAGAGCTGATCTAAGCCTGTGGATCAGGTGGCAAGGCACCATGGGGTGTCCTCTGTGTTAGAGACACCCAGAGACAATATGAACATTCTGCTGTAGGGTTGGCATCAATATTATAAAGATTGATCAATGGGGGTTTATTTATGCAACTACTAAAGGCTGTAACCCTCTATTTGTATGGTTGTGCTTCTTTGGTTTACATTCATGGGCAGTTTGAGATTATTCATGGCCGATTATTCATTCATACTGAATGCTTAGTCTTAAAATGTACGGCACAGAAAGATATTATTTCGAAAACCATTCATCTGAACTCGTGTGGTCTAAATCTCCCCCTCTGACAATTTCAAGTCAATTATCAAGAGCTCAATTCTAATTAGCTGTTCAGTTGCTCATAAGATTCACATCTTTATCGCCATTAGATGCATTGAAATGAGGCAGATTCGGCCATCTCAGTTAACTTACCATCAGAACTGATTACAACACAAACAAACAAATAACATGCACATGTGCCAACTGTGTTGTGATGCTAATTCCCAACCTTTTTTTTGAACTTCGATCATATGTTCACTCAACTTGTCCTTATCATAAAGTCAGGCTGATGACACCTTGATGACACCTAATGAGCAATAATAATCAAACTATATTGTAAGAGATGGCAACGCTTTGATGTCTTGCTGCTGTGCCCCGCGGTGTGTAGGTGTGTGTCTGTGCCTGCGTGTGTGTGTGTCGAGTAAGGAAGCAAATTAAACTAAATTGAATCCTCTGCAGGGTGCAGCTCTTGACAGGCGGGACGCTGTAATAGTTGTTGCTGCCTCGGGAACGACAGCTGAACTTTGATCTAATGCGAGCAAGTGTTTGGCAAACTGTTACCTGCTGGTCGATGTCAAATAAAATCATCCTCCTGGTTGTTGTTGTTTTTTTTAATTGAATCTAAAAAAAATCTCTCTGTCTGTGTCCTCTCTAGATCTGTGAGTGCTGAATGCCATTAACGTCTTTACTGACATCAAGGCACGCCATTGAGGAGCACACCCTGTCTTCTCTTACCTGCCACTTTACTTCCCCCTAGCGAGAGCTAGCATCACCGAGAAGCTCCTCCCGCTCACCCTTCAACCAGCTGTTGCTATGGAGAATCTCAGTGAGCTCCAGAACCCGTTGTTGGACAAAAACAGTAAGCACATGGTCAACGGTTATGGGGGCGACTTCCCGAACAACCAGTACCAGGAAAACATTATTAATTACTTTGCTGGAGGAGGAGGCGAGGGAGGAGGAGGAGGAGGAGGAGGAGGAGGAGGAAAGGTGAATAACGGCAACGTAGTGAGCGGAGGTAGTTACAATACCAATGGGAAGATAAAGTCTCAGCAGCTTTTGGACGCCACCTCGCTGCACCTGGCGGTAGAGGCCTTCTACAGGCCCAACTTCATCCTGTACAAGGAGGACAGTGGCAGCATCAAGGCTAAGGAATACAAAAGCGAGTGCTGCGAGACCACGTTCACGGAGAAGAAAGCAAAGGAGGAGTCCAACGCGGCGGGGCCGGACACGCCTGCCACCGAGGATCCCCAGGCGAAGCTGCTGGAGGACGGCGAACACGTCAAGATCCAAACCGTTTCCTATGACGTTGAGGAGGAGGAGTACGTGGAGTACGAGGTAAGAGAGGAAATGCATGAGTGGAGTAATGAGAGAATCCAACCTTGACCAGAATGGATTTTGTTTTGCTGTTGCTGTGAATAGACCGTTTTTTTGTGATATTCATTTTCAAATCAGGCCATTTAAACTTAACTTAGCCTTGAGTTTTGTGCTTGTGCCATCATCCAAAGCAATGTACGGACCATCAAAGACGTACAGAATGTTAATAAGATACTTGATGGCAGTTGAGGTTCATTTCTCTCGGGGTCAGTGAGAGGCTTGTGTGATCTTAACGTCCCATATCAGGCCGACGTATCCGTCCATCCAGGTGTCCGAGCGCCTGCAGTGTGTTTGTGTTAATTGAGAGACAGCGCGAGCGCGCTTGTATCCCTGTGGTATTAGCACACTTGTATCATCACATGATTGGGCTTGACGCCTGGATCAGACTGGCATTCTACTAACCACAAATCCCATTTGATCCACTGACCTTGGCCTCAATTCCCAACTCGAGTAAAATTCACCGGCAGATGATAACAAATCACCCATGCTGGCCTCACCCAGGGATATTAGAAGCTACAGTACTTCAGCATTACAGTGGTTTTCACTCTGCTGGCGTGGCCAATAGCACAGAGCACTCTAAAGGATTTAGGGGATTGGACTGGCGGAAGAGGGTGTTGAGGATAACCAGTGTCCTGCAAGTGTCCCATTGAACCGACCCGCGGGTCTGCTAGAATTAACCTGGATCGCTGTGATAAACATGTAGCTGCTGAAATGCAACGTGACATGGGTACATATAGTGCGGGGGCTCTGCAGAGAGACAGTGCATTTCACATCATGAAAAAAGAAAAGAAAACATGGTTCTTCACTTCGAGAAAGAAATACAATGTTAATGCAAAGAGCAAATAGCCTAAATACATTTTTTATATACCAAATAAATGCATTGTCTGATGGGTAAATGTTCCTTCCGTTGCTCTCTTTCACTAGTAAACGTAGGTGGACGCAGATAAGATGCACATGTTGTACGCAATAATGCACCCACTGGAGGCTCCTCTTGGCCATTTAAAGGTTAAGTCCACACATTACCATATTGTTCATACATCTCCACATGTGCCCTGTTCACAAATTAACAAACACATTGTTAGAAAAGCATAATCTTTCCCCTCAGCCAGTGTCGAGCTGCAAGGAGGAAAATTCACAGTGGGACTTCTTATGTACCACAAGGTGTACCTCACACATTGAGAGTAAATGTATCATTTTGTAGGTTTGCTTGGTAATAATATGAATTAGCCTGAAGGTGCCCTGTGGAGGTCTCTTGTAAGCAAACAAAGGTTATGTTTATAAACGCATTAATTGTATCCTCGAGCTCTAACAAACAAGTTGGATGCATTAATAAAGATAAATGAAGATTTTCTGACTATTTAAAGTCGGGTAATATTTACATACACGTTTGCCACCGTCGTTTGCACTGTTGCTCTTCGCTGCCTTTGCACATTACTGCCACCGAGTGTTCAGCAGAACAGCTTGTGAAAACATTGATCCACAGCACAACAAAAGGTACATTTCTTAGCTTCACTCTGAATTGTGATCTTTGTGCTTTTGATTTAAGGACATCAGGTGTCAGCTAAATGTGAAGGTTTGAATTCATTTTGATGCATTTTCTTTAGTCTGAACACTCAAAATGCTTGGATTAAACAGGGCTGAAACTTAAGTTGTAATAGAGTTACAAACCTGAAAGGAACTATTTAGGGAGCCCTTGCTACCGTAACGTAAAAGGCACATTTAGGTTATGTGACTCACATTTCGGGCACCAATTACACCTTGGATGGGCATGCATCTCTCCTGATTAAATCATCAAAAAGATTCAAAACTACATCATAAAATATCTGTTTCTTTGATAAAAAATGTTTTTAAAAGATAGGTACAAGCCTGTATAAAAAAATAATACAAAAGTCTCAAATTAGACATGAATTATGAGCTAGTTTAGGGATTAAAATCACAATCTGCAGCTCGAATCACTTCACTTCTCCCTGGCAGCGGTGACCGAGGCTCGTGGGTTTTGTAGTATTTAGATCCGTCCGAAGAAACAAAGTTGAAATTAGTAAAACTGGTGGCCATAACATAAACCCATTGACATTATCCAACAGAGTCTCATGTTTCTATGTAACAGTGAGGATATTGTTCAAAGAACAAATGGAAATACATAATTGGAAAAACAACAACTTCTTTCATTACGCAAATCTATTGGTTATGAATGAAACGGTGAAATGAAACATCTGTATGAAAAACTTCAAAACACTTAAAACCGTTGCATTCTTTTAGGTGTCAAAGTTCACATGGAAGTTTTCTTCACTGTGTAATTAATTATTCTTGCTGAAGTTTTGAACAGTTTGATTTCATTTAATTTGCATCCGTGTTCATTTGTATTTGTGAGAATGTGTGTGTTGAGTTTAATTGAGCTGTGTTATTCCAACTATTAACAAATGCCGGCATACGTTCACCACTGTCGTCCATGTGCAGTGTTTCAGATGCAGAATAGTGAATTTATCTCGTAAAAACCTTCACTTAAAAACTGAGCTGAAAAAGAATCCAATCTCTTTTAGGTACGAGGTACGAAGAAGAAAACAGATTTAAGTGGAGGAGGCTTGAAGAAGGTTGTGGATGTGACAAAAGGATGGAACATGATGCCTTTATATTCAGGCTATTTTTTGATATAATATAAACTGTTCAGTTCTTCGTAGTTTTACAGCGATTTTGTGTCTAAATCAGTGGCTGGAGGATTTTTAAGAAGCTCTGTTGTTTTTAGGAAAAGATGGTTGTTGCACAGCAGGATTTCTCATGTTTCTTCTTTTTTATTGAGGTTACAGTGTGACAGCAAGTGTCTCGGTACAACATTATAAGGCACTGACAGCTCGAGAGCAATGATATTAGAGGGCAGCGTTTGCTGCTATTATTGGAATGATGGCAGTGAAAGTACATCTATAATTAAGATGCTGCAAATCAATATGTCCTTCGCTACAAATATGTATCGCCTTTTAAATAATCTGTGTGAAATTGATCACTAAATTTAGCTGTATCACTTTTTGGTGTGACCAGGCCTGTATAGGGACATCTTTCAGGGATTGAACCGCTGCTTCTCTTTCACACTCCACATGCCGACTGCGTCTGTCAAAGTCTTTAAATCCGCCTCCATCTTGTCAGTTTCTCTTTCAATGCAGCTCGTCCTCAGTGAGTCATATTGATTTAATAAAGGAATCAGTGGGGTGTGATGGCTTTTGCCTGATTCAGCTCAAAACAAGAGTTTGGGTCCAATCGTTAATCATCCCAATCCTGCAATGTGGAGCGATACAGCCATTTCAAATGCATACGACACGTTATTATCTGAAAGGTTTTCGTCAGCACTCTTCAAACTAGATGAGATGAAAATAGTGGCAATGCCTGAAAGCTGATACACCTGATGCAAACAAAACCACAGAGCAGCACACACACAGTTCCATATGCAACCTGCCATATTAGAAGGATTGTAGTGATCAGAGTTGTTATTGTCAACCATGCTAAGAATTGGAGGAAGACTTGGTGTCAGGAAGTATCAGAAGATTCTATGAGGTACAGACCGGTACTGCTCACCAGGTGCTGCACACAAATACGGGAAACTGTGTCAAATAATAAGCTTTAAATCCTCATTAATTCATTGAAGGTCCTTAACTCAAGGCGGTGCAAGATGTTCTAGTTCTGCTTTCTCTGTAACTTGCAGATATTAAACGCTTGCTGTTTTCAGAACTAAAAAATAAATAAAAAAGGGGGAAACTACTGCGGTGAAATAAAGGAATTTATTTTTAAATGGCTTTATTAAACACAGCAAATTCTCCAATTATCAAAGCACATTACAGATAGCCCCGGGGGGATTAGTAAAGTAGACACATTTCATCAAGGAGATTTAAATTTGTCTTTCTTTTCAAACTTGAAGGTGCATGATAAGAAGCAACAGGGATATTTTAATGGTGTCACTTGAGAAATGTGCAATCCTCCTATGATTTGAACCTCTCCTCACTTTGCAGTTCAGCACTAGCTGCATACGGCAAACCTTTTATCCCAACACCAAAAACATCCAATTACCAATCCTCTGTAAGATTCACTGAAAGTCTTTCAACAAATGTATTCCCTTTGTGAAGAACTTATTTTTGCCTTAACACATACCAATTCCCTTTATTACCTTTTCAATCATACAGTAAGAGACGTGTTCCAGGCAACACCACTTTCACTTCCTCCTTTTTCATTAACTTGCATGTATTCTGTTTGAGCGGAATATTGGAAAACAGCAGTGCAGTTATTAAGCAGAAAGTCTAACAAACAGAGGGCCAATGACGATAAGCAGTGGCCCTGCTGAAGTGCCCTCAGGCAAGGCGCTGGGTCGCTCACACCTGCGAGGTCGCAGTCGTGCACTCTGCCCTCCGTGTAGAAGATTAAAGCCAAGAGAATTTTGCCTTCAGAGGCCGACAAGCCAAACAACAGAGGTAAAGTCCTTCCATGTTAGAGGCCTCTGTGTCGGAAAAACCCCAGACAACCTAATCTGTCTCCTTTTATCAGCTCCAGCCTTAACAACTGCACAATGAGCACTGGAGGTCTGCCAAGCGGACCCCCCTCTGTCTCCGCCTCCCTCCTACTCGCATTGCTCCCTGGCACGTAAGATCATGTCCAAAAAAGAAGAAAGAAAAAATGTAATGCCAAAACAGCATGACGCAAGAGAAGCAAACCTGTATTTATAGCTCAAGCATGAAACAATGATTCGATCTATGTCAGTGCCGCAGCGTCCAAATTACTGACAGTTAAAAGGTAGCATTTGTGAGCCATGGACAGATTGCTGCTTTACGCTCTACTCATTTTACTGTCCGACTGTAGAATCAGAAAAATGTCAATGACAACTAAATTGTGTGTATTGCGATATGCAATTAAAGTGATCATGGAGAGGAGGAGGTGAAAGAACTCAGGTCTTGTTAAAAGTGTCAAGTGTCAAAAGAGATCTTTTTGCAAGTGACCCAACGACGGCTTTTAAATTGATCTGACATTGTGAGATGCAGTGACGGTGCTGGCTGAAGGGAGAAAGCTTACTGTTGCTCCTTGCTAAACCATTATAAGCCCGGAGGCTCGCCAGTGTGGACCTGCGGGTCAGGTAGTAGCTCTTCTACTCTATATGTGGACACACCTGGTAAAGCTGGTATATCCAACGGCAGAGTAGATGGCTGAACAAGTCCTCAGTTTAAACCACTCAGGCCTGTGGATAGTGCTGGTACATGCAGATTGAGGAGCTGACTGGAGTTAATGAACCAGCAGGAATCAATCTACCTCGATCTTAATGGGATTCCAATGCTGGACTGTATCCTCAGTAGTGTCTGGGTTTGCAGACCACACATTTTTGAATATCATAAATTGTCTTTGTTTGTTAAGATTTCAGTTCTTGTTGATTTGGCGACACCTTTGGTCACCGGTTGGCAATGCTGAATTCTCCTCTATAATACAAGTCCCCGGTTTCCCTTTTGAAATGTTTATCAATCATGTAGGCTTGATTTAGGCTTTGAGCTAATCTGATCCACCAGATGGTTTGTTCCACAGAACCATCTGAGAAGCCGTCATTGGAAACGGTTTGGAAAAGGGCAAGCGTTTCCTGAAAATACTTGACAGGTGATTGGATAAACCACCTGCCAATCAAACTCTTGACGGAGCCAGTTGGGAGAAGAGTAAAAAAAAGCCTTCAAAGTCATTCTTTGCTCTTCTAGCAATAAATAACTACTCTCCAAGTCGGATACAAATGATGCTATTGCAGCATCTACGCTAATCTCTTCAGGAGCCACCATTGTTGTCGAGCGCTATTGACACTAATTGGTCAGTGCTCTGGCTTACCAGACACATGAGCATTACTGGAAGTCTGAAAAGATGGATTTCTCATGTGTTTCTCGCGTGAGCTAGAACATCGCGAGAATCCAGCTGCCATGCAAGGTAAGCGTTGAGCAGTCATTCTGTCAGAAATATAACACAAGCAGATCAGCAACTCATGCAACTTGTGTTATTTACACTTTAAATCTCAGTAGCAGGTCGCAGGAGGCGATTTGTTTGGTGGAGGCTACTAACTCGCATACACTGCAGTCAGATAAAAGATCAATGAGTCAGGCAGACTATGGACTAACATATTCAAGTATAAACAGCCCCTCTGGCCCTGCACTCCCTCTGCTAGTAGGAAAAGGGCAATTTTGTGAACCAGGGGTGTTCCTCCCCCCTCAAATAGTCTACTGGATGTACATACCTGAATATGCGTCCTCTTCAAAATAACCAGATGTTCCGTTCTCTGGATTACTGGAATGACGGACTCCGCCACCGACAATTGAAACTATTTTATTTAGAGGTAACTAACGAATGGAAATATATGTAACGGCTATAGTGGAATAAATACTACAGGACAATGCTTTGATCTTCAAGTCATGTATTCGGTCCATTGAGATGGAAACATGTATTTCCCTCTGCATAAACAAAATCGCACTTGAGCTGGGGATAAGACTCATTTATTTGTGTCTGCCATCTGTTACACCATCTCCGGTGATTGAAATTTGCATTCATCAGTCCATTTCATATTCACAGAATAATTTGAACATGTGGTATTCGTGCCACTCTGCAACATTTCAATAAAAAATGTCCGCTGCTAATTAAACCCTTTTTTTTTTTTTTCTCGGCGCAGGCATTGGAGTGCTAATGCTTCGTGGGCGGGGGTGTGAAATCAAATATATAGATCCGTTTTAAAATAATGATATCTCCAACTGCCTTTTAAATCAGACCAGGTTTGATGAGAGGGGTTATCCGTTCTCACTAAATCTGAGGGGACATGAGCTTTCGCCTTCATTAAATCTACAAAGTAGTCATGCTGCGGTTCAGTGCACACACATTGTTCCTTTCCTGAAGGGTCCAGCACCCAATATGAGCCTGTGTCATACAATCTTTCAGAGGTATCCCATTTCTCATTTCGCAGTAAATGACAAACCGATCTCTTGGATCATTTCAGTTCAGCGGTAAGTGAGTCTGCCCGTTGGATTTTAAAAGCTTGCTCATCTCTGCTAACCGGGGATATTCATCCCGTGGTTTGGTGCGTCTCTCTGAGCTGCAGAAATCGTAAGCTGCACATTGTGGCTCCAGGAAGATAAAATAAATTGTGACATGTCAGAGGATGTAACTTTATTGCTAAATTACTTTTTAACGTACCAAGAAGAAACAGGTCCCTTATTCTTATTTCCAGATCCCATAAATCACAGGTTTTATATTGGGTGATTAAAACTAACTCAAAATTAGAATCCAAGTGATTACCATATAGAATCCCAACATTTCATGAACTTGTTGTTGTTTTATTCTATACTGTTATATTAGCTGAATAGTCAACTATCCAGCCAGGCATCTCAAACTTTTTCTTAGCAAATCTTAGACGTTAAATTGTTGAATTCCAGACAAAATGGCATATTATTCTCTACCTTTCCATTTCTGCTTGGTGCAAGATAAGAGACACAAGTTAAACAACATTCAACGTACCAGTCAAATCAACTCGCAAAGAAATCAAAAAGAGCTAGAGCGATTCAAACCCGGACTCCTTTCTGCACTTGATGTCTCTGATTGTTGAGAATGATGACTAAAATCCTTCAGAAAAGTGAAGAAATAATCATTGATGAAAACTTTTAGATGCTGTTCAACGTTGTTTAGTTAACCTTGATATGCTGGGGCATTGTGCAGAGGGAAATGATGGAAGCTTACGCTGCATATATCGTTAATGCCATTTGAATGACCATCATCGATCACGCCCTCCCTTAGACCTTGAATACTCAATATCAAAGAAAACTCTGTTTTTCACTGTTATGAAACATCATTTAAGATATGATCCATAAAGGTGCACAGGAGTAAGGACTAAATTCAACCAGCGACAGACAATTCAGACAATTTAGTACACTACATTCAGTATATGCAACACAATGGTGTTGGGGAAAAAGCAATTATGCACATACAGTGATTGGTGCAGGTTGATTGGTTGTCTCCTGTCTATACCTTTAGTGAGTGGGAGTTAGCAGCACAAAAAGATGGGCCCCGTCCCACTATCAATACATCCATTGTCACACCTGTTCACATAACTACATCAAGTGAACACCTGCATCCGCAGTCATTAGGGTACCCAGTGATGAACAGCGCATTTAAGAAAGTCTGAAATCTGAGCATATCTCATCCCTCTTTTCTCAACATACTCTAAAACATTATGGTAATAACATTGTTTTATTCAAAAATAAACTCCGGGAGATGAGGCTTTTTTTTGAGATGTATGTATAATCAGTCAGCTGTTACAATACATTGCTTTTTAGCCTTATAGCCACTCTCTCTATTACTCTGGTAGGTCACCTTCTCATTGGGTGCGAGTATATAATACAGCCTATTGAATGGATATGCACAGGCTAATCGATTGCCATCTTAATTATAGACGCTAGCTGCTTCACTCCAATGCTTTAAACTCGGTCTGAGTGACATTTAACTCGCCATAAAGTTGTAGTTCTACTGCAGCTAAAACCTTTGGATCTGGTGTTTGTTGTGTGGAAATACAGCTGATATTTATATTGTTTAATCCAGTCACATCTGCAGCTTTTGGGTGTACATAATCTGCTCCTGCTTGATTAAAACACTATTGATGTGTGGACTGTGGGGTATAAGAGCTTAACCCTTGTTTTTATCTACAAAAAAAAAAAAGTTTTAAAGCTTCTTTTGTTTGTCTCTGGGCCATTTTATGCTTTTATAAGAGATACACAGAGAGGTGATGGGAAATGAGGGTAGAGCGAGGTGGGCATAAGGGTCAACTGTTTCTAAATAAACATGGAATATACAAGAGGCATTCTGGTTTCATAGGACAAGAACTACTTGTTATTTTCGTCAGATTTAATCCCTGATTTCATCACAACACAGTTTTTCTTGTGCATTTCAACTTGCTTGCAGAACGCGAAGGCCATAGCGAGATGAGTGGTGTTCATGTTGTAGCCTCATTACAACCCTCCTAAATTGCACACCTGTCAACAGGAGGCCACGGGGCAACGGAGAGAGAGAAATAACAAATATGTTGTTCATTAATTCACCACAGGTAGCACATCTCCCCCCGACGACTGCAATACATGTTCGAGAGGACTGCATCGTGACGAGGCTTTTATCATTGTGATCACACACTCTGTGACAGAGTGTCCCTCTGAGGTCCCTGAGTGTGGCGGGCCTCATAGGGCTGCTGAGTCCAGGCACTGTGTAAATCACAGGGTTCTTATTAAGCGCACGGTAAAGCTTGTATTTCTTTTTACCAGCCGGCCCCCTTTGGTGGCACTCAATCACACTGCCTTATAAATTACAAAACCCTCACCACAAAACCATAGTCACAACCGGGGGATGGGCTCCTACACCGGAATAACTTAGCATGACCATCTGCATCGCTGGATCGTGGGTACAGTACCCACGGTACATCCTAATGCAGCGTCAGCGCAACATACACATTGCACTGACGCTGCTTTAGGATGCACAGGGGGCGACTGAATATTGTCTTGGCTAGAACAGACAGGGAGGCCAGATGACACTTATGCAAAGCGAGCATGCACCATATTTTGTCGAAATTTAATTAAATGAGAAGGGACTATTAAAAAGGGCACAGATCCTAATGATGTGCGCCTGCTCCCTTTTTAAAAGGCGTGTCTTTCTAATGGACATAGGACACTGTTGCAGCCATGAGATGACTTTGGGCTTAGTTTTTGTGATTTCCCAGTGAATACTTCTCCTCTATCAGGAGAGCAAATGTACTGAAAATGTCATTTTTTTTGTGCCGTATTGCATCTTTAATGGCATTCGCTCATTAACTTTGCGTATCCATTCAGCCAAGTAATTGAATTCCCTTTGGTTGTGAAGTAGTTTCAATCAGCATCCAGACCTCTACCTTTGTGTGGCTGCACAGTTCATTTATGCCATCTCAAACGCTTGTTTTTGCTTCATGAAATGGTTGGAAAGACAATATTAATTTCTGCGGGTGCTTTAATTTGATTCCGTGTGTTCAGTCATTTGTGTTTGCGGTCTGCATTTTCCTCTTATACATTCAGACAAGCTAGCTGCATTGCTCTGATCCAAAATATGTTTTTTTTTTTGAATTGTACAGTTGTAATCAACTCACTGATTATGTTGTTATTGCATAGCATGGCAAGGGGAAATTATGTATTCATGTTTTTCCCAATAGAGGCCCGTAGCATCTAATTTAAGGAGTCAGCTCCCACAGCATAAATCTGCTTTCAAAAGTATATCAAAGAAACTCACAGAAAGAAGACTTGGATATATCACAATTATTATTATTTTTAATTGTAATGGCACCGAAAAATAACAGTGACAGGGTTGTTTTACTAAAATAGCCTAAATATGTGGTAGCAAACAGTGCTGTTGCAGCGCTGCAGCCAGATTCACTCGGTCTATTTGCTGTCACAATATGTGCACTGTGCACAAAGAAGATATTTATTTATCTATTTCACTGTCATGAGTATGTCATGAACACTCTTGCCGTGCTTAGTTTGAATTCGTAAACACGTTAGCTCATCGCAAACATAAATAAAACCAAATGTGACATGCTCTGAGACGCTGTTTACCCAAGAAACATTCAAATTCATGCTCAACCTCACGCCATCGTCATATGATTACCTGCCTGTCATACAGGAGGTAAGGCACGACACATTCACTTGACATCAGGACAAAAGAGTAAAGGTACAAAGACAAATCTCCAGGCAGAATGGAGAGCAGGGGGTAAACAGGAAAGGTGGACAGGACCACATTTCTTGTTTGTTGTGGAGGCAATTTGACAACAAATAAATGACACGAGCCCTCCTCTTGCTTATGCTGTCATGGCTGAGTGGTGAAACCGTCCATTAACCCTTCATTACCCGTCAGCCTGTTGCCACATGTTGACAGGGTTTACGCCCCGCAAGACATAGCTGAGCAGCACCGGCATGCATAGTCATTAGGACATTCCGATAAATGGGATGCCGACTGTCAACGCACAGGAGATTGGTAAACAGAATTCAGTTTACTTTAAATCAAACAGCTTCTCTGTAAATTCAAAGCCTGTCAGTCTGACCTGTGAGGCTTTGCACAGGTTCTTGAGTGTAATCATACATACTTAATGTTCCATGAGACAGCTTTGTAGAGGGATCGGTGGCCTGTTTTCATCTGCTGTGGCTCCCCTGCAACCATTTGAAGGTTTCATGATTCATAACCTTCCTGTCCATCCAGACAGGTCTGCATGTCTTCCTGCGATGTACATGCAGCTCTGCCCGCTGGTCTGCACCGACTCCCGCCGACCTCATTGTTCGCTCGCTTGCCTCACTTCCTCCGCTTCTCGCTCCCTGTTCCCAGCCAGTGTCCCTAGATGATGCATGGTTTCATTCTCCAAACAGCCAGAAGGCCGATATTGTCAGTCGCTCCGAGGCACAGAGCAGGGCAGGGCTCGCTCTGTGAGAGATTGTGCTACAGCGCTTGCTTAAGGCCATGAATGCACAATGACAATATGCAGAATGCGGGCTGCATAATGCTCGTGTGTTATGACCTTCTTTTTTTTTTTTTGCCTCCGCATTGCATTATGAAGAGAATGACAATATATCGATCCTCTCGGCAGGCGTCTGTGTTCACAGCTTTTAACCGATTTATAAGCTTCTCAGCTTGACAACACAGAGGGGCATTGTCTGAGGCTGCAGAGACGGATTAGAAAGTTTTCGCTTGCACATTCATTTTTGGAGTTTATTATACTTGTTTTGTCCTCTAGGATGCCTATTTTTTTTGGATTAAATTAGAGAGCATGTGTGTGTGTGTGTGTGTGTGTGTGTGTGTGTGTGTGTGTGTGTGTGTGTGTGTGTGTGTGTGTGTGTGCAGGGCCCCCACACATTTTAACCACCCATCCAGTAATACCCACCATCAATCAGGCAACATGACCATAAGGGCCACATGTTATTAAAACTAATTGAAAATGTTTTCACCCCTCAAAGCAAATTAATTCCCAACACTCTCACGCAGAACTTGTAATACAAAGTAAACACCATAACACTGCACTCTTGCTTACTGAAAAATAACTCACACTGTACACAACAGAATTACATGGTTTTCAAAGTATTGCTCGAGTTCAATCAAGTTATTCAGGCTCAAAAAATGAACTTTTGTGTTAAGCTGGCTCTCTCCCCCGTCGTGGTTTCCCTAACTTGCAGCTTTACATTTAACAAGATACACGTAATACCCAAAATTCAGCAACTCCTGCTGCCTTTGTTTTGAAGCCATTATTAATTACTATGTGCTGCTAACTATCAGCATACAGTATATAAGCAGATTATGACGCATTATAAGTTTATATTGTTAGTATTTTTATAATGCGTTACCAAAAAGTGGATTTCATAGCATTCATTTAATGCAGAGAAGTTTGAAAATTCAGAAGTAAAAGGGAGACACAAGCCTAGTGCCAGTTAGGCTAAATGTATTTTAGAGCAAAAACACCTGAACTAGACAAAAACAAACTACTGGTCCAACATTGACGCGAGCATTCCCAGTCCAGGCCCGAGGCCAGCACACACCAGGGCGGGCTGCAGGTTTGCTTGGCTTTGGTAAGACATCGATTACGTGGTCGAGGAGCAGACTCTGTCATCTTCGTGTTTGAAATCCAAACTCATTAGGTGCACAACAACCACAAAAACACATGAGGGGATTAAGAGATGTAAACCTAATGAAAATACTGACAAAAATAAGACGTCAGATTGCTCGATGAAAATAAAGGACGGGCATTTTCTTTTGTCAGATTCCCATCTTAAATGTGATGATTGGACTTTTGATAATGTCCCCATGTTTTGCCAAATTTCCCCCGTCGGATATGATGAAATATTCAGCTTCATATTGAACTCATGTTCTGTGATACGACAGTATATTGTTAGCCTTGATTTCGTTCATTTCTTTCTCATGTTCCACCCTCATGCTGGATCATCCTTCAAACAGGATGATGTGTGAAGGATGCGGCTTCATGGCTTGTATAGAAACCACGGCCTCAATCTGCGATTCATTTTCATTACAGGCACCCTGGAAAGGAAATCTCTATTCTTAGTCTTGCCTTTGTTGTGAGGTAAAACACACCTTATATGTACCTTAAAGGGGTTGTTTGGCCAAATGTGGTCATGAAAAACAAACTCTGAAATTTGTAATACACCCTGATCTTTTTTTAGCCGCGGTTCACCACTGAGAACCCCCGAAGCAGAATGCAGATGTGCGAGTGTCAATTCTCTTTTGCTGAAGGTATTTCAGTTTCATGTGAGGAACGTTGCGTGGAGCGTGAAATAGTTTCATAAAGCTTTAGGGAGGAGGTGCGTTTGATTCATAACTATTTCACATTTAAAATGAAGTGCACCTTCAACCGTATCAACCATATTTTTTAATGCCATCTGTTGTTTGGATGCCAAAATGTAAGAATCTGCATATCTCAAAACTAATGAGAAACTAATGGGCCATCACAAAAAGTCCATGAATACGAGCTGTGACATTACGGGGAACGAAATGATCCGGCATGCAGTGACTCGTCTATGTTTTCTTTCCCATTACACAAAATAGCTTTTTTCTTTATCAGTGAGTGCAGATTATTTCTCCTCTCAGTCTCTACCTGTACACAGATGGAGAACAACTTTTCCCTTTCATCTTGTACAAGGAAATCGGCCTCAGTCCACATGTCTGTCTTCACATCAACTTGACCAATGATCAAACCATTTTTTAACTTCACAGGAAAACGGATGCACTGACCATGTTGACAGCTTTTGTTAACTGATTGTGATTGACCTAAAGCGGCGCTGCAAATATTAATTACAAGATATGACACGAGGGAAGAATAACAACCACCACACTATGTTTCCATGATGGGGGTCTTTTCTGAAGTTGCAAATAATTATGAAGGGTTTGGCCGAAATTAATAGTGTGACATTTTGGAAAGTCGCTTGTCAAGAGCTTGATGAGAAGATTGACACCAGTGTTTGCATGCTAACATTATGAAGCTTCAGCCAGAAGCTAGTTATCTGACTGGAAACAAAAGAGAACAGCTAGACTGACGCTACCCAATGGTAACGAAATCAGACTACCAGCACTTCTAAAGCTCAGCAATCAACACAATGTCTCTTGTTCATTTAATACAAGTGTAAATATGAAAAGTTTCAGACTGTTTTGGTTTGAGTTGCATAGTTTTGGACATATCTGCCATAGAAATGTCTGCCTTCTCTCAAATATAATGGGACTACCGGTACCCAAAGCAAAGAAAATACATTTGAAAACTCAACAGCAATATCTCTGTCCAGCTACTCAAGATAATCCACAGACTTTGTTGTGAAGTTTCATGTACTTTGATCAAAAGAACAAGTTTTCTTTGGCACTTTGAGCACCACAAGCCGAGTCCCATTATACTGGAGAGACGGCAGATATCTCTGAAGCCAATATCTCCAAAACTAGGCAACTCAAAACAATCTAGATTGATAAATAGTACTACAGGTAAGGGGGGGAAGTATGTATTATTGATGCTGGGGTGAAGTGTCCCTTTAATTAGTGCGCGTTAAACAATCTGATGGGCAGATTTCGTTACCTTTAAACAGAGCAAGGCTAGCAGTTTCCCCTTGGTTTCCAGTCTTTATGCTAAACTAAGTTAAGCTAACCGGCTGCTGGCGATTAGTGCGGGACTAATGAGTAAGAAATCAAGGTACCGATCGTCTCTTCTGTTCCCCAAAACGTCAAACTACGTCCTTTGTCAGAGGTAGCTAGACCCGCCTGTTTCTTCACTTCGACGTCATCGCTCATGAATTGGAACATTTGTTCAGGACACAAACCGGATGTGTGTTTTGACCCGAGTTGTTCTCTGCAGACGGACTGCTCCAGTGACAGCGAGAGCGAGGACAACTTCATCGTGGTCCCTCCACGAGACCACCTGGGCCTGGCCATCTTCTCCATGCTCTGCTGTTTCTGGCCTTTGGGGATCGCAGCGTTTTACTTCTCACAGGGGGTGAGTACAGAAGCGCACACACATACACACACACATGCAATGCAGACGCCCCCTGCATTGTGGTGGGCCACACATGCTGCTGAATAATATTGTATTTGTTTGTCGAGGTCTAACATAAAGCAGGTGCATCCTCCCACACACACACGCAAACACACGTCCTCATGAATTTGTAGACATGTACGCAGACATGCGCATACTCAGCTCTATGACTCATCACCAACAGATGAAGGCCTATCACACGTAAAGAAAGACTCTTACTGCCAGCGCAAGGCCATTTTTTTACTGGGCAACCCATCAATAAATCAAGGCCAATCTGTAATGGCTGCTTGATGCTCTGCAAACGGGCTCAAAGCCACCTTTCAGAAGAGCATATGAATCACTTTCAAGCCTCTATTTGCAAACTCCCAAAAAGGTGATAAGAATACTAAGACAGCCTTTGAACTAGTGGTGCTTTCAAGAGGCTTGAACACGAACGCAATTACAGGCGTGCCGGCTTATTACAGGTGATGAGCACTCAGACACATTGAACCGCCTCGCTTGAGCCGTCGTATAAGCAGCAGTATTTGTGGGAAGAAATGCATGAAAACACACTGAAAGTGCTGAGTACTTCACAACATTTTATTTTGGATTTTCTCTGGAAAACTTTTGAACTGTACATCTTTGTGGCTTTCATGCACAAATTGTGGCGTCTCGACGGATAAAATATCAGATGGTATCCACAGCTTGGATGTTAAATAGCTAAATGGGTAATAGACAACACAATATTGTCTTTACAGAGATATTCACTTCGATGGAGAGATAAAGCCAGATTATTATGAACTGTAGAGACAACGGTTACTTCCTAAGAGAACCAGCCAGTGTGATTTTGGAGTATGACAAGGCAACTGTTCATTTTGAAGCTGACAACGGCAATCTGCACATACTAGTTAATGGACTTCCCCTCTCTTTTTTCATGTGGGAAACTCCTCCGATGACGAGGTGTCAGTCAAACGAAGAGCAGAGGGAATCGCTACTTGTCTCGTCACTAATCAATTATCTTTCCTATAAGTGCACCATCAACAGCCAGCCGTCCCCCACTGTATGTTTAAAAGCACATATAAACACACACCGTGCACACACTGCCGACGGAGAAGCTTTTCAGTAAATTGTCCTGCCTTTGACTATAAATTCTTATCAAAAGCTTCAGCGTTTAGCAGACTTATCCGCAGGGGGGGCGAGGAGTCCGAGGCAGATGAAGGCAGTCAGTGAATTATCTTGTCAGCAGCTAATTTTATTCTTCCTGGGTAATTATGGGGAAGTGATGGCTGTGTTTAGGGATGGATGGCTTTTCTGCCAATCTCCCTCCTTTAGAAGGTGGCGTCCAGAAGAGCTGTCAGGGAAAGATATAGTGGGAGCCTGGGATCGCTTCATTTTATAACTTAATAACCCACTTCACTGGTCTTCATTTCATGTAATAGTTCAGGGAGCCCCTCCCCCCCCCCCCCCCCCAAACTAAATTAATTCTGCAGGTTTTAGCACAAGGATATTGTATGATTTTAACAGTGAACTTGTGAACTCTGCAGCATCTGTACTGAGAGAAGAGAGTATAGGGAATAGGGATCTGTACAACAAAATCAAAGTACAATATCTGGATCTTCTCAGGGCGCATGCAAGGTCTGTGACAATGATATAGAATTATGGTAGAACACCTTATCTGCACCGTTTCGGCGAACTAGCCTAAAAAAACGCTTCTTTCCCAACTGTCCTGTTTTTGGGCATTACTACTCTCTGCCTTTCGTAGGGCAGTGCATGCAGATGCATTATGGGATTAGACGAGGGCAGCAGATTGAGCCGAGACGGAGAGTTTAGAATTGATAACGCATCAGCTTGGCCACTTACTCCGAGGGCATTTGCAAACAAACAGCTTAGCGGCTGTAATAGAGTCTGTGGACGGCGGATCAATAGTGTTTTTGTCTCAATGGAAGGTCAGACCTGGTGAAAACAGAGAGAGAGAGCCGCTGCATGACCTCCCAAGGACAGAAACAAAACAGACCTGCATTCATAAGCTGATTTGAATATGCTCATATCTTATTTGCCAAAAGACTACGGCTTTAATTCAGTGCAACGTCTTCACGGTAAATCGTGCTTTACTGTTTTAGGGTGCAGCGTTTACCGCCCACACACACAAACAACTGATAATGAATCTAGGGGGGGAATTAGCTTTAAGCATTTGATTGAGAAGCAGAATTGAGTTTCAATTATTGCCACTAATCGGGTGAGTGTTTTGTTTGGAGATGCTGATGAATGTTTCTCTCAGCTCAGAGACATCTGTGCGGCGTTGAGGAGCAGTGATTCCTTTCACGATATTAATAAGAGTTATTTTACAACACACAAGTCATCATGATGGATGAAAATTGACGAGCTAATTATTTTTGAAACCGTTTCTGTGTCTGTACGCGTTTCTGTG
The DNA here is from genome assembly GCA_028022725.1 of Lycodopsis pacificus. Taxonomy (NCBI): domain Eukaryota; kingdom Metazoa; phylum Chordata; class Actinopteri; order Perciformes; family Zoarcidae; genus Lycodopsis; species Lycodopsis pacificus. The sequence goes on along the minus strand of CM051705.1, from coordinate 4,892,385 downwards.
CGGTGGAGGTGGAAAGACAGAAGGAGGAAGAGAGACATGTGTGGCTTTGTGTGTTGTTTATTTGGAAGAAAAACCTGTTCAGGTCGGCTGAATTGACTTCCGAGAGCGCGTCGCAGCGTGAGTCTACATGCCGCTAAGTCTTAGATGTTATCTTCTCTTCTATGTCACCGCATTTCAATCACTTTGTCAAGGTTGCGGAGATAAAGCCTCAACGCTTCTCACCATTTTCCCCTCAAGGGGATTCAAGGAAAAATCCCCACAACGACATACTGTATGTACGGTACATAATATGAATCTGATGCTGACAGGGGAGAGCGCATAAGCACACACACGTTCAACCCTCTATACTCAACTGTCTTGTCCACCTTATAGCATCGTTATATTTAGTGTTTCAGAGTCATGCCCCTCAAGAGCAACAACATGCTGTAAGTTCATTATTTGTGTGAGGTGGAATGGTAAAGCGGTTGATTAATAAATGCTTTTAGTGGAGAAATGACAGTATCATGTGCCCTTCACCTCTGCTTGCTGCCAGTGATGCGGACAATTAAACTGTCCAGTGTCACATTGGACTTTTTTTCAGGATTCTCTCTTTCTAAAGACCTTGCTGTGCGGTCGCAATACATTATCAAAACGTCTGAAAGCAAACTCCAACCTCATTTCCCATAAGCCCCCCCCCCCCCCCCCCCTCCCTCCCTAACTGTGCTTTTGTTTCAATGATTACAGTATTGACATGGAAGCTAAAGGCTCTGTCCCTTTTCAAGATCTTATTCCTGACCTTTCCAGGCTTTTGTTTAAAGAGTCTTCCTCTCTGGCTCTCATCTGCCTGTCTTTGTCTTGGACTATTAGGCATTGTCTTCTAATCCGTCTTGGCGCTAATGAAACGTGTGGCGCGCAGGGGGAAAGACCCCATGTGTAGCGTTTTTCAGTATGTAACAACCACTGAAAATGGAAAATTGATCTTTTTTTACATTTATTATTTATTTGGTATTCTGTCGATACATTGCTGAGCTTGAAAACACTGTGAGATGCAACGCAATGGGGATTGTGTATTGTGCCTACAGCACAGTGCAAGACAGATTCAGACAGTAGAGTCTGTGCCAGCGTTGTCAGTTTGTCAGTGTAAGCAAGACACTTTTTTCTTACTGCGGTTTTTTTTTTGTCCACTGAAAAAAAAATCTGATCTTTGATAAATGTCTCCATGCAACATTACAGTTAAGATCTGTTTCCACTAAAACAAACGAGTAAGTAGCCGTTGCAGGTAAAGGTATCTGTCCTCTCTGCATTGGCCTTGCTTTGCAGTCTTGTGCAGGGAAATGCGCCATCTCTGCGTTATTATTTTAATATTAAAACCCAGGCCACATCACACTTTGTGTCAGTTGTGATTTGCATCCGTCGTACTGAGTTAACGTGCAAGAAAAGTACAGACGGAAAGATCCAGCATGCAGAGCCAAATGGGGGGGGAATAGAGTCTGGATGGGCTGCTCTGTTCCTGTTTACATGACTGTTGTGCAAATGGGCAGAAGCTATGAATAATACAGCACTTTTTCAATAATTCTAGGTACAATGTACGGATGAAAAGACACCAGTTAATATTAAATATGTATTAAAAAAAATGTAAACAAATAACATCTTTATAGAAATTGGAAGAAAAAAAATAGTTTGACATGTAGCCTGTGTATGAGCCGTTTGTTGAATACTGCGAGATTAACGAACTGTTAGTCTCTCTATTCACCTCAGGCTCTCCCTTCAGTTTGCCATGCAGAGCACAGCTAAAAATAAAGGAGCAACAGGGTCAGGTACCTGAACCAGCTGGCTCCTCTCAATGGGGAAAAGCAGTCGGCTCCATTCCAAAGTCCTCATTCTGTGACGATGAGTAAGGTTAGGCATCCCGCAAAGAAACCTCATTTGATCCAGTTCTGGCCACAGTCTGAGAGCTTGTGAGCAAAATTACATTTTGATTTGTGTAGAGCCTTGGGTGGAGGGGTTTATTTTCCTATTCATCACCACTGCCAGATACAAAAATCATCATCACAGCAGACTGCGTCCAACTAGCAGTCTCGATCCCTCTTAACCTCAGCCGTGAACACCAAACGTAACCTTGTCTTTTATTTCAAGCTCCACTTCCAAAACGTTTGGAGCTGATTTCTGTAAGAAATGACCGTGGCCTCAGAGTTGGAGGTCTGATGTCTGCTTCATCACATCCACACACATCAGCTCCTTTATCATTAGCAATGAAGGTCATTTTGCACACTCACACACTACATTTTAAACACTACATTTTAAAGTGCTCTATAGCTCTATAGTGTGACCAATGTATTGTGTGATAGGTCTAGAACAGAAGCCAGTCGAGGGGAAGACACTGGAGATAGAAATACAAGTACAAAGTCCAAAATAAGCCACTTGTAACAATTCAAAACTTCCACTCTATTCAGCTATAAGAATGAAAACAGCAACTCTCTTCTTCCCATTTCCCTCCTGACAAGCAAGTTCATTCAAATAGTAAGACAGCTGGAAGATACTCAGTACAAGCATCAGTGTAAACACATCAACAACGGGCAGGATATACAAGAGAAACCACGATTGATTGTTGTATCTTCAAGCAAAGTACTCATATCCAGTATGGAACAACACAAGCAGCAAGAAGCCTTTAAGCAGCAGCTATAGCTGATGTGTCCTATCTGGCTAATAAAATAAATCTGCTGAGTTACTTTGTCTCATTAACAGGGACTTGATGCTTTATCGAATGGTCTTAATAGTATTAAATATTAGAAATACTGTTTACAAGAAAAACTACAGAGCACCTTTAAGTTATGACGTACCAAATCATTTAAAAGTTGGTAGATTCGACATTCAGAGCGTACGGCCTCCAGACGGCCCTCAACATGGAGACGGCTGAGGCGGCAGCTTGTAGATAACGGTGCTAACATAGCCTGGAGGGGAACCGGGGGGGGGGTGTAGGGGGGCTACGCTTCCGCGACAACGCTGTTGGTCGGGAAGACGTTATCGGCTGTAACTGTCGTATGAGGGCAGTGCAGAGCAGCCCGTAAACAAAGCACTGAGAGGAGAACACACAACAGAGGGAGAGCAAACTCACAAACTCATTCACTCAGGTAGATTACTCCACTACATCTTATATCAGGTAGATTACTCCACTACATCTTATATCAGGTAGATTACTCCACTACGTCTTATATCAGGTAGATTACTCCACTATATATTATATCAGGTAGATTACTCCACTATGTCTTATATCAGGTAGATTACTCCACCATATCTTATATCAGGTAGATTACTCCACTATGTCTTATATCAGGTAGATTACTCCACTACATCTTATATCAGGTAGATTACTCCACTATATATTATTTCAGGTAGATTACTCCACCATATCTTATATCAGGTAGATTACTCCACTATATCTTATATCAGGTAGATTACTCCACTACATCTTATATCAGGTAGATTACTCCACTATATATTATTTCAGGTAGATTACTCCACCATATCTTATATCAGGTAGATTACTCCACTATATATTATATCAGGTAGATTACTCCACTATATATTATATCAGGTAGATTACTCCACTACATCTTATATCAGGTAGATTACTCCACTATATATTATCTCAGGTAGATTACTCCACTATATATTATCTCAGGTAGATTACTCCACTATATATTATATCAGGTAGATTACTCCACCATATCTTATTTCAGGTAGATTACTCCACTACATCTTATATCAGGTAGATTACTCCACTACGTCTTATATCAGGTAGATTACTCCACTATATATTATATCAGGTAGATTACTCCACTATGTCTTATATCAGGTAGATTACTCCACTACATCTTATATCAGGTAGATTACTCCACTATATATTATATCAGGTAGATTACTCCACTATATATTATTTCAGGTAGATTACTCCACCATATCTTTACCTCGCAAACAGTTGTTTGCTGTTATATCCACGCTCTTAATATCGTATAGAGAACTTCAAAAGCTGCTGTGATCAATGGTTCTGGCAATGGTTTCAAAAAACTACATTCAACGTTAAAGGGGACAGTGGGACAGTTGTTATTATCCTGCGGTCTGTCGGAGTAAAACAACTGTAATTTAAGCAGAATGGTTAATACAACAACCCACAGAGGCTCTGTGTGTGCCTATAGTGGGTTGTAAAAATGCACTATAACCTTAAATACTTGGTAAGTAGGTCATGCTGATGGGGGTTGTGTTCTTATAATAAAAAAAGAGCACAAAGAACTTGCTTTTTACTGACCTGTTTTCAGAATTACAATGTTTATCTTCTACCTTTTAGCACAAGTTGTTGATGAAGTTCTTCCATAAAAGATTCTAAACAATAGCAGCACTATCAAAATATGCTCTTCATGTTATTGATTTGCCCGACTGTGAAAGATGTTTTGTATTAGAATCTCTGCAGTTCTTTGTCAGTTTTTTGTTTTGTTCTCCCTTTAATGTCAAATTATGATAAATCTGCTTTTTCTCAGATGTCATCTATGATTCAGAGCCAGCGGCCGATATGACCAGAACCTCCGGTCCTTGACATTTTCACACTAATTGCCATTTTTTAGTCCCGTCATGCAGGATGAGCTCTCCTGGGTTACACTGAGCAGCTCGGTCAAGCACCCCCCCCCCCCCCCCCAGTTGCATGTTTCCCTCAGACCACCACAAAATAATAGACAACTTCTGTAATTATGGTTCTTTTGAAAAATAGGTCACCCTTTCTCTCGAGGGTCCCCCCTCTAAACTGTGTCTGACATTCTTCTTCTCTTGCATTTTCTCCTTCCCAGACCACCAAGGCAGTGAACAAAGGTGACTTCCCGATGGCCAACATCGCCTCCAGACGCGCTTTGTTCCTCGCTGCCCTCTCCATCACTATAGGCACCGGTGTGTATGTGGGGGTGGTGGTAGCTCTCATTGCCTACCTTTCTAAACCAGGACACATATAGCAGCCGCACCTTCCCTCCGACACGCCTCCGGGGAGCCCAGGTTGAGAACAACCGCCTCGTGGGAACGGCATTGCTCCTGCAGACTTCGTGGAAAAGTTTTTCGGGGGAATGAGCAGTCTTTCCCTCCGCCTTCGTTTCTCTCCAGCTTCTCTCTCTCCCTACAGGCCCTCAGTCAGCCAAGATTAGCCACACTGACTGCAGAGAGATCAAGCTGGAGGGTGAGAAGAGGGGGAATTGGGGATGGAGAAGGTTTGTTTGTTGTTGTTGTTGTTGAGACAGGGAGAGGGTTTAAGTAATGGATGTATTCCATGTTGGAGTCCAGTTTGCATCCCATTGACTTTACCCCCTTTTACATCCTCTTTTGGCTGGTTTCTAACTTCCAAGACCCCGACAGACACACTGAGGAGAAAAGACTGAGGCAATAACGCCGCTCACTTCAGCAATTATTAAAGAGCAGAGGTTGCGGAGGGTTAGAAATCAATGCACATCACTCTCAAACCAACTCTATGTCGTCGTCATTTGAGCTGCAGTTAAAATTGGAGCCTCTCTGTGGATCTCCTGTCATCGCAGTATGCCACCCAGGACTGTCTGTAATAGACCACGAGCTGCCGTCGTCGACTCACAAATACCATGGCTGCCATTTGTCCCTGGGCTACCTGCCTCACAGTAGATGACCACGCTCACATTCTCTTGAATCATGACAGAGGAGGGCTTTCGTTTTTGGAGAAACCTCAGAAAAACAGAACTATTGATTATAATTTCAATCAAAGAAGAACAAAGCCGCAAGAGGAAAAAAAAATGATGAAACATGATTAGAGGCCGTTTCTGTCTCAGTGAACAATATGCATTGGCATGAATAACAAGAATCTCAATGGAGCCTCAGGCCTGTGTTTTACCTCTGAGGAGGTGTCCGTCCATCAAAGACATTAAATCTAACAATATCTGTCCACGCCAGATATGGTTTGCCTGCGTACATGCAAATGTGCTTTGTTTTTACGTTTGTCTTTTTGTGTTCCCTGCTGTCTAAAGGCACCTTCATTGATCTCGCTTTAAGGAATGTTCATTTATAGCCTTTGAAGTAAAGCACCGTATGCGAGTTGGCCAGATGGTCCGGAATTTCAGTGGGAAACGGGGTGTGCAGTGTCTCTCAAAAACGCTGCATCTGGAGGGGCAGTTTGAAAGGAAACATCAGCCATCAATGGGCAAGGAAGTTATAAATCAGGTAAATAATGTCATTAGAAGGCAGGCCTTACATATCCTCCAGGGTTGCGCATAGGGTCGCAGTCCGACAGCTTTGAATTAATCTGTAATCAATTATTCTTTGCATGACTCTAGCTATGCCAGCAGTGTACTGCTACGCATGATTGATTGGATGTAGAACTTGTTTTTGTCAGTTCATAATAAAAACAGCCTCAATTAGAAGTGATCCGGCTGTGAAGAGGCTCATGTTTTGTGCAATGCTTAAGATCACATTCCCCAATTCAGCAATTAAAACGGAGGTTATAACATAGTAATAAAGCATTGAGACGCTTCAATTTGTTCCTTCAGAATTTCAAGAATTATTACTCAAGTTGAGAGACAGACACTCGGCAGACAAGTTCACGGATTCTCTTTATACGAGTGGATTATTGATTACAGAGATTTCAGTTTGTGTTGTTGCGTTGTAGACCCAGGCAGACGCTACTTCAAGCCTCAAGAGGTGACGGCAGGTCCTGCATTAGTCATACCTGACGTTCATGGTGCACAATTAGCTCCCTCTAATGACTTTCTTTTCTGAAGGAATGTGTACTCTCTGGAGCATAGCCCTAAAATAGCACAACCACATTAATTTCACTAATAAGCCTCTTTTGGCGTCGCTGGTTGCTGCCAAACCCTGCAAGTAAACAATCCATTAACGCATCCTCGGCTCTGTGAACATTTTAAAATAACCATGTACGTCGGCTCTGCTGTACTAATGAAGAGTGATTGTTTGCCCACACTCTCCAGCAGGGGAGGTTTCCAGTGCGCTTTGCTTGAATAAAAACTGCAGCTAAGACTCCAAGCTTTTCTTTTGAATTGTATTTTTTGGCTGCCTGTGTGAATAAACAACAAGGCAGTCAGAAGCTGAATGCCGGTTGGTTTCCAGGTGTTAGTTTGGGGCCCTATCATTCAGCTCATTGAGTTTCTGCACATCTGAAAAGCTGGTCATTACGCTGTATATGTTTGACCCCTGACCCCTTCGGACCACATGGTGGTAACTCATGAGCCTACTGATTCCACGTCAGTGTACGCACAGGTCATCATCATCACTGTAACTATACTGAAAGACTCTGTGCGCCTGCTTTCATGATAGCGATGAACATGCTTTGTGTTTATGTAGCGTGTCATTCAAAATGATGTGTTTTTATCTGGCTTCTTTGGCAACCTGGTATTGTGCAACGTGTTACAACAGTACGCGGGTTTCACTGCTGTTATTTCCTTCTCATTGTGATGAGTTAATGCACACATCCACGCGACAAAGACGTTTGCTCAATGCATCCCTCAATGCCGGGGTGACAGTGCTCTCTTTGTGTCGTGCCGAATTAAAGAAGATTCCTTTTTTTTTTTTTTGAATACGTTTATGTTTTGGGGATTTTGTTTTTCCTATCTTGTGTGAAGGCAACGTGTACATAGTGCAAATAAAGAGATGTTCAAATGTAATGACAAATAAATCAGAAAGGAAGGATGTCCTTTCTTAAAAGCAAAACATGTTTTTTTTTCTCTGTGGTTTATATAACGTGAAGCTCTATAGTCGGATTCATATCCCAAAAAAACCCTCCACGACCTGAGAGAACTGGCCCAGTAATTGAGATGCTTGAATTGTCCTTAAAACAATAGCAAACACAGACTGAGTCATGGCGTGTAGGTGGTTTCGCTAGAAAGACGGACGAGCAGCTCTGAAATGTGTGGCTGCAGTGTTCTCACAGCTGCGTGCAGGAAGGTGCAGCTCTCTCTGTTCTGCTGTCGCCATCATGGTTATTGAGCATAAATGCACCCTAACATTTCACACACTGAATTATGCAGGTACAGGACAAACTGACATTTCACACTGTCCCTTTATATTATTTTGATAGTCACAATCATGCGGCCTAACAGAGCTTTCGTGGGTTGTAATTGTCTGGTATGTGGCGTATTATGCCTGCACCCCCGACAGCCATATCAGAAGAGAAGCACCTCTTCATCGACACCGCCTACATATGTTTTTATGAATGCATTATAATCTGGATGAGTTCAACTGTTTATTATCTCTTTTAATAACTATTTCCAAACTTAGCCTACTTATTATTATCCAATTACTTCAACCATTTTGCCTACTTTTAGCTATTTTAACCATTTACCCATTACTTTTACTGTTAGCTACTTTTAGCCAACTATTTCAACTAGTTACCTGAAAGTAAGTCACTCATTTATTTTACTTTTTGAACATCTTTTAGGCTGGGTTTCTTGTCTACAAATATTACTGGGTGCACGCGCATTGAGGGGGCAAAGCCGCTTTGACAGCCTTCGTGGGCTTTTCCAGGAAATTTGGCCCGAGGCCAAGTTGAAAGCGAGTCGGCAGAGGCGTCCATCAACTGCCGACGGATTGCCGCGGTGGTGCCGCTCAGCTCGGCAGTTTATCGAAGGCTGCTGAACGAGTGCCGCTCGCTTGCCACTGGCAGTAATCGCTGAGCCAAGCTCCAAAGCTGATATGACAGTTGAGTTGTTACGCAATAAACTGCACCAACAGCAATATTCCGGTGGGATCACGTGACTTTGCTAAGAACAAAAGGGAGATTATGGGTCCAGGCCATTAAAAGGGCGGATTGGGGTCACACCAATGATAGCTAAACTAAATAATATTGGTTCAGTTCAGTCGGGCGCGGCTTAACAGCCACTGCCAGTAATCACGCTCGCTAACTTACTCATTACCTAGCTCGCTGATGATAGCAGTAAACTGCCTGTAGGACCACCGGGACCTCAAGCTGCCATTGTAATGGCCTGGATCCATCCTTCTGTCCTTCACAAATGCACGCGATCCCACAGAATAGTAAACATTTTCCATCCAAAATGATCTTCCCATCGGAACTAAACCCAACCCGCAGTTGAATCGTTCTGAGTCAGAGCTGATTCTGAGGTTATGTCGGTTTTAACGTGGCCTGCCAGTGAAGGCTACACGCTACGACGGATGGAAGCCGCTGCAGCACCAGCTGGGGAAGAGCTCTCATCGCTCATCAGTGAAAAGGGAGTGAGTCACAAGTTGACGTCTTTGTCAGTGAATGCTGCACCACAATAGACGGTGTTGAGTCGCTTGCCTTGTCATCAGGGGTGAAAAATGCTCATATGAAACATAACAAAGAGCGTGCTCCGCTTTGTTTTCTTCCCTTCACCGGGATGTGTTGAACAGGGCTATGCTCAACGCCAGACACGCAGGCAGATTGAATTAATAAGCGCTGGAGATCAAAAGAAGACTGTTGTGTTTCCCAGCGTTCAGTGACTTTGCCTGAGCAAACAAGACTGAGCAGGGAAATATTTTTGCTGGTCCACCGGTGTTGTCTGTCTGATTTGTGCAAGAGGGATTTCACATGCGCTCTTTTAAATGTATTACTTGTGAAGTTAGAAGATCTTCAGAAGAAGGGCCTGCTATTACAGAGCTCCAAATAGAATCATCACAAGCTTTCAGTCATTGAGTATCGAGGTTTTTTTTTAGATTCGACTCTAAAAAGCAGTGTGTCTGACCCCCCCAGTTCCTCTCATACAGTATGTGAGTCGGTTCTCATCCTTTCCACAACCATTTCTTGGCCGCATTAGTGGATCATGTCGAATATTATCGTGGGAGAGGGATGAGCCGGGTTTTATTTGCTTCCCTCTTGCTTCTAACGGGAAGCTACAACGCTAAACTGCGGTCTTTTTTCTGCAAGTGCATTTGTTGAGATTGGTTATTGTATTTCACTCAAGGATGCTGCAATACCCTGGAAACCTCCACTTTATATGAGCCCACACATGACAAGAACTGTTCCCGGGTGGATGAGGCAAAAGGAGACACGGATCGGCTTCCTCACTGTGCTAAACGTTGTGTTTTAATTAGAGCTTGCATTGCACATGTCTTGTTTTCTGAGGCTGATTATTTTCTTAGCCGTTTTCACTGCAGTAAACTTCTTCCTAGAGAGTTGGAGACAGAAGCTTTTGTAACCCAGAAGAAAGAGACAATTAAGAGACTGAATGTTATAGAATTGTTTTTGCTTTGAATCATATTGTTTTCCCAACCAGCCAGATGATTGGGGGGCGTAAGATGCGGTAATTCTGAGGTTCCAAACTCCCCTCTAATCATTTTGAGGTTTGTTTACCCTTTAACGATTTTATACCAACGAGGAAGCGGAGTAAAATAAGATGCAAGCAAGTATACGCCTCCTCCCACTGAGGTCATTTCCCTACAGCTGTAAAATACATTTTCTAACATCAATACTTACTGGTTTCGGAGAGGTTCATGATGCAGCTTTAGTTTTTCATTGATTCGACAAACAAAAAAATAATTGGAAAGATGTGCTAATTTAAGGTTTTTAATGGAATAGCTTGGGGCATTAAAAGGTTTTTGGACAGATTGCAACCCCAGATAAAGAGGCTCATTTAGCTTAGACTCAGGCACTTAAATAACTCAATGAGCAGGTGCTGGTTTTTAACATATCTTTGTGAGTTTGTAATGCAAGACTATTTAGTGGGCACTGGCGTTTCTGCTGAGAGGAAACTAAATATCTTAAAAGCCCCAAACCAAGAAAAAGCATGCAGATGTCACGTTCTCTAAACGTTGTCATCTGAGATGACAGGACTAGCCGGGCCCCAGGCCGCTTTGGCTCCATTTTCATACCAGTTCCCAAGGCTACAGATAGATCACAAAAGCATTCTGGTCATGAAAAAAAACCCTTTGGCGCAAAGTTATTCCGTCTTCAAACTGATCGCTGCTGTGGAACTGCACCTGTACCTCCACAGCCAGTCTCTATATTTAGACTGGATATTCTTTGTGGGTTGTATTTGATTTGACTTATCTCTTTCAATCAGGAATCCTCGGTGGAGGGAAGGACATTCTGTCCCTGCTGAATAACACAGATTAGAAGTGCTGCATTTGTTAGTTATGCATGAAAAATAACTGGAAATATCGGCACTATGAGAGACGTGAATCAAAATCCTCCCTGTGGTTTGGCAGCAGTTAACACTGAAGCACATGTGGAATTAGTGCTGCTTTTTGTTCTTAAGTCGGCAAATACTAACGCACAGAAAGACAAATCTAAACATTGGAATGGAACCATAAATTGCAGCTGTAACTGTGACTTCAGGCATCTTAAGAAATAATGTGGAAGCTTATTATGAGTCTGGACTTCTCTCTTACAGAAATTCCTGCACAATAATGAATCTCTGGGAGTTTGAGTGAAGGGGAGATGCATGAAAGAGCTCTTGAATTAAATTGTGGAATTATTTGAACATGTTAACGCTCTTCCTCTCAGTGCTGCATCAGGATCGTTGTTTACCTTGCAGCAGCAGTTTCTTTATGCGGGCAAATATCAGGCTGTTAATGCTGTGGAAGAGCGAGTGAATAATGCAGGTCTGCCTGGGAACCTCTGATAGAGAAAAAAAAACTTTTTCTCATCCATAACCTCTCGGAGAGTATAGGCCGTGCGTTTCCTGGAAAGCCCATTCAAATGCAATGAAAGCGTTTTCCCATAATAATGTTTATACGTAACTTCGGCTTTTATCTTGGTTCTGCACTTGTCAGTTTGTCTCCGAGCAAGGGGGGGAAAAAAGGGGGCGAGATGGAACTAATGTTATGGATTTTGAAGCCTCCAGGACTGGAGAGAGCCAGATACCTCTGTAAAGATATATTTATCAACTCAAAAGCAAGCAAGGAAAGGCAGAGTCAGTGAGGGGGAAACATGGGATTGTACAGAGGAATCGTTGCACGTACAGCTATGGAAAGTTGGTCAGAGGAAGCGACTGGGCAGCTGAAGGGAACGCATCTTTTTCTGGAAGATAAGATGAAGTAAAAAGCTGACAAAGCAGTTAGCAATGTGGATAACAGATTCATACTGCGAGTTGTATTCATTATATTCAGCTTTACGGGCCTGCGGACTGTTAGAATGGAACACTTGTGAAGCCTTTGCTTTGTTTGGGTATAGTTCAACGTTCTGTGAGATGTGCTTATTCTTTACAGCCAGTTAGCTTAGCATAAAGACGAGAAACAGGGGCAAACAGCTAGCAGGACTCTGTCCAGAGGTAATAAAATCCACATACAGCTCAAACCACAACTCATCATTTTTACACTTCAGCATTTATTAGGATTGGATAAACTATATTGGGGTGTTACGATGTATAAATATCAATCTTGGAACCCGTCAGAGAGAGATGATGTGTACGACCAGGTTGTTTTACCAGAAGCGTTTACAAGCTACTTTAAAAAAAAGATAATTTAACGATATAAATAACGATAGCCGGTGGGTTTCAAGATTGCATTTTGGCGAATGCCTCTTTGGCTCTTCACACGGACTGTTCGACTTAATTCAACCAAAGCCTGCTCCAACGTGATAAGCATGTTAATAACATAATAATAATATAATAATAGGATGTTGCGTAAATCATCCAGTGGTTCTTAAGTCACACTTTTACGCACAATAAACACAGTGAAAGATGTATTTGACTGATAGCATTATTTTCTCTTTTTTTTCTGTTTCTATTGCGATCATTTTTACTGTGAATTCTTTTGGCACAGTATGCAAATCTGATATTGTGACAGCCCTAATGAGATATAACGTGTTATTTTTTAATATTCATAACCAGCTTGTATGTCGCTCCTATTAACCGTGTGGTATTGATTCAATAAGCATATTCCCAAAATATGAATCTATTCCTTTAAAAATGACTTCTTCAGCCATTAATTAAGTGAATGAAGTCTTCAGTCACATGGGACAAAATATACACCTGTTATGATCTTGCTTATGAACAGTAATAATACGTCTAAACATGCTACAAGATATGAGTGTAGACTTCTTTTGATAATTTATGTCACAAATACAACTGATCAACAGTTGCAAACTGCCGTGCACACACACGACCAAGAAAGACACACACAGCCATTTCAATCTGTTGCCTGTGGCAAAAGCACATCAGTTCATGTTTTAGCAGAAGTGAAAACGAATCTCCTCTTTCCCTCCGTATCGGCTTGTGTGTGCGCTCAGGATTGTCTGCCTCATAAAGATTTCCGAGCGGTCATGACTGTCTATGAAATTTAAACGCTATCTTCCTCACGGCAAAGAGGAGCAGGGCGCGGATGAAAGATAATAAAATGGACAACTCAAAGCGTCCTGCTCAGAGTAGACCTGCGGATGTCTGGAGACAGATGCTGAAGAAACTGCCTTCAAAAAAAAAAGAAGAAAAACACCCATTTTTCTTCCCTCAGTTCACAAAATGAATGCGTTTCATGCCAGCATGGAAGACAGACGCAGCAGTCTCCATGTGTCACAAGTTGGATTGAAATGCTTTTTCATTAACTGAAACATTAAAAAGGAATCAGCACAGCGGTTAAAGGGGCAACGACCTTTCACATCGTCAGCGGTATGGCCGAGCTGCTGCTAATCAAAACCAGCAGTTTGCCTCGAGCAGTGACACACTGCAGGGGAAGTATGGGCATCCGTTGCATTTATGACTGTATAGTGTCGATTTGCACGTGTTAATTGAGAGCATTCGAATGTCTACAAGGCAAAACTGACTTTCGAATGTCAAGGTTGCAAGAATACCACTTCCATCTGAGGGAAGAGTCAGTCAATTAATTCGTCCCTTTTCTCACACAACTTTCCATCATCTGCACACATCATCAAATGCCACTGTGTGTGTGTGTGTGTGTGTGTGTGTGTGTGTGTGTGTGTGTGTGTGTGTGTGTGTGTGTGTGTGTGTGTGTGTGTGTGTGTGTGTGTGTGCCAATTAGATAAGCGCCCATGCTAGATGGACTCATCTCTGTAATAAAGTGGTCATGAAATGTCATTAAATGGTAAGAATGATGACATGCAAAGCTCTCAACTAATAAATCTGTCCACTTCCTTTAACTCCAGCCAGACAACTGTCACATTAATGATTCCTGAAAGATTGCAGCATTTCAAATGACATCTGGACCTCCTTGTCTTCAAGTGTGCTCATGCTTGATTGAATTCACAGCATCTCGACGGGTGTTTTACACTCTCTCTCTCTCTCTCTCTGTAGAAGAGATGACACTTACAGTAGCATGCAGCTATAGGCAACATGAAATGGAAACGGTGACACTTTGAATAATGCACCACCCTCCCACCCATACACACCTTCTACTGTCATTATCTTTAACAATACACCCGGCTCTGTGGGAACACCTCCTGCAGCCCCCACTCGCAACTTCTCTTGTTCCTCGACTCGTAATTTCTTCCTTCCAACACGAGTCTTCCTTTAGTGTTGGCAGATTGGGCCCAACTCCGTTATCTCAGCCTCCGCCGGTGAACCAGCACACAGAGACGAGTTCCAGATGCAATTTCTCTCCTACAGTGATATGGAGCTGCACTTGATCTCCCAGCTTACAGCTCAACAAACAAAAGGTTGTTTGCAGGAAGCTGCACATACCACTCAATTTTTCCAGCTGAAATCAACAGTCTGATTCTGAGCCTGGATAATTGCCTTATCACTAGAGTCTCTTTGATTAGCACCAGCACTCCATTCTAAACAAATTAGGACTCAAACGACACAAAACTAAGGGATTTGCTGCCTCGTGTGCAAAAGCAAACTTCATTTCTGGGAGACATGATGTGCTGAAGCTCATAGACTGGTCTATTTGAATGTCTCTTAAACTTATCGACTGCTTCACAGCACTGCGTCTGTACAAAAGCCAGCAACTCAATAGAGCTTACCGGGATAAATGCCGCCGCGGTGCCACGAGTGGGCTCAGATCACACAATGACGAGATAAAAGAGGGGTTAGCAACATACATGAGTCAATGTGTGTAGCCCAGAGAATGTTACTGAGACTTTTTGGCCTTTTAGCAAAGCAAGACGGGGCTTGGCAACATTCAGCTGGTGACGGGGGGGGGGGGCTTTTAAACGGGGTCCACTCACTCAGTCGTCTTGATGGGGCATAGCTCTGAAACGTTGCACGGTCATACAAAAATGGGGCCATACGTACTGTAAATACCATCAGGGGGAGCAGGACGAGACGAGACGGGAGAAAGCAAAAGAGCAGGATACTTCAGCGTGAATGGTGTATAAGCTAGAAATAGAGATGGAGAGTGAAGGGAATGAAGAAGAGGCCGGGGCAAGCCCATGGCGTCTGACAGACAGGTAGTGATTTACTGCCTTCTTGCTGACTCTAACGTTGTTGTCTCCGTCACCTAATTGACAGTCAATTATCTCCCGATGACAGCCCCATCCAATGAAGAGCCCGTCTGCGTGAAGGCTGTGTTGACTCCCCCGAGGGCACCGTCGAGTTTACAAGGCTCGACTCCGGTAACAAATCAATCCTGCTTGTAGCCATTCCTTCTTACTGCTGGAGGATCGGGAGAAAGGTGTGTGAGTGATGTCTGGAGACACACCTACACCACAGGAAGCAAGACAAAAAGGTGCTTTCAAATTTCAAACCGGTTGTAGGCTGGGTGATTGGCCTTGATTATTATGTTTCAGAAGAAAGGATGACCATGACCAGGAGGAGAATAGATGTCAGGTAGTGGCGTGTTTGGAGGCGAAACCATCCAGCTGCATTGAGCTAACATAGCTGTCATGTTTCTAAATAAATCTACGCACTCTTAGATTATAGGCTCTGAAATGGGCAAGAAAATAGAGATGAAGACCTGCTGAAAGCTCCAGAACCTGGGGGTTTTGAGCATGATGCCTTAGCAGACCAGTTGGCTGCTAATCAATCCTTAATTATGCTGTGGGCAGACGAATCCAGATGTTAGGGTTATCGTAGAAAAACTCTTATCCCAAGTCAAAGGCTGCCTGTGAAGCATGGCGGTAGCACAATCGATGTATTGATGATGTTGCAGCAGCAGCAGGATCACAGCAGTGTAAAAGCACTAAAAAAAACACCCGAACATAACTCTATTACTGGGACATGTTAGCCAGGCCTTGCTTTGCGGTGTGCGTGTGCTGTGCATCTTTTTTTGTGGTCCTTGAGACGCAGCTCAGGTCCCAAGGACCCCTTCATTCACAGCTGCTGTTGTAGATGACTGTTTTATGCGAGGTCTCATCTCCCATCATCGACCAGAACAGCTTGATAAGGCCGTGTGCTCGGCTTGGTAATGAAAAGACGGGCTGGGCTGCGGGGCTGCCAGGCAGAGAGAGCGCTCGCAAACACCCCCCCCCCCCAACACCTGTCCAATCAACCAACAAGACCCAGCCTTAAATGTTTTCCATCAGTGCTGCTGGTGTTCAGCAGCTCTGAGCTCACAGGGAAGCGCTAGTAATTGGCTTCTGTTTGTTCCTGGCCTTATCAGTGTATTACTTTCATGGATAACTTGGAACTAATTAATCAGGGTATGGAGGGAGGGATGGGATTTGCGTTTTGCGCTCGCTCTTTTTCATTTTCTCTTCATTTTCTTTCAAACACCAACTCTTCTCACAGTGTTGTGGAATTCAGATATGGAAAAAGTCGTCGAGATAAACGCTTTGAGTATTTCCCAATTTAAGACGCTTTGTTTTTACACGCCTAATCCTATGTTTGTTTTTTTGTCTAATACTGCCACCGCTGTTTTGTTTGAATGTTTACAATATGTGCCTGCTGGCTGCCCTGCAGCACTTCACACTCATTTGAATAAAAAATAACATGATTTAATTTAAAAGATAAATACACACACACACACTGTATGCAAATATTAGCTTCGATACAATCTAGAAATTCCATCTTTTAATGCCTGAGGAAGCCTTTCAATGGAAACTGAGTGTTGTTGAAGAATGATGCTTGAATTTACAGATAAAAAATGTGAAAAATATACAAAGCACGTCCTTGAAACAGGGGAACTATGATCAACCTTGGTGCTTCATTCTACAATCATTAACAAGCAGACGTGACTCATTCCTCTTCAGTTGTGTCTTGTATGTGGCATGTGTTCTATGGTAATCTGAGGGTTATATGTTAAATCACTCAGACTCTCTAATCGTAATCCCGATGCTCGGGAATTATGTCCAATATGCCAAATATTGTAAGACAAAGGCCTATATAAACTTGCACTAAGTATAACAACACATGCTCTTATAATCTTGGCATGTGAACAACCATTGTCCTGTGACCACTGCAGAAATGACGTGTCCAGTCTTTTCCCGCAGTGTTGACCCTTCATGGAGCCCCGTGAGCCCCACTCTGCATCCACAAACTGAGGGCCTGTGACCATACAACTAGAGTCACAACGGGTAAAATTGTATCCTCTCAAGATATGCGCAGGAATCCATTTGGACCAAAAGTGACTCCATATCCAATATGGGATTGTTCTACTCGCCAGCTAATTGGAGTAAATCGGGGGCAATCTGGTGTCTTATAAATATCCACTTAATGTCTCCAGTGCTGCAACTTATCATGGAGCCTCAGAAAGATCTATTCAATTTCAGCAGATAGTAAGAGATTACAGAACACGACCAAGGCACTGCCACACAGATGTCTACTATCACCGTTGCATTGAACAGAGCCTCTAAAGTCGCCTCACTCTTGGCAGAGCGCCCTCCCTGCTTCACGTAGCCAGTGTACGAGCTGTTTGCGTCTTACCCACAAGCTCTTTCTCCATAAAAGACGAACAGCTGCTGTGAGATTCTCAGGGACCCCGCATGTTCTGCACAACATGCCAAAGTACACACACACACACACACACACACACACACACTAGACGAAAGGGCTGCATTCCCTCCGGCGTGGGTTAGAGAGTAAAAGCATTGTGGAGCACAACCGCAGTGCTAGTCAAGAACGTCAATATTGAGCAATTATGCTCAATGTCAAGTTTCTTCAAATTCTCACAATTTACAATTTCACAGCATGGCAGCTACCGTATTAGGGAAAGATTCATATATGGTCAGAGTATGGTTTACAAAACATTCTTAGTTAGGAAAGGTGAATTTAAGGTGTTAGGATGAAAACTGGTCTCTAACATAAAAGTCAGACTTGCTACACAGCCAACTACTTGGTCCTACACACCCTTAGATTTGCTACCTAAAGGGCACACTACTACCAGTGACACCGAACAATACTGGATCCAAATTAGCATGTGATGCTCTTGGCCTGAAACGATGGATTTGCCTTTGTTTGACTAATCCACCTAAATTAAAGGGGTCGTGTTATGCTCATTTTCTGGTCCACACTTGTATCTTTGGTTTCTGCTATAACATGTTTACATGCTTTCATGTTCAACAGGCACATTATTGTTCGAATACTGTCCGTCTGAATATACTTGTATTCCCACTCTGTCAGGAACACACGTTGTGCTCTGACTGGCTTGCCAGAAAAATATTGTGCACCTTTGCAAACCTGCGTTGTCTTGTTTCAGTGTGTGGGTTGGAATGCACTCCAGATACACAGATGTATGTGCACCTTTTCATAACACGTCCCCTTTAGCAAGCAACTTGGCTCAAGCAATAGGGCTCATATATTGTGTGCCTGTTTCCACAACAACAAGAGAAAACTCTTCCCTGTGAGAGGGGAAATGGAAAATGGTCACACAACAAAGCCGAATATTTTTGTTCAGCGGGAGACATACGTTAGCTGTGTCAGTTGCCATTGTATAAGCTTGATGACCTCGGAAGGCAGCATCTGAAAGGAGTCCAGGGGTTCTGGTTAAAGTGCTATAGGTCAGCCTGCTTCCTTGTCCAAATGATTGTAGCAAAGGATGCTGGAAAGAGAAAGCTGAAAGCACATACCAGCTTTATTGCTTCAGTGGTTAACCCGTCGCTGCCCTGCAGGGAAGCTCGCAGACGATCCATTAACTGGAAGGGACAGAGAGAACGTGGATCATTAAGCAAAAAAAGAAACATGTGACCGGAGTTCAATAATTCTCACAAATGTAAATTCAGCTTCCAGGCACTTTGTCTGCATTTTGTTTCACACCGGTATTTGTGGCGCTGTCTGTTGAGCTGTTCCATTCCGAATTTTCGAGGACGAAATTCCAATAGAAGCCTTTTCTCCTCGCCATTTTCCTTGTGTGCCTTCACGTTTTAAACACCTAATTCGTGAGAGAAAAGGGATGCCACTGAGAAGACAGCTTTAAATTCCACCTCAACCAAAGACAGGCTGGCAGGTGGTCATGTTAGGCCCTAAATATGCAGTATATAAAAACATACATTCTACATAAAGCACTATACTTCAAGTAATGAAAACTCTAAACACACTGAGGCTGGATACTATTTTGTATGTTTCTAGTAACTGTGGAAAAAAACTGCATTTGAGTATTCTTTCATGCGTCATTATCGAGAGGGAATTCAAGCCTTGCGAAGGTCTTCTATTATTTAAGAAACAGCAGGGATCATATTTGGGGTATGAAACACTTTGACACATTTCTTTGGCGATGAAATGTGTCCTTATGCTTCTGCCTAACTTCTGCTCTCGCTGCAAATCTATCATTTGAGTAGCAGCTCATGGGAGTTATGCCTTGTCATTTCCTCCCTTCTCTGTCTCAGAGTGTGGGAGGAGTGCAGAAGGGGCCTCGCATTAATGCCTCGCGCTTTCAAATGGGAGTTCATCGACTGGGGATGTGTGTTCATTTCATATGCTGGATGTCTAACTCGAAAGGGAGCGATGGGAAGTGTAAGGATTAGCAGGCAGACAGACACACAGCATGGAGGTACGTCTGGCTCTGTTGACTCTGTCGGGTCCCAATAGACTCTGTGCACATATATACGGGGGCCGGAGGGTAGCAACGAGGCGGCTGTTGATGCTAGAAAACACACATGCCGATATGTGATAGGGCCTACACACATTGCACACAGATAAATGTTAACGCCTGCGAGCACATTGCATTCGGATATATGCTGCTGTTATAATAGGCTCCCTTACTTTCAGAAGTAGCTCAATGTCTCATTTTTCATGCGCACCCTAATATTAAATGGATTGGCAGCTTCCGACAGGCAGATTGACTCCCACCTACATGAAGCTCAGGGGGAAAGTCTCAGCACACTGAGTGGCAGAATTAAACACACAGTATCACAGCATTTGTGTGACAGTGAGAAAACATCCAGGGCTGCACAATTAATCGAAATTGTATTGAAATCGCAGCATGGCCCACTGCAATATTTATTAAAGACGTGGTGTGACAAAATACCATTTTGAATTTGTATAACTTGCACATCACATAAATGTGCAAGTTATATATCATCATATACCTTTATACAGATCCACCTTTATACAGATCCACACAAAAATCACAGCATAATCTTTTTCATATGTTTTTCAAAGAAAATAAGAAGTATTTTGTCAAAATACCATTTTGAATTAAATACAGCCAGCACATCATATTCTACAGACTTAAGAAAACATCATTATTTGGTACAGATCCACGCAAAAATCCCACCATAATCATTTTCTTATGTTTTTCAATAAAAATGAGAGCGATGATCTAAAAATGATCATTGTATTGTATAATGTATAAATGTCATCAGACTCCTTCATACTTGCAAGTCATTTTTCATGCAAAAAAAAAGCCAAATATACTACAGTGCAAGCATTTTGGTTGTATGGGCTTGCTTTTCCTTATATCACATTCTAGTTTCTGTAGTTCTATTCCATCATACCTCTAGAGATTTGTAGTCCTAGTTGTGTTACGCTTAGTAGCCCAGCCCTCTGTGGCTGACTTACGTTAGCACAGAAAGCACATGTGGGTGTATGTAGAAAGCATCTTTGACTCATCTCAGCATACTATCATTTGCATTCTTCATGTACTAACCACTCAAATAATTTATCAATACATTCCGATACAATTCATTTATTGGTCAGATGTAACTTCAATTGACAAAATGTTTGTTGCATGAGCACCCAACCATCGTACCTGCTTTCATTGGTCCAAACTGCCAAACAGGAAGTGAGAGCTTTCAATGGACTTTATCATTGGTTAACTCAGACTGTACCATTTTGAGTGCACAGGGGGATTTTCATTGTTTCGAGGAATAAGTCTTTTTTCAAGTACACTAAACCACCTGTGGTATAAAATATTTGGTTTATTTTTAATTATGTTGTCATTTGAATGACGATTTAGAAATAGTTTTGTTGTTTTTACATAGACATTTTATTTTCATGTCTATGGAACAATGTTGTGCCGGCACTGAAACATACATGTGGATACACGTCAACATATGCTTTTTAATCTTAAATATATACCATGTTTTTAAGACTTTTTAGTGCCTTTAACATGCTGTGATTTAAGTGCAGGATAAAAAGGCTGGAATGCAATTTCACCACTGGTTACCCTTTTGAATCAAAATTTACATAAAACGTTTGTAAATGTGAGTGCAGCCACGTGTGAATTTTGCAGGTTTGGGCTTGCGTGTGCAATGAATATGATCCATGTGGCACACGTGTGTGTGTGTGTGTGTGTGTGTGAGAGCTAGTGATCATGAGCACAGCTGTGATAATGCAATATACACAGCATCAGGTTCAGCTCAGGCTATCCATACATCATCCCCACAGTTGGAAGACCCTACAGTCAAGGATGAAAGGCTTTGAGAGGAGAAGAACAAGCCCTTTATGAATACCTCACGGAGATTTATGTGCAATATTCCACTGTGGCTCAGCGGGGCCACATATTGGAGGACAGTAATCTCAACCATGGATTTAGTGCCAGAGTCAAAGGGTCAACAACCTCTCCACCCACACAGAACTCTGAATATGTGATTGATGATCTAGACCACAGCAGGAAACAACAATGCTCCGCCATATCATTTCCGTCCGCCATGTACTGACAGCCGCCGAGTGAGCATCATTCATCGCCACTTATATGTCAGCTTTCTGAGAGATTTAGACATACAACAGCATCACAGCAGATAACTAATAAGCACTTTGTCTGAGGAGCTCGGATGTTCTTTCCTCCCACTTACTTTGTTGACCCATGCAGAACAGTATCCGTATCATTGCCTGTAATCAGCTATCTTTTATATAGTGAGTCATTATTTATGTGTCATATAATTAGTGGTCGGAATCATTTATTTGTAAATGAATACTAATTTCAGGCACACACTAGAAAAGGCACAATGAGTAGGATTTTTCTTTAAAAACATTGTACAGACAGATGTGATCCCGTATGACCCACTAGAAGTGTGTGGGGGTGTCTGTGTCTGCAGAGACCGCCCTCAGCCGTA
This sequence comes from Lycodopsis pacificus, assembly GCA_028022725.1. Lineage (NCBI taxonomy): Eukaryota > Metazoa > Chordata > Actinopteri > Perciformes > Zoarcidae > Lycodopsis > Lycodopsis pacificus. The sequence continues at coordinate 4,870,094 of CM051705.1, read as the reverse complement.
TAGTTTGAAAGCCCCTGGGACATACTGAGACACATTGACATGAAAATGAAATTATAATGTCATTAAATGATAATCAAAAACACAGCCGTCATAATTTCCGCAGGGCCACTATACCTCCACGTAGCCAGCTCAGTGCAGGGCCTTGCAGGACCTCAGCTTGGTGCTATTTAGCAAACGTTAGCATGCTTCAACGCTAAATTTAAGATTAACATTATACCTGCCAAACAACAGCATGTTAGCATTGTGAGCATGTTAGCGTGACGAGGGAGCATTAAGCTCACAAAGCTGCTAATATGGCTGGAGAAACTGCGTGTTGAATTTGAATAAATAATATTTAATGATGTTGTTTAAACCCAAGATTTGACTGGTGATTACATACTCATGAATAACCAATGTTATCAAGACAAATGGGAAATCATTGGACAACCTGTCAGCACGTTGTAGCCTAATCCAAGAGGTCTGAGAGAAAACTAGACTTCTGCACCTCTCCTGGATTCTGTTTTCAGGCTTTAGAAGATCCAGCCTCTGACGGGAGACTTTGGGCATTTCAGAGAGAGGGCGTTCTTATTATTGGATGTTCTTTTCCAGAAAGCTGCCGACTCTGGGCTACCACGTGAATAACAATATGCTAAAAAGAAAATTCCTTTATAGCTCATATTCCACAACAATGATGATTACATTATATTACAGTCATTTAGCGTGACACTATATCCGAAGCCACTCACAATTCAGATTCTATCACATACACCGTAGCACAGCTACGGGAGCAGCTACATTGATGCTTGGCAGGATGAACAGTTGATGCCAGTATCTACAATAAAGTTATGGCAATCCTGGAATGAGCATTTAGTAAACATACAATAACCCCATCTTTATTAAAGAAAACCATATTCACCCTTCAATCAAAGACCCACATCATACTGCCAACCTGGAGGTTGGATAATGTTTGTTGACCCGCTCATTAACCGAACAAATGGGTTCATCCTGGGTCAGTCTGCAAGTGGCATTACTTAAAATGACCATGACAGTATTGCCTGACTCTTTTTTGTCCTCTCTTTTATTGGTGTGAGAGTCATGTAGTTGTAGATGCTGATTTTTTTCATTTCAAAATTTCTCAAGCATTTGCTTTTCTTGTCACTGAAGCAAATTTGGTTCAGTTGCTATCATTTATAGGTCTTGCATGGCTTGAGAAGCAGCTTTAGGCCTCATCTATATCGGCCTAACGTAAGCTTTAGATGTGCTGCTTCTTTGATGAAGATGAGAGGAAAGCGATGCAGCCGTGGAGAAGGCAATTCTCTCTCAATGCTTCTCTCACACTGATTCTCCAGCAGCACAATTTGCCCAACAACAGGCGTTGGCAGAGGCAGGGAAGCAGAGAGCAATGGAGCTTTTTCTTGAGTGAAGATATAAACATCAGATCATTCAATTCGAGGAGGAGTTCTTTCCCGGTTTGTTCGTCTCATACCTCAGGTAAACCGAGGAATGTGCTTTTAAAAATCATACAAAAGGCACAACAGTATTAAAATCCTTCCTTGTTGTGTTTTTTACCTACCTACCTCTCTCTAAAAGATATTCCTCAAACAAGCCCAACATTAAGTTTTACAACAAAGATGTCAGGGATAAAACCATGTGTCTCCTTTGCAGGACTTTTCTTGGACTCTGCAGGATGATTTACTTTAGAAAGTAATCCTTTCAACTAAGTTGTGAGCACATTTCTTCTCTGGGTAATTGCCATTATTAAAGTGTGCCACACGTGGGCACAAGCTTAGTGAGGAGAGAAGTGTGTCGAGGTTATTAGGCGTCGTGTAGCTCAGCTGGGATTTTACGTAGCTTGCGCCACAACATCAAGTCACTGCCACTTATCTGCTCCATTGACTGTTAACAGACTGCAATAACACTGGACATTGGAACGGGGAACAGCTCCTGGTCGGCCCATTTGGTGATGAACAGTATCTGGCTCATTTCACAACCTTCACATCATTCTCCTGGCTCCTGTAGCCGCTCGGAACAAGAGACAACACTCATGTACAGAAAGACATTTTCATGACTTGAACCTATGGGACCTTTGTCTGTGAGGTGTATCCTATGAACAACATTTTAAAACCCACAGATGTCAAATTTACAATGAAAAAAAAGCAACAACTCGTTAAAGCAACAAATAAATGGCATTTTGGTTGATAAATGATTCAACAATCATGAAGATTTTTGTTGAATAATTGTGTAAAGAATGACTTATCTCTTGAAAGAAGCTGTAAACTAAGAACTGACGTGTTCAGTTGCTTGTTGACACATGATCCAGCAGCTGTAGAGCAACATTTAGATCTGTGTCTCTGACCCTTTCGCTCCATTTTGGTCTCCACCACCTCCTGAAGGAGACGTTTGGCTCTGTAGCTGCTGAATGCTATGTTCACTAGCTAGCTGCTGACTGTGTATAGTGCGTACAGTTTTTTGAGCTGAAAACATCTGCCGAAAAATGAGGCTAGAGAGCAGAGAGCGCTTTAAAACAGTAAAATTGCGACACAGAAAAACTAAAGAGTAACAGTGAAATGTTAATTGGCTTCATGTATTACGACTTTTTATGATCCAATCACATTACTGAGATGTCCTGCATTAGCCACTGTGGCCTCCATTAAACGTGTGGTGACTGTGTCTCATGGTATTACTTTGGTTATGGACATCTTCAGGTTTTGTAAGAAAATGCCCGAACTGTTCCCTGTGCTACTGCTTGCACATTAGGATGACAAGTGTGTCCTGTAGTCTGCAGCCTGTAGCAAGGACTCATATGCAACGCAAGCTCTGTTCAGACTGGATTTGAAACACAATACATGTCTATAGACAATACGATTATTTGGTTTTCAGCACCTCAACACACACACACACACACATAGAAATGCATAATCATGAGCAGGTGGCTCTAAGTTTATCCTCCCTCTCTCTTTCTCTCTCATAAAATACAATAACTTCTTCTCCTGTGTCAACAGCTGGAATGTCTCGCCTCTGCAAGTGGCTGCAGAGAGCCTCTTCTCACGAACACGGTGGATGTGTGGAGGAATAACTCAGGCAAATGGAAAAGTAAACAGCTGCGGGTGGTGGGGGTATTAGAAGGAGATTATGCAGGTGGCGAGCTGCAGGGCTGCCCCATTAGCATCAATACCGTCCTGGCTTTAGAGCAGAGGTGGCATGCTGCTCTTAAAGCCCTGCTCCTGGGGCCCCTCACTCCACTCTAGGTGTGTGGCTATACGCTAAGCTCGGCCACATCCAGCGAGGGGCTGATATTGGCTCAGCATCCTTTTAAAGCTGGAATATTAACAGCGATATTATAAAAATTAAAGTTGTGTGTTTATCTCACATTTCATCGTGGGTCCCCGAGGGGAAAAACACATTCACTGCTGAGGCTTATCAAGCAGCTGGTCGAAATTTGGAGGCAACTAAATCTCCAGCAGCCTCTCCTCACCTCTGTGATAAGTCGTTTGGCATTGTGGCATCAGATCAATGCAACATGTCACATTTGCTCCAGTTTTTGACAATCTGTGTCATTCTTTCGATGTGGCTAAGTGCACTCAGCTGAGAGCAGCATGTTGTATTGACTTCTTTATTTGTGAACCACGTGATGCAAATTATTTAGCACAAGACTTGATTTGATGATGTACTCATTGTTTTTGCAGAGCCTATATTTTTCCAAATAATATCACAAGGAGGAGCGAGGAAAGAAGTGAACGGAAGGTCTTCCAATACTTCTGTGTGTGTGTAGATTGATTGCCAATTAGACAGGAAGACAGCACTCTCTGGGTTCAGCTTTAGGGACAGGTATTGACGCCCCAGGCCCTCTCGCTGTGCCTTTGTCTGGGATTTTTTTGATAAGGTGCTTTTGTGTTACTAGGGTGGCATAGAAATGAACCGCTCTCACTCTTCTGTTCTCTCGGAGGGAGCTGCTTTTTGAATGCTAAACTAGTGTTGCTATATCTTCAAAAGGCGACATTGGATTGATCCCTCCGAGCAACAGAGGACTTTTCCATCAAATCTGGGATCAATTTACCTCCGTGCCCCACCCAGCTCCCACCATCTGACAGTGAAAACGCAGACCTAACGTCAGATCAAGATCTGGACTCTCGGGGTGTTTGCTTTTGTCTGGTTCTTTGAGATTGTCTAAGAACATGTGACGACATGCATATCTCTCTTTTCAAGATGACTCTACGAATCCAGCGTCAAAGCAGAAAATTGCAAAGGAAAATGCAGATATGTCCAAATAGAAATGGCTCGCATAGCACTTGGTTATCTTAAATAATATTTAATGTTTGAAAGAACCAAACCAATTGCAGACACAATATAGAAACCATAAGAATAACTTAGGTCTAACTAACGTATCTATCTTGAGACATGAATGAGGCAGATGATATAACAAACGCAAACGCTGATAATGAACATTTTCATTTTCCAAGTGTTCCTCTGCCAGACTGGAGCAACATTATTGCGATTTCCTCCGTTAAAGTGGTTCCAGCTGTTGGCAAGCTGGAGTAAACAAATGGCTTCATCACATCTTCAAGTGACGGAGTTCAAACGGATTAGGGAGAAGGTGCTGTCGCCAGCTAATGTGAGTCAATTTCTACTGACTGGACGAGTTGAGGAGGGTTGAATATTGAAGTGCGTCGTGAATTCGGAGCCTGCCTCTTCTCTGAGGGGTTGATGAGCTCTGTTTTCTCGACCTCCGCCAGACGAGTGGGTGTTTCAGGGGCCATGGCGTCGAGCAGTTTTCGCGCAGCACAACGTCGCCGGCAATTGCTTTACAATGTGAGCATTAGGTAGATGTTGAGCCATTGTTCACTGTATGCTTCTACATACATGTATGCTCGAGTCCTCACTAAGACCAGGAGGGTGGATCACATCACCCCAGTTCTGAGGTCTTTGCACTGGCTTCCTGTCCAACAAAGAATTGACTTTAAAATCCTGCTGCTGGTTTACAAAGCACTGAATGGTTTCGGGCCAAAATACATCTCTGATCTGCTGCTACCTTATGAACCATCCCGACCCCTCAGGTCGTCTGGGACCGGTCTACTTTCTGTTCCCAGAGTCAGAACTAAACATGGAGAAGCAGCGTTCCGTTGTTCTGCTCCACATATCTGGAACAAAGTCCCAGAAAGCTGCAGGTCTGCTGAGACCCTCAGCTCCTTTAAATCAGGATTGAAGACTTTTCTGTTTGCTGCTGCCTTTAATTGAACCACATTCAATTAATATATTAATCAATTTCTGCAATTTCTGCAATTTACTTCTGCATTTCATTCCTTACACTGTTTTTTAATGTTCTTAATTGTTTTTAAATCTCCTTTTCTTTTGCCTTATGTTTTAATGCTTTTAATGGTATTATGTGAAGCACTTTGAGTTACCTTGTTGTTGAAATGTGATATACAAATAAACTTGCCTTGCCTTACATTGTGCCCATGCATGGATGGATGAATCAACGGTACTCAACTTGGAAGGAAATCACTCCTCGAATCATTCATTAAATGCTTCAGGATTTACAAGCCTGTGGTTTGTTTTACAGCCTCCATTTCACATCAACAACATCATGCATAATGGTAATTGCAGTCATCTGTGCATTCGAAACTTAACTGATTGCCGTCTTCATAAGTACCCATACGCATGCACCTTTAAGGTGATTGGGGAAGGACAATTATCATGTATGGCTTTGAATCAAGGCCTGCAGAATCAACCAACATCTAGAAATACAATTCTTCAATGTCAGAAATACAGAGGAAGACGGGAACATGTTCAAACTCTTCCCCTTGCCCACGTTGTGCCATGAGAGGAGCGGAGCGAGGCCTTTGTGGGATGAATGAGGAAGAGGTCCTCCTCATCCTATTCCTTTAGGTTGTTTGGTTTAGTCATGAGGAAGCATTATGTTCTCTAATGTAGCTCAGATAGTAGCGATAGACTCCTTTATCATCCAAGTGCTCTTCTTCTCTTTCAATGCTCTCTGCAGCTTTGTATGTTTGTCTCTCCTCACCATCTTATGTGACATTTGGAGGATGCTATTCATGGAGACTTTGCATCTTGTAATAGAATAATATGATAGCTCTTTGAAGTTTAGACTTTGGAACATTAAAAATATATATTTGAAGACTTATTTGACAGGCTAAGTAATTACTTTTTTCTCTTTATTTGTGTTTGTCTAAAGACGTGTCTTTGTTCTTCCTCTGTGTTGTTTGGAAGACGACGATGCCGTGGTGGATATGCAGCAGAAATAAATCCTACAATCTCCGTGTAAACAAAGGCACTAGATAGCCATGAGACAGAGAACCAGCTGGATGAAAGAAAACCTTACCCTGTTTTTATGTTTGCAACTCCTGAGAGCGCTTCATGGCACACTTCCCAGACTTTGTTTATGTCGTTCAACAGGTAAAAGACGAGATGAGATACATTGTTCAGTGATATCTGTGGGGACATCGAGTTATAAAAGCAGACAACAGATGCATTACATCTCATTAAGGATCAGATTCTAAATGGTTGAGTCTTTATTAAAAGCTGAACAAAGGGATTAGGAAAGACTTTTGAAAGACAGAATTTCGTATTTCGACCAAGGAGGCTGGAAATAAAGTTTTTGCTAACTACCACCAAAGTTTGACATTTTGGGAACTTCACCTCATGCTGAGAGTTAAATGAGAACACCACTCTCATGTTTGTGTGTTCTTATAAAGCCGCAGCCAGCAGCTGCTTAGCTTTGCTGAGCTGAGCTTTCAGCTTGTCTCGTCTCAAAACACAGTTCAACCTATTGTGACCCGTCAATACAAAACCATTTCTTGCTGTTAAAGTACATTACATTTATAGATTGCTTCAAGTGTTTATTATCCAAAGAGTCTTCTTTATTGGAATGTGGCGATAACTAAATTTCTGATTGCTCTGAGGTTGATATCATCTTGTTTGCTCTCGCTTTCTGCCTCTGGAAGAGCAGTACGAAGACTTGATTAAAAAGATATAAAGCTGCAGAGGGAGAGACGGACAGAGAGAGATTATTTAAGACAAGAAAGATAGACAGAGAGCGATGTAGCCTGTGATTGCTCTGGGATCCTCCCCTCTTGAGTATTGCTTTTGATAGCTGACTTCATTGAGTGCGAGTTTACTCGCACAGACACTCTCGTCTGATAATGAGTAATGCAGTCAATATTCTTTTGACAGATGAAACCTTACGGATTGGACACAGCAGTGCAGAGCTGCTACCGCTGCTTGCTTCAAGCCAAGCACCTGGCGCAGGGGATCGGTTGGTCATCTGTTGCACGGCTCCCAGAGTTTGTTTCCAAAGCTAATAAATCAAGACAGATTGAAGCTCCAGCCTGCAGGGGAAATGCCATTTAATTTACAGTTAATGAAAACAAAGCGACGCCCCCCTCTTCAATGTTCTTTCCTCCTCTCCCGGAGCTATAGTGACTATATTTATATAGAAAACAATTGATTTTCAGCCCACAGACAGGCGGTTATGATTGCTTTGGATGCAGTTGTAAATACAGTTGTACTGTAGATTACTAAAATATTGTGGTGCAGATTCAGTAGGTGGAATATAATACAGTTTGAAGTGTTCCTTCTTGCAAAGAGCAGAGGAAAATTCTCAATTGAAAGAAACGTGTCCACGCTCTGGTTTTCTACATGCTTTAATGGCAGACTGCATGAAATTCAATTTATTTACTTTTAACCTCAAATACCAGGCGGCCATCTTTGTGTACTAAAGCAAACACAAGCAGAAAGGTCAACTGAGAAATACTATCCTTTGCTGTAACTTCCTTGGTTTGTTTCAAGTCTATTTCAGAATCAATCAGAAACATCTATTTGCTTGTCCCGCCCTTTGAGCTGTCTGCAATCATTCTACATCCTGCATTACATCCATCTGACTGTGTTGTTATATACCTGTTCTACATTTTAAAAAGAAGTTTGGGTATTCTTTCCTCCTTAATGATGTTCAGAAGCAATATGGTCCAATTCTCCAGACACAATCAAAGAGTTCTGCTTTTAGAGCAGGCAGATGAACAAATGCACTCAGACAGAGGATTTGGGACTCCTCAGCCTTCGTGTGAAATATTACAGACCTGATTGGAAGTGACACAGCTATAATTCAGCACGGTGAGAGGGACCAGCCTTCGCTCCAGCACACCCTCACTCACTCACACACTCACACACACACACAGACCACACGGGGACTTGGAAAGTACAGCTAATTGTCTCACATTTGCATCAGTATATTGTCATTTGCATCAGTATATTGTTGTGCTTAACCTTATTAGACCTACAGCATCTGTTATTATACAGCCTGCTGGCATGGTGACAGTGCACAAATAAGCACTAATATACCCCTAATGTTTGAGACAAACAAAAGCACCGGATGATGTTTCCATAGATGCGGTTAGAGTTAGAACGGGAATAGTCTACAGCGGAGGAGTGTGTGTTTTGCTATTTTTGCTTGACATTCACGGTCTTTGTTGGTCGTATGAAATAAATAAAAATGTCACACAATCCATTTCTAACATCTGCGTGGTGGAGCGCAAAGTTCCTTAACCTTATATGGGAGTTTTTCTCCATTTAGCAGATGCACCTATTAATTACGGGTGGGGGAAAAAATCGATACAGCATAGTATCGCGATATTTTGCGTGGCGATATTGTATTGATACACGGACGCCAAGTATCGATCTTTTATTATATAAATTACAAAAAAATATATATATATTTTTTTTTTTTGTTTTTTTTTAAAAATCAAATCAATTGCTTTTTCAGTCCACTAGATGGTGCTGTTATTTTCTGGTGAGGTCAGCAAAGGTCCCGGGTCAGTGTGATTGGTAGGAAGTTGGTCAAAACAAAGATAGACACATCTGGCCTCACAACGGGGTTAAATCTGCCAACAGTAGCCAGGCTCATGGGGAGAGTGCAGCGCATAACTGTCTCTCTGCCCTCGACGTCCACGCATCACAAGTTACACTGAGTTATATAACTCTAATATCCTACTTATACAAGTTATAGTTCATATGCTGAGTCCACACGTTTGCATTTAGTTAAGTTGGACTATGTAGTAGTACAAACAGTTCAGTTTGTCAGGTTCATGCAACATTTATGACATTGTTGGTCAGTCTGTCTGCTTGACAATCCTATTCTGCTGCAATAAAAATGATTGAAGTGAGATGAACAGACTGACAACTTCATCTTATTAGATACAACACGTTGACACAGTTTTCCTTTGGGGACATCATTTGAAATTGAAAAAAGTAATAAATCGCAATATAGGCCGATGGTATCGCAATACTCAGAATATCGCAGTATCGTGATAATATCGTATCGTGGGACCTCTGGTGATCCCTGCTATTAATATGTGAAGATTTTAGATTAAAAAAAGGATTCATTACAGGCCAACAAATGACAAGAAATGAGGCTGGACAGTGTTTTTCATAGGATCAATGTACTTTGCAGGTCGTACGCCTGCATTTTCATTATCAGCAATACAGAAAAGCCTTAGCCCTAATGTTATTAATGTTGTAATCTCATTGGATTGATTATGTGATGAAAGTCACCAGATATTTCTTGGTTATGGATTATGTTGCAAGGAATAAGAAATAGTATATTTTTTTACGAGTATAAAAAAATCCATAAGCTCGTTTGTGTGAAAACCATAGAATCCCTTAAACACAGTCTCACACGCTTATCACAAGGAATGAAGCGCTCACAAGGGCAGTCGTGTAGAATGCTCAGCCTGTAGGTGAAAAAAATGTCCCCAATCGCACGTCTAAGATCTTCATAGTTCCCAACATTTCTTTAATTATTACAACCCTGAGGCGGTCTGACTGAAGCTTGAGACGCAGCAGGACTACAACACCTGCAATAATTCAGCCTGATACAGTCAGCAAAGGACATGAATCGACACAAGGGACTATTTGATTCAGCTGATTCAAGTCGGCTTTACGGAGGTTTGTTTCGTCTGAAACTCTGCACAATTTAAGTGCAGTCTCTGGTAAAGCTGGGGTTTTTTTTAAACTGCTATTGAAATAGGCTGATCTCAGAACAGCACACATCGCTATTAATTACCTGAAAACATCTGTCCTTCTTGCCTCAGGACTCTTTGCTCTAAACACACAAGAACAACTGAGCTCATTCGAAGGTGGAAGCTTAAAGAGCAGAGTTGGCAAAACCGGGTCAATTTCAGACAAAAATCGGAATCAGAATCGTTCTGAATTATTTCACATTCCATTAAAAAGACACGAGATAATTAACAGTAACAACTACGAGGTTGTGTAGAGACTGGCAATCAAAACGCTGCTGTCACAAGTGCAAAAGCTCTGAATTAAAGTGTTTGCTGGGAGTTATTAATGCAGACAGCCAGTTATTACCCAAACTGTAATTTCCCGCCCCGACTTCACAGCCATCCCCCTGTACGTTGCTCGTCTTTTCTTGTACCGACACTAAATCTGGCAATTAGCGCTTATCTTCTCATTTTGCAGACAGAAGCGCTCGTTTAAATGAGTTCATGGTCACGATGCTTTTAGTGTAATCACAACCCTGGACATTAGCCATTAGGGGAACCAACGGCTGTGTTACACCCACCCAGCTCACAATAGGGTGCACATGGTCGTTATGGGAGGTTCATTGAGGTTACTAATAAGACTCTTATTGACACAGGGGATCAAAAGAGGACATTAGTAGTGGATGTGGAGGATAGTTCTCCCGCCATTTTGACGAGCACACTTATCCGGCCTTCAGCCGTCACCTAGAACACAGTGACACTGAGCCCTGCAGCTCAGGGCATGTCATTGATGGGCGCGCTTGGACCTGTTTCACAATATTTAACCATGAAAACTAGTGTGACATCATGGCAGTGTTATGTCTGTATGGTGAGCTGCATCCAGGAGAGGGTTAGCTTAGCTTAGCATAAAGACTGGATTAAAGGGGGGGGGGGGGGGGGGGGGGGGTTCTAGCTGACTCCATCCAAAGGTAACAAAATCCATCTGTTACGTTTCAGGAATCACAGGTTTGGATTCAAACGCAGAGACGGATCAGGAAGCAGCAGGACGATTACAGCGATTGCAAAAGGCTTTCAAGCTGAATGTCCCACACGCAGCCAGGAAACAGGCAGCAAGCAAATCCACAGAGGCTGGTCACAAGAAATACACTAGAAACTTAAAACACTAGGAGATGCTCTAACACCAGCGAAGAAGTGACACACTGCTCACAAGGAGCGACGCCAAACTGACACGAAAACGGACTAAATACTCATCAGACACAGGTGGAACAAATCAGGGCGGGGCAGGCAATCACAAAGGCAGGAAGTACAATTAAGAACGGCACTTAAGGTGAGTATCACAAAATAAAACAGAAGGACTAAACGTCTGAATGAAACAAGGGACACACAAGAAAACCCCCAAAACAAAATCTTCAAGACAACTGATCACAGAACAAATATAGACAGCTAAACAGATATAAAGCAATATCGTCCAAAGGCGGTGGATACAGAGCCAGACTGCTACACTATCAGCACCTCTAAAACTCATTCATCATGTTAATTCTTGTTTGTTTAATCGAGACAAAAAAGTGTAAAAATTACAACTTCATGGGGTTATGTGGGGGACTATTTCTTGACAGGGAGCACTTTTTGTATGAATTAAAGAAGTGCGCTCTGGTGTTAATTGGTGAGCTTTAGGAGTGGTGGTAGCCGGGTTCACTTGGCTCTCTCCAGTCTCTATGCTAAGCTAACAGGCTGCTAGCTGTATCTTCCTATTGAACAGACTGATAATGTGATATCAATCTAAATATCTACCTCTCTACATAAAGGCAAATAAGTGAATTTCCGAAAATGTCAAACTATTGAACACACTGAACACACAGATGAGGTTTCAGTGAAAACACGTATTAAAACTACAGCAACCAAGTGAATAAGAGACATTTTTTGTTGATGTTTTTTCACCAAAAAATTGTTTGCAACAAGTAATTATCTCCTTGTTGCCTTAACTTCACTCAAACTCAGTTTTCCTAAGATCTCAGGGTAAGACCCAAGATAGATGGATGAACAGATGGATCATAGAAGTTTCAGTCTGCCTTCTAGTCTTTGGATCTGACTTCATTGAACTCAGCAGTCCGGCTGTTCTGCTCTCTGACTTGCAGTTTGGATGTTGCATTGAGGGATGAAGCCTTTGGCTTTCCCTGGTTTGCGTTGAATCAAAATTGAACAGGTTGTAGCACTGTACGAGACCACGGAACAAACATACACAAAGGATTATGTGACCGCAAGCATGGATTACCCATCGAGGCCTTTATTCACCTGACCCGTAGCCCTGGTTATCATCTGTCGACATGTGGTCTGGTGCTTTAGCAGCATGGGATCAGAGTTGCTTTAACTGCTCTTTTTAATCCCTGATGTCGCTCTGTCTTTCACACACAAAACATACTCACTTTCTCTGTCTGCCTTCATTCATCAGCAAAAAAAAAAAAGAATCACAGAATGATTGATTCAGTGCAAAAACAAAGCGTGAAACAGTTGCAAGAAAAACAAGTCGCAGGAGGTTGTCAATGCCGGTCTGTGATCAGAACCTATACGTATGTGTGCGTTTGATGACATAGGAGTCTCTGGATGTAAACCTCTAAATAACTTCACAATGAATGTGAGAGGAAATTGACCGGAGCAATATGAGGCAGCAGTAAGTAAATAATAGTTTCTTATTGAATTAACTAATGCTTTCCTCCAATGGTTTGCGATATTAGAATGCCTTGGAGTAATGCCTTCCACAGGCACAATTTATGCAAAATTAAGCATAACAATTGCACATTACTCATGGAAAATTCACAAAAAGCTTCTTGTCTCCTCGACTGACATGAACAATTCAGAACCCCATTTCTCAAGACGCGCAGCTAGAGGGAAATTAATTCACATCAGCCTCATTTTTAAGTCAAATATAGTCACGCTGTCCCTGTGTGACTGCCCGGGTTTAATCTCTCTCCTTTTCACATCTTCTTGTGCTGCTAACAGACAACTACATGTACAGTCTTCTGCGTTTGCCAGCTAATGTGACATGATGCAGAATCACATTCAGCTGTGCCAGCTGGTAACCACAAAAATATGGATATTATTTATGATGATTGAAGTGTATCTTTAAAATTGGTCTCAGAAGATGTAATCCATCGAGGTTCAACCAGTAAAACTGCTTTTAAACTTGAAAGAAAAATGTAGATATGTCATTACATAAGAGGCTTTGCTCCTTTGGACATCATGTCCTACCTAGATTTATATCCTATGTTATAAAACAGATTAATAAACAAATAATAGACCGACTATTAACAGCATCTAATGACAAAACAGCACAAAACAAAACTTTAGTTTGAGGGATGGAATAGAAAACTTGGGGGGGGGGGGGGGGGTGTCAGACCCATAATAAGCTTTGTATCTACCATCTTACCTCTAGCTCACTGTTAAATCCTCGCATTTCATGCAAATTATTATTTTAGTTTTGCATTACTTGCATTTAATAACCTAGGGACCGAGTTTGGAGTGTGCTGGGATGAAAATAATCCCTAACTAGATCTCACAGATGTCGCCTCTTTATTTGTCTCCTTCCTGTACTCTTTAATCCCTCATTATACAATTTGTTTCCCAGACCTTATCTGGTTTCTGCATTACATGGCTGCAAAAGTCGGATTATGTTTATTAATGGAGTTATCACCAGAGATATCTGCACTACACACCCTGAGCCATGCAGTAGCACATTTTCGGTCCAATCCAAAAGTGCGTGCCAGAAAGCGAGTCTTTTTATAAAGGCAACCAAAAACCAAGGAAGCGTCTGAAGAGGACCACTGCCACCTAGTGGGCAAACTGTCTACATGTGTTAGAAACAAAGAAACCCACTGAGGCCATTTGTATACATGAGATGCACTTAAATTATTGTTGTGAAACACATGTGGGATCTGTACATTTATGGCTATGCATGAAACGAGGTTCATTTAGAGTTGTGGTCATTGTGTGCAAGGATAGATTAGAAAATGTCACCCGATTTCAAAAATGTCAGTTTGAAATTGCATCGCTTTTCCACGTCTCTCCTTCTTCACTTTACACAAACTGGGGTCAAATATCAGAGTTCTCGTGAGTTCAAGTCGCTGCTCCTACAGAGGCTAATTGGCAGCAAACCACGAGCCTCGAGAGTCTCACAGGTCTGTTTTGTTTACTGAGAAAATGTGGCATCCTTGAGATGCCTCTCTGCTTTATCGCCCTGTCTTTCTGAACCAACTGCAGTATGCTAATCCTTGAAGACTTTCGCTCCCACCTGCCAACCCTCATTATTTTCACGCTATTTTTTAAAGATAAACAATGTAGAATAGCTCGGTGCCAGTGAGACTTACTCCTATCATAAGTAATGGAGATGGAGATGGCAAACTGGGGAAGAAAACACAAAGACGTCATCAAATATTTGCTCATGCCAAGTTGCCCTGGTGATTCTGAGACACCGACCACATGAAAATAAACTGTTTAAAGTTGAAATATGTGTTAATTGCCTGTCAATAGTTGTCACGTGGCTATTGACTGAACCAGTGTATGATAAATAATGTGTGCTTCATCTCACATTTTATATTACTTCATATGTCACCAGAGCACTTAAAGGAGAAATTCAACTCTGCCATAAAACTATTCCTGGTTCCTCAGTTGATTTACTTTGATTACAAGTTTTCTGAAAACGTATGTTTAAAGATGCAAATTAGATATTATCTTATTCGCCATATAAGCATACATTTCCAGAACAGAAATATGAACATTGGATGAAGCCAGGCTGAAAATTCCTGTTTCACCTTGTTGACATTTTAGAATCATAGGTTTTTACTGAGGGAATTTTGAATATTTCCTTTTATCACGCCATGAATCAGAAAACACTGCCAAAGGCCATAAAAAAAGATTTAAAAAAACATCTGCACCATGTTTTTATTAATAAAATGTTTAAATGAACTCCCCACAACTTATCCGACTAACCGGACGAGCTACACGAAGTTCAAGCCTCGCATCTCAATCACGTTAGCCTTCAATAAATCATTTTTTTTGGTCCTTGCTTGTGAATCGGGCTGTAAATTATATATGAACAAACCCCTCTGTAATAACCTTCAGAATATAAACAGGCATGAAACTGGATAGTAAGGTGTGTGTCCGTGCTACTGAAGGGGAGAGTTAGCGAGCTCAGAGTCTGAGAAAAAGCTAATTTAGAGAAAATGTCATTTGAAGATAGTTGAATAAGGTAAAAAAATGTAGCTTGAAGATATCACCATGAAACTTCCCCAGTTGATTGCCTACAATGACATTCCACATTTTTATGTTTGAATGTGCAAATGAGGCATGAACTATTGCTAACTTCTGGTGAATAATTCAAAAATAAATCTACAGACGTAAATAGACAAAGTAGTAAAAATACAAAAAAACCCAAATGTATATTTTGAATGTCACCTTTCCACTCGTCTGAAAGAGAACATGTTACGGAAGCCAAACAGCCCAAAATAGTTTGTGCCTGTAGTGTCTCGCATTAAAGACATTAATAATCAAACGGGTGAAAACAAGGACGACTATCCAGACGTATTACTGTAAAATTCTACTCCAACACATTAAGTGGTGCAGTCACCGGTATCACCTGATGGAACAATGGTTTGCCCCCCTGGCCTTCCCTCTACACCTCCTGCCCTCCCCCCCCCAAACACTTGGATGTTCTTGGCCTTATCTCAAACACCTCCATCCCATGCATACAATTAAACCCTCCCCCCCTCTCTCTGTACTCCACCCAGTCTACTCTTGACCATTACCTTCATTAGCATGAGCACAATTGGCTACATAGAGAAATGGCAGCGGGCAAAAACCACAAAACCGGTCTCAAAGCTCATTCCTATTCTTTAGCCGCTGGCTGGGTTTGATGTCGTTTGCACATTTGGATGTGGTTACACTGTGGGAGTGATTCCTTCTGTTTGTTTCAGCACACTGGTTGTCAACACGAATTAACTTAGCAAGACCCGGCATGTCTTTTGGGTCATAACGTACTGCAGAACTCTGCTACTAATGTGCGATGTGTTAAACTGTCCAATTTCTCCCGACAGAAAATCAAATCAACATGCAGCTGACGGGGCATGAGATTAGGAGGGCCTATTGGTACGCTTCAGCAAGAACAAGGGCTCGCCGACTTGGAAGGAGGACCAATTGATTCGAGAAAATTACAGAGATGACATACAGCGTTAGATATTGTGGAGAACCACACAACATGTGGCTTTAACAATGTTAATAATGGTCTGCGTGAATGAGCCGACATGATGACGCAGCATTAAATACCCCGTGATATGAGAACTTTGCAAGCAGCCTCGAAGTAAAGGGCTGATGGTTTACAGGTAAAAACTGAAATATGATATTTAGGGTTGGAACAAAATGCGTTGGTTAGCGTCGTGAGAAGAGGAACTGGAACTTTATTTACTGAAAAACATTGCATAGTTAGGCAAATATTCCCCAATATCACGAGGAAATAGGTAGTTTAGAAATGAACGTAGCAGAAAAAAAATAAACTATTATCATTTATATTCAGTTTTCAAGACATTTTTTCAAAAATAGAACTGTAGGTAAATTCAAACTTCACAAAAGGGTGCATGGTGGTTAAGGCAATACATTCAACAGTGTCATGGGAACCATTTCAGTGCAAATACAGTGTGAGCGTGACAAAACTCAGCTTCTATAGTGTTCATCATCATCAAGTCAAGGAGGCATTTTGAAAGTATGTCATCAAAAAAACATTCAAATCTTGAGACGACCACTTAATAAACCTTCACGCATAAAATGTGAGTACATTCAATAATCAAAAGTAGAAGTATGAAAAAAAAAAGGACAGGAACCCTGTTTACAGAGGATGTTTGAGGAAGGAGTAAACTCATCTCCGACATCAAATACTGATACTGACAGCTCTTTACATTCAAAGAATACAACTAAATAAAAACATTAAAACTCCACGAACCTCCCAGATCAACATCAACAAAAGGAAATCAAAAAAAATATATATGCATTTAAGCATTGATAATCCCACTACGATGAAAACAAAAAGTACAATGCTCAGCAAGAATTAAAAGAGAACGGAGGAGGAACGGCTTCAAACTAAATGCCATCGAACAACAGCTTTGAACTGCCCTTCTGCCTGGAGGGCAACATGCAGGGTTTACACTCGGTTTCTTTTCACACATGTGCAAATGTCCAGGAGGGAGGAATGAGCCGAGGTGTGGCGGGGGCGAGAGGAAGGACACAAAGCATTTAGATGCTAAACCAGTGTACTTAACAGAACGTGAAAACATGGCGACTGCAATGTGTAGGTAGTGGGTCTACAGTTAAATGCACAGGCGGAGAGACGCATGAGGTTTTTGTGGCTGAGAAGTTCTCCAACAAAGCATTCAAGTAGCTCCTGACATCCAATTCATCTTATCAGATAAAGGCGTTTATACATTTACCCATGAACCAGTGACACCCCGTGATGCAAGGCTCGCTTCCACATGTAGTATGTCGAGCGCGGGGTGAAGGGGAAGTAGGACCTGAACTCTTTGAACGTGGGGAAAGATTTCTCCTCGAAGCGCTGCTGCAGGAACAGCTTGGCCTTGGCCTTGAAGTTGGCCAGAGCCACAACATCCATCGCAAACATCTGCTCCTGTATGGGCGCATTGCCGGGAAGGGTGTGCTTTGAACTCGGGGCATCAACGGGCGGCGTTTCTAGATATTTAGGCCGTTCAACAAATGGGAGCACATGCTGACTATCCATCCTCCTCTGCGTCATCTTGTCTTCTGTAGCAGCGATCTGCAGACTCTCCGGGAGGTTGATCTCGGCGTTCTGGGTGACAATCTTCTTCTTGCGTTTCTGACTGCTACGCCAAAGCCAGTAAAAGCAAGGGGACATGGAGGGGAACTTGAGCTTGAACTTTGTCAGGGACCATTTGGACTTTTGGACATGAAGCTTTGCAGCATCTCGGAGCTGTTTTTTACTCATGTACGCTATTCTGAAGACTTCGTGTTTTCGCCTCCAGATTCTCCCTCTGGGCACGAAATGCTGGTTGCCGTTGAGCAGGACTGGCGACAGACTTTTTGGACTTTGGCTCTTGTCAGCATCCGAGCTGTCCTCACTGCTGCCAACGCCGCCTTTGTAACCGTCGTTGAACAGCATGGCCTCTCTCCTCCAGTTGTAGTAGGTCGATCTGGAGATCCCCGGGAAATTCCTTTTGAAGATCCGGAAGGGGAGAGAGGCGTTAATGGCGATGCAATTTTGCAGACAACGCTTAGCTTCCTGCATGTGAGCTACATTCTGGGCCCGCTCCAGATCCAGCTTGCCGAGGCTGAGGCCAAACATGCTGACCATGCTGTCATGGGGGTCCGGCTCATCCGGCTTGGTTTCGGGCGAAGACCAGGCCTCCTGTTCCGTGCTCTCGCCGGGGCTTATCTCTCCGGTCGACGATGAGGTGGAGAAGTTACCGCCGGATTTCAGGAGCTCGTGCTTCCAGTTGTAATACGACGACCTCGATATCTCAGGGAAAAACTCTTTAAACTGGTGCAGCGGGATGAGCTTGCCTTCTAAGTAGCAGGCCTGCAGGAAATACTTGGCCTCGTACCTGGCTGCTGACTTTTTGCAGTGCTCCTGCGTCTGCCTCTTCCAGCGGTAGAAGGTCCTCTTGGTGATGTTGTACTTGTCCTTCAGACCCGGGTAAGAAAGCTGCGATTGCTGGTTCAGCAGCTCTTCGCTCTTATACTCCCTCTGCTCGCTGTCAAAACTTCCAATCGCGAGGTCACTTGTCTGGACTAGTGCCACAAAGTGGTTCGGCTTGAACGACGACCCGGACTGCAGCTCGCCAGACCACATGACGTGGAGGGTTAGCGTCTCACAGCCGTTAGGCCAGGTCCTTGGGCGTATGATGCGGTTGAAATAGGGTCGGATTTTGAGGTTGAACATGGGGTAGATGGAGTAGACGTTGACCTGTAAGACTGATGAGAGCGCGTACACGTGCCACATGTTGGCGTAGGAGCCGGGGAAGCAGGACGCTTTGGCATCTGCATCAAAGATGGCCTCCAAGACCGTTACAGGCAGGTTCTGCATGTCCTCGGACTCTTCAGCAGAGAGGCTGAAGCGAACAGCTTGAAGCATCATTTTTGAATCGATCATCCCAGACAGGTAGTATCTCTTCCACAGCACCATCTCCACTACCGTCCGTACCTGTGGGGAGCAATATTACAAAGTTCACGTCTGAACAGATAGAAAGAGACCGTATGGATTATATAAGTGCAACAGTGTACATTTAGATCATGCAGCTCAAGATTATGAACCATCACTACTCACCTGTAGCTCCAAGCTAAGTCCAGTGTTGCCCACTAACAGCATGCTGACTGCATCAAACAGCAGGTTGCCCTCTCCATTGCATTTTAGAGGCAGGAGGCCCAAAGGTGCATCGGGTGGGTACAGGCCATGAGCTGTGCTATCCACTCCTGTCCACTCGGGGAAATCCTGACAGGTCGTCTCTGGGAGCTGGAAGGGAGCGAGGACCTGGTCCACCTCCAGGGCCACTGTGGTCAGGGCGTCCAGGCCGGAGCTCTCTGTGGCATCCTGGAGATTCCCCAGAACAGACAACACAACCTCCCTCCTCTGAATCATACCTGGTTATTTGGTGAGAGATGGAGGGAAAAGGGGGGGATGGTGAACAAAAGGTAATGGAGGAGAGGGAAACTCTCTGATTCTGAGAAGTTTAGTGATACAAAACAATAGGGGGTAAAGTTGAGAGAATATATTCATTCCTTTGTAATTTGTAGAATAGATTATGTAGATTACACACTCAAACAACAGCTGCAGCTTCATCACTGTGCTGCTGGTGCAGTTTAGTGTCAGAACAAAATAAATACATCTCACATGTTCCGAATTTATTGAACTAGATCAATTCCCGCACAATTAAACTGATCTACAAATGCATTGGCTCTGTCACTCACCTCATTGAGCCATGTCGAGGCAGTTTTTCTTTCATTTCAGCAAAAGCCAGTACAATTTGATTATAGTGCTGTGGTTTTTTTTTTGTGGCTGTAAAATATTACATATTGTGATATTTAAAACTTAAAACTAAAGTATCGCTTTCAAAGTCATTACCTACAAGGCACAGTTTGTGTTGCCTTATGATTCATAGGCCAGTTTCTGTCATCTGAAACACTCAACCTAAACTCCGAGGTTTAAATCAGGCGTTTAACTTATTAACCCCTTACAAATAAACACAACACAAATGCGCGATTTAAAATGAAGAAACCGCAAAACAAAGCGATATTCGAAATAAACATTGTCCTACCTGATCGTCCAGACACTTAAAAATAGACTAAAAAAGAAAGTCACTTGTTTTTGGTTTCACAGATGAGAGTCTCTCTCGCTCTCTCTCTCGCTCTCTCTCTCTCTCGCTCTCTCTCTCGCTCTCTCTCTCTCTCTCTCTCTCTGGGAGTTTTTAGTCCATTGTATGCGCGCAGCTCCAGAGTGCCCTGTCCTCCGGTGAGCACTGGAGCTTTTTGGGAGTGATAAGCAGCACCTCCCTTCAGGAAATGGTTAATAGCCAATTCGCCTTTTTTTTTTTTGTCTCTGCGTCGAGAGACACCTCCTTCCTTCCCTCCTTCCTTCCCTCCCCCCCTCTTCGCTCCTCCTCAGGGCAGACTACAGCCAGGGTCAATTTCAATGTGAAGTGTTAACAAAAGCCAACGCGTCAGGGGCCTCCAGAGCGCAGAGGCAGTGAACAGGTATCGGTGCTTTTATGTTTCATCAACACGCTTTTGGATTTTGTGTGAAAACGAGAATAAGGGTTATGTTTTGCCTCATAGCTACACTATCTATGTTCCCCATGTGGTTTGCACACATATATCCTGAAGTTACTTTCACGGCTTGCTAGCCTACTCTTCAAATCCTTCATGCAAAATTTTGCAGCAATTTAGACTGGCACAAATAGATTTTTGTATTTATTCTTCAGTCTGCGCTCCACGGACAGTTTGTGGATTGAAGTCGATGTATGTTGCAGACAGGGTGTGGACATGAGCTTCATGAGAGGAGAGGAGGGCTCCAGTTCGGCTTGTTTCTCCACCGTATCACTTTTAACACCTCCTCTCCTGCCTTTTGCAGGATTTCAGTAATCAAGGCCTTTTGTTCCACGCACGCACAACAATCCCAGTGACTGTCCCCAACCCCCCATTGCCCCACTACTGTAGACACACACTCACTCTCTCTCTCTCACTCACTCTCACACACACACACACACACACACACCAGGGGACAGCAGCATTTGGCCCCCACTGATCTGTCCACTCCAAGCGCTTGGCAGACAAGCTGGTGCCTGAGTTCACTGAGGTTCAAGACTTTGACCTGAAGCGAAGCAGCTATCTAGACAACGTGTGAGTGTGTGGAGGAGGGGGTTACAAACGAACGGGCCCCATTTCACCACTTTGGTTTGTATTTCTGACATTGCAAGCTGAGACACTGTGTATAGACACCCACTTGTTAAAAGGTATGGTAATATGTGTGGTAATTTAGAACTCCTCTGTCTTGAAAAGAGCTTCCTTCCCTTGCCGTCATTGACCTGAAATATTTTGTAAGTCACAGTATGTTAAAAAAAAAAAGTACTGTAAGTGTTTAAATGAGGATGACTACATGTTTTGTAAGGAAAGGTCAAAGAAAGTGTCTAAACATTGTGTCAAAGGAGTGGAAGAGGGGTCACACTGATACCTATTTCATTGTAGATGTATCAAAGCCTTTTTTACAATTTACTATTACTATATACAATAATATTATGTACATTAAAATAATACTAATATAGGTATGCTATGAGGTGTTCCCAGGCTGAGAGCCAATCAAAATGCTCGCCTCATCCTCTATTCACCCTTTCACTTCTTGATATCTCAGCTTGAGATATCAGCCGTAGGGATGTCTGCATTCTCTCCAGTACAATGTGACCGTGTGGCTCTGTTTGGGCTGAAGAAGATGGTTACAGAAGATAATTCAAAGACCTTGTTGTGAGCAGTTTCTATTTCTTTCATCCAGAGTTCCTTGAGTTCTTTGAGAGAAGGCCGACATCTCTACGGCCGATATCTCCAAAACAAGGCAACTCACACCAAAACAATCTGGATTGATGAATAGCACAGATGTCAGATAGAGGCAGCCGGTATGCTTTTTATTCTTTGCATTCTTTTTTTTTGAAGGATGAAATCAGGAAATGAACATCTTCCATGTGATATGTATACAAGGGACCTTTAACCCACCCTGGTGAGGCCTCTCCACTTTTATCATCTCCCCCCTTTCTTGTCAATGTTTGTGTCGTCAGCGTCTCCTCAACCCCCTCAGACTCTTGGCTGTAGCCAATCACACGCCTTAGGTGTGTAGATTAGCTGTGCTGCACTGCACTGTGAACAGAGTAGTGGGCTGGCTGCAAGCATTTAAAATGCAAATAGGGGCAACACTGGGACCGGCTCCGGCAGTCTCTCACCTGCTGTGGCTGTGTGTGTGTGTGTGTGTGTGTGTGTGTGTGTGTGTGTGTGTGTGTGTGTGTGTGTGTGTGTGCGTGTGTGTGTGCGTGTGTGTGTGTGTGCAGGTGTGACTCTGTGTGTACTAGCAGGCTGAAAGAAGAAAGAGATGAAGCTTGAAGATCTCCACACTATTGAACTCAGCATGTCGACCACCTGAATTGTTTGTGAATGAAAACACTATCGCATGCAGAACTAGCATGGCACTGAACAATGGCACTCACACACAGTGACCGGTTAAGATTTTGCACAACAAATTCAGTGTTCTTTGAGCTATGTTCCTGCTTTTTTAATCGACTTGCCTGCCACCACTTCTTCCAAGTTCCTCCACCTGGTTTGGAGAACAATTGATAAACAGACCAGTTGCCGTCAGTATGCTGTAGTTTGCTTCCGTCGCTGGATTCAACAGCTGTCTTACCAGCTCGTCCCAATATCCCAAATATGATTTTGTGCAGAGTTACTGCTGGCTTGAACTTATTGAAAGGGGGATGTTCAGACTGTCATTTCTGTTCGATCTTGATCTTGATATGCACAGTCAAACAATAGAATGAAATGACATGAACAGGACCACATATTATCTTTAAATGTAACTCAATGTTTCACCAAAGTTAGTTTACTGGAATATCTTTCTCTCCACAACTACTGGAAGGCTTTTAATAAAATAACTGCAGACTTAATTGCCAAGATTGTCATCTTTACATTTATTTTAGACCCGAAGACAAGTTTTCAAACAAACACCATGAACTAAAAATGAATGCTCACACGTACTCATTCATTCAGGAAATACGTTTGCTGCATTGATTAGCATATCTGAAAAGAGAGAAGTCAAACATGTTGAGGTACCTATCAAATTCATGTAACATTTTGCTAACGTTAAAATGCAAAATAGCTGAGTCAAAGGGGAAAATACTTGTTAATTGACGACTACATAAAAGGGATTTGGCGTGGAGCAAATCCCTTTATCAAAAAACACATAGTAGCACAGCTGGAGCTCGCAAACAAAGGACCGATGCACTGCAGGATCCATAACCTAAAGACACACACGGCCAATTCACTTAAAAATTGGCCAAAACCACAAAATATTTTGCTTTTGAAAGAGACTTGACTTGTTACTGGTCGTGTAGCAAGACTCACTAGGCAGCTGGCTCCCTGAAATAAAGATAGCAATGCACACATTTATGTTTTACTACTGTTGTGTAACAAATAGCCACTAAATACAATGGCACAGACTACAGACTGGTGTAGATTTCTCAAGTTCAGTTATGTAACTCTACAATTGCACAATATGAGACAATTCTCCACAGCAGCAGTGTCAACAGACCCTTTCTGTCGGTTCAGGATGTTTAGGAGAACTGACTTGTTCTTCTTCTGTTCACGACAAACGATGCAACCGAAGCGACCAAAACCACACATCCCACCCCCCCCCCACAGCGGCGCCGATCGTGTCCCGGTCGCCACCTGAAAATGCGAATTAAAAGTAATTTAACAAGTCAAATTTTTGTATGGTGGAAACCCTAAACGAGTTAGATATGAAGATTGTTACCACTCTCATCTCGTCTGTACACTAAATATGAAACTAGCTTAGTTTAAATAAAAGCTGTATAGAAGAGGAAACAGCTTGATTGTGGTAAGAAAATCACTTACCAGCACCTCTGAAGCTCAGGAATGGACCTTACATTTCTTTAGTACTAAAAATCACATGCAAAGATGACAATATTGTAGTTTTATGTGGGGTTATTTTCAGTATTTTGGGGCCAAGTGTAGTAACGTGGTGGATTAAACTGAGGTTGCTCATGAACAGATAAGATCACTACCTTATCAACTGTTTCCAGCTTCATATTTAGTGCACAAATGTAGAAAGTGGTAGCGATCTTCCCATTGGACTCTTGTCGAAACAGTAAATAAGTGTGTTTCTTTTAATATTTAAATTGAAATGAACTGGAAACTATTTAGTGCCCCTTAGTATATAATAGCATCACTCAATAGGCATACGCAAGATGTGTTTAATAATACAGATGATACCCTGAATGTGAAAATAATCAGCTGGAACATTATTAAAATCTCTGCCTTTTTGCTGTAGGAATATTAATTTATATATTCAATGATATTTATTGGTTATTGAGCATATATGTAAAAGAAAAAGTCAAGAGATGAGCGACGAAGCTTTTTTGTAAGAATAATACTGTACCTTGATTTCCAGGTTCTAGTTCTAAGAGGATTCCTCTTCCCTTCCCTATACGAGCTTCAAAGAAAATACCATTTGTTATATGTATTCCTTGCATTTAAAAGCTAGGAGCCCACTGGTAAGAATATATCATGCAGACCTGGGACTCGGACCTGCAACTCCACTGAAGTCTGGACACCCACAGTCGACTGGCACCTAAACGTCTTGTTTTCAGGACTTTGAAAAGTGACAGTCAGGGTGCCATCGCAAGGAGACTCCTGTTTGATCTGATGTTGTGAGTCCTCTTGTATCTCAGCGCCGGCTTCATCCACCCACGACAGGTGGACCTGGTGTAGCTGTGTGTAGCAATTCCTCTCCGAAGCTGAGGAGAATGCACTGAAGAGACAAGGTTTTGCCAGGCATGAGGTTCCACTCTGGGGAGGCTGAAAAAAAAGTCAAAAAAACGTTTCTTTTATCTATTTATTTGTTAACAGCATAGAAGTCTCTTTTTCAGCTTTCTCGTTATCAGGTGAAATAAATTCTGTATCGACACAGCAGTAAGACTTTAATCTTGACGGCACTCACTGTGAGAGAAGACGTCTGATCTTCGGCAGCGATGACGTCTAACATCCTCCGCTGTGAGATCTTTGATTTGCAGAGTGCATTTTGAGTCCTCGCCCTCTGATGTAGGCGTCTGGACCGCTCCATCACTGACAATCGCAATGTTGAGCTGCCATATATGAAAGCAGACTAGATCTTCCTGACATGGACCTGTAGCATAAGCCCGTTCAGCAAACATCAGACCATCTCCTCCATTTACACCTGGAGGAAGAAGAGAAACAGGGTCAGATCTTCTGCTAGATGTCCGAGATTAGATTATAAAACTATATCACAAGATCAGATTTGGTAAATGTTGCACTTGCCCGTCGTGATAAAAGATAACAGCAACAGCCTCATCACCATGTGGACAATTCCAGCCATACTGTGTGCAAATGTGCACTGTGAGAGGGAAGCCTATAGGTTCACTGTTCTTACCCTCAACATTAGTCAATAGAGGTGTCACTTCCTGCAGTTGCCAACTTCCTCAGCTAGATAAGGAAAATCTTAACAGTCGTCGGATCTGACTGACAATGTTTCACATGTATACGAACAATAGAGCTGTTTCAAGTCAGGGTTTAGTTTTGTGTTTGGTGGAAATGAGTCAATAGTTAGGTGGAGGAGCAAATCCTACGGTTTCTTTTTCTTTATTTTTATACTCAGAAACTATATTTCCACACAAGAATAAGAAGCAGAAGCAGAAGAACAATAAGAAGAAGAAGAAGACGTAAAAACAATGTCGGGATTGGGGATTTAAATAGACAGGACATTGTCCAGTGTCCTTTGTTAAAGTGTAAATGAAAGGATTGATTTTCGAAGTGAAGCCTGAAAATGTTCTCTCAATTAAGAGTGAATCACTGTAAAAAACTAACATTTTAGATGTTACATGTTATCTTTGTAAACCAGCAAAACACATCTAACAAAATCTCAGCACATTCTTCTTCTTCTTCTTCTTCTTCTTCTTCCTCTTCCTCCTCCTCCTCCTCCTCCTCCTCGTCCCAACAAGCTGCAGTTACCGCTGTCCATCAGCAGATGGCCCTCGGGTTGATATTTTCCATCACTTTTCTCTGAACGAGTGATCCTCTTGCTCTCTGTGATTCTGTTTCTCTCTCTTTTTAACTAGAAGCTACACTGGAGGTTGCTTCCAGCCTTTTCTACTATCTTGAAGAGCTTTTCAAATACATCCAAAGGTTTACAGCAGGCAATGTTCATTTCCTAGAAACCAGTGGCCCCTCAGTGTTGGTGTTGACAAACTAGACTGCAACCAGCTTCCAGCTGCCGTGCAAGCTAAGGTATCTAGTGGTCAACTGAAACTTCTCCCGTGCATATTAACCTCTATATATTATGTTAATAATATTTTCCACTTGTGCCAACTGATTGCTACACATCATTCCTTTGACAGACAGCAGGAAGCATTACACATGCTTGTGCTTAATGCTCAAATAATCCGGTTATTAATAAATCTGTGTAGGAAGAAAAAACACGAGCTCATGAGTTTTCATATGAGTAAAGCCTCACACACCCAGATGACACTAACAAGATGCAAACACTGACAATAGCAAACACAGGAACTTGTGTTTTTGTGATACCAACTTCATATCTGGCATTTATGTGGATATCTACATAAAGACATAATAGTGTTGTACAATATGTGTCATTTACAAATAAAGTGTCTCCACTAAATGTTGCACCGGTCCAATGTGTAGCAGTAAGCAATACATTGAGGTCACATCAGTAGATGCTACTCGACATAGAAAAGAGATGAGAGCAATCCTTGTCATAGGAGGGGCCCATGGTTATCATCTGATAATTATGGGGACTACTTTCATAACCCATGAGAACAATAGATTCTGTGAATGTGGAATACTGTATTTATCAGTAAACGTGTAGCGAGGGTACACACAAACAACCAGCTGCTGAATCTTTTTTATTTAGCCATTTGTACAGATCCTCAGTGACAAATCGGTAATGTATGACTCCGTTACAAAAATATCACGTCTCAGTTTTCCCGTTACAATCTCTTCAGTGCAACAGCTAAATCAAACTGGTCAAATAGAGACTTTAAAAACTGCTTCAACTCAGACATTTAGGGAAGCAAACAACTACATTAGACTGAAAAATATATGTTATATATGTATATATTTACACCACCACTTCAACACCATCTCACATGAACGGTTACATCCTGTACATATTGCATCGTTCACATCAGCTGGACTACGTGTCAGCTGTCAAATGGCAATCGCCAGAAGTTTCAAGATGAAATCTGCCGTAAACTCAGAGATAACAGTCGCTGTTCTAGAGGTGGAAGCATCGAGTCAACTCAAGCGACTTCTACAGACGAGCCAAAGAGCTCCACTTTCGCTTCTCAAGCCTTGGAGAGCTCCACGGTTCTCAGCAGCATGAGACAAATAAAGTTAGTGACATTTAAATTGAGACAGAAGCTTCTCATTCAAAGCACCCGTGAGTGATTACAGCGTTACATTCAACATACTGAAGGTCTAGTGCATCTGTGACTCCTTGCTCTCAGTCAGCCAGTCAAGAGATTCTCTATAGACAAATGAACAGCAGGCATTCAGCAGTAACCCGCCGACGATGGGCACCGGCACCCTTTTTGCACGGGGAAGAGATTTGATTGCTTCACAGCGAGATATTCAACATTCAGGCATAAATATACAGAAAACGAAACATCAGATACTGACCACACACACACACACACACACACATGCAGAAAGCAGACAATCCCCACTCATTAACAATACCTGTACATTGGTAAACAGATAGTCACTCACGAAATAGAGAAGTTGCATTAAAGCCCCAATCCAGATGGGGTACAGTCGATCTACCATGGGCACATGCGTCACGTTTCAGGGAGCAATACCATAAACATCTTACACAGGGGCTTCCTGCTCAATAAGTGACTTTATGGATTATCTTTATTCAGGGGGCAGTTTTCTTCACATATTAATATGCGAGTTGAATACGAACAGAGGCAAGTCAATTAGGGCCATCTTAAAGGATATAATAATATTTATATATATATATAAACTTTAAAGTGCAGTGGCACACGTAGCACCATGTTCCACTTCTGGATCAGGCCTTTCATACAGCAGTGAAGTTACAATGACACGCTTTACATTCGGGCCCCCCCAACCCCACACCCCCCAACCCCCCCAACCACCAGACCAGTGGGTTTCTGGTCACATGTGCTGGAGTGAGGAGTAGATTTCAGCTGCAACATGTTTTGGTTTGAAAGCAGACATTCCGCGCACATATTAAATGCTACATTCCATCCCTCTCTCTTTTGTTTGGCTCCTCACAAGATACAGTGCAGGTGTAAAATAAAAAGTATTCATACTATATTATATACATATTTCATATAAGGCAGGATGTTTGCAGTCTACATTAAAAAGAAAAGAATCTAAATCAATGACATGTACAAGGAGAGTTAAACACTGCACATTTCAACAGATGAGTAATAGAGATATCAACCTGTGTCTCTAGACTGTGCACACTACAGCCACACCGTTAGTTTAGATCAGCGGCACGTCAGAAGTGTCTTACAGATAAAAGCTGCCGTTAAAAACCGGTTTCCTTTTTGACATGAAAGTAAAAACAATATAAACCGGGTGTTATTTGACTCAAAATAGGGAATGACTGGTCTGATGCGAGACAGAGTCCGACAGTAATAAAGGGTTTGTGTGTATTTTGTCCCTCCATGCTTGTAAAGTGCCTTCACAGACTGGAGGGCTGGGCCTGCTGCTGTATCTGTGCGTGGTGGTTTGGCTGAACCGCCTCACAGTCTTTAGGCCCCTCCTGCACTCCCCGGGAGTATATGAGGATGAGGGTGACGGTGGCAAAGGTCGCTGCATTCACAGGGAAGGCTCGTAGCAGCGTGGAGGTGAGGCCTCGCGTGAACACCATGTAGCCCTCTCTCCTGACGCTCTGCCGCACGCAGTCGGCGATGCCGCTGTACTGGTTGACTCCACCCACCCCGTCCGCCTGCAGCCGCGATTTGATCACGTCCACCGGGTAGGTGGAAAGCCAGGAGGCGATGCCGGCCATGCCCCCAGCGAACAGCAGTTTGGGGATCATGTAGCGGTCGTCCGGCTCACAGCCAATGCTGCGCGTCAGCACGTCGTAGGACAGGAAATACACTCCGAAGCCAGGTGTCTCGCGGATGAACGTGGTGACCATGCCTCGGTTAACACCCCGTAGACCCTCCCGGTTGTAGATGCGTGCCAAGCAGTCCAGGGAATTCTTGTACAACTTCCTAGAGGACTTCTTCTCTCCGGTGCCCTGCAATTGCATGCGGGTTTTGGCCAACTCCATGGGGCAGCAGATGACCGACTGGATAGCACCTGCTGCTGCACCAGCGAGAAACTGGTTCATGGGGGTGTCATGTGCCAGCATCCGCATGGTGTTTCCCTGAACACCAAACACTATGGCATTGATGAATGTCAGGCCCATCATGGGGGATCCAATGCCTTTGTACAAACCAAATGCCTGCGGAGGAGGTCAGAGACGTCGCATTAGACAAGATAGTTTTACGCATCACGAGAATGTTTTTAAATAAACAAAAACATTTAGGTTCTTACTTTAACGGTTTGACGTTCCGTAACTTATTTAATAGATAAAATGCAGGTTTTTAAAATCACCTTTTGTGCTCATAATTTGAAAAAGAAGGTTACCCAGCATGCAATGTTTTCAGAACAAACAGAACAGCCATTATCATAAAAAAATAAAAAATGTAAGAGCTCCTCCTAACAGCTGAATATGCTGCAAAGTGTTATAAAGTAAACACAGTTACAGGCTTCCTGTAATAAAGGTGCCTGCAGTAAAAGCCCTGAGGCTGCTTAAATAGTCATCCTGGAAACAAGTGTTCCTTCAGTTTGCCCAAATCAGTGATTGACTGGTTGTTCAGTCAATTTGGATAAAAATTCTATCATGTGTATACTTCTCAGTTGTCATTGCTCGGGAGAAAACATAACAATGAAAGTCATAAAAAAATCCAGAATTACACCAAAAGTAGAAATAAAAAAAGAGACTGAATGAATCAGGTCAACAGAGGGAAACTAAAAACGAAGCTTGTGAATAACCAAACATGTCTGAAAACATTTAACAGAACTACACTTCAAGTTAAGGTGAAGTACTCTGCGTTAGGACCAAGAGGGACAGAACTCTGCCATCAGCTCACTCTGACCTCACAGACTTTTAACTGGAGACCATAATAACAGCCATGGTGGCTGGACCTGGCTAAAGTTAGCTTCTATCAAACAAAGCGATTGCATCGGCGTCATCGTGAGCAACAGGCACAGGAAAGTAGATGCCACATAACAATAAGTGACCTGAAGAAAGAACAAGAAAACCTTCACGGGCTTAACAAGCGGACATACTGTACATACCATAGTCACATGGTAATATTACTGCGTGCATATATTAGCAATAAATCCACGTACCGTCTCCTGCCGTATGATGGACTGGAAACAATGAAAGGTCCCACGATACAGCGGCTTATCAATACTCTGGACCTGCAGCCTCACCTGGAAGAGAAGACATTCTTCAGTGATCATTTAAACCATGGAAAGACAAACAGTCCATAACAGAGGAGAGGGAGTAAGAACTCGGTTGGCCGTCTACAATGTAGAGCGACGACATGGCAACTCGATGTAAAACATTTGGCACGAGGCATTCAATACATATGCTGAAAACAGACCGACATATCTGTCTAACAGTTCATGGAACGTTTCAGTTTTTAGGTTTGTTAACAGAGAATTACCTAAAAAGGTCTATAAAGTTGTTATTAAACCCTGTATTGACATGGTGCCTTAGAAGAAAACGTTTCCCCACCTTGACTGTGTCAAATGGATGTCCAACCAACACTCCAGCAGCACCTGGAGACAAAGGAAACAACTGTGAACATATTCTACGTAGTCTTCATTACCCTGACTTTTTCTACACATTCCAGTTTATCTGATTCTTTTCAGAGATCTGGACCACATCGGGCCTTTTTAAACCAGTCTTTAAAGGACAATAAAACTCTTGCTGCTGCCACTGTTGTGTAATATTAGAGTGCGCTGCCATCTCCTCCGGGCTAACACTGCCTTATTGAGCCTGAGCCAGCTCGCTGGGCCGACCTCACCCCCTGAAACGTCCGTTAGGGTGCCTTTGAACGTTACATAACCGGGAATCTTGCAGCGCATGCCAACGTTCTGAAGTCTCATCTCAGTCTATGATCAAACCCGACAACAGTTCCTGGACAGACCACAAACAACACTAAGAGCTAGCCCATCAACAAACAAAGGAATGACAGCGTTAGCTTTTGACAGGCAAGGTCACGCAGCAATTTGACATTTTGCAATACCGTCTATTAATAGTGTGGTAGCTATGTATGGATGCGTTTGATCATTGCAGACAATGATGCCAATGAATGAGTGAGACGGCTTTATGACAGATTTTCATTGTCTAAGATCATGATGTCAGATAATGGCTTTCGTACTATATCATATAATATATCAATATTGTGAGATAAATTACGTAGAGGGTTTTATCTACTGTATATCTTCCACTCCAAGGAGGTTAATAACATCTAATGCTGAAAGTGTTTTCATTCCTGACAGATGTAATGATTAAATCAAATAATGAAAACATATGTCCGTCACAAGTTGGTAAACAAAGAGTTGAATTACTGGCCCGCCTGTGTCACCCACAGTAAACAAACCACGGCCAGCTTATCCGTCATAAGAAGCTGCTTTGTCACCTGCCCCATTTGTAAAAAAAGAGCCAATCAGGAATGAGTCCCAGCTGTAAGCCAGGAAAGGAACACAAGCAGGCGTGTTTGACAGTACAGGTCATTGACCTCGGTGCACTTTAACGACCCAAGTACAGGAAAACAAGACGCAAGCATGACGTCACTTAGCTAAACTCATTTTCAACTAAGCACAAACTAGGCCGTCATAAAGTGCAACAACCAGCTTCCCATTTGTCTGCCAAGCCAGGTCTCTGTTAAGAAGAGAAAGCATGAGATTGGTCTGTGAATGGGGCGTGTACTGATTCATGATGCATGGCATCTGCCAAGCCATAGCTTGGATGCTCAGGTTGCACTTGCGTAATGTTTGCATGCTTTAAATTCTTAACAGGGTGACACCAGTAATGCAGAAGGTTGGCGCACCCTTGGTTAGCAAGGACGTAAATATTTCTTTTCCTAGAAGACAATGTAATATGCTGTAAACTGGACATACCAGAGACCTGGTAGACTCAATTCATTACAAATTATGTGTATGACAACATAACCTTTTGGATTATGTATTATGTATATCTTTACACTCCCTCAAAGTCAAAAGGCTGCCACCGTGTCAGATCAGTCAGTGGTATTTACAGCATTTGCTTTGATATGCCGACTTGCGGTGGAATTTGAAAAATGCAATCTTGTGAAGGAGTTACATCACATTAGTTAAGGGAGGTTTGTGTTTTGCTGCTGTTATAAAGAGAAATAGAGAGGGGGGCGTTTCACCACAGACAGGGCACGCTACAGCGTCTCAAATCAACTTTGGCTATGTCAACTTGAACGTTATTCATCTAACAAAACACAAGACAGAGACTTAACGTACCTCCGATGCATCCAGCAACGAAGTCCATCACCGCTCTTCAACGTCACCGTGCTGGAGGACTAAATATCACGTTACCTAACGTTGACTGAAGAGGCCCGTTAGCAATTCTGTGAAACGTTGTTTTTGTTTCTCAAACCAGTTTCCTTCGTTGTGCAGCTGACAGTCACCGTCCCTAGCTGTTTAATCTGTTTAATAGACTAACTGACACTTCCCTTTAGTCTCTATGTAGCTAGCACTGGCTAGCTAACTCCGAGTCCCGTTATTATGCACTGACAGTCCACAAATGCCAACAATTATATTTTGTTTTTCAATGTATTGTTTAGCTTGTTCTCAATCCTCTCCTGTTCACCGACCTCACAAAGCGGACA
This sequence comes from Lycodopsis pacificus, assembly GCA_028022725.1. Taxonomy (NCBI): domain Eukaryota; kingdom Metazoa; phylum Chordata; class Actinopteri; order Perciformes; family Zoarcidae; genus Lycodopsis; species Lycodopsis pacificus. Next base: position 4,836,835 of record CM051705.1, on the reverse strand, counting down.
CCCTCTACACTTCTCTTTATCAACGGGTTTTTTTCCACTCTATGGCACGCAAACTAGCGTCGGCAGGAAATTATTATTGGAGGGGCGGGAATTACCGGCCTTTTTATCCAATCAGAGTGAAGCAATGACGCCGACGCCCCACTTCGGACGTAGTGCTTGTCATTCATTGGCTGCTTAACCACCAGAGGGCTCCCAGTGTTGAAATGCGTCATAGCGCTCGTGATGTGTTGCTTTTGAATGGACTGTCCCAGAGCCGTGTTTATTGAATCAATGAAACGGCGCGTGATTCACAAATGTGTTCGATACGTTTATGTACTGATCATAACGAAATTGTATAGTATGATACCTGGCAATACGCTTTAACAGTTCCGCTGAAAATGATTTGAAAAGTGGCGTTTTTTCGTGGGTCATTATGAAATAATTGCAGTGGTAAAATGGTGTATTTTGTTCAACTCTAATCGTTGTTGTACGCCATATCCACAACTTGCCTACGCTGACCGTTCTGTATTTGGGCTGCCTTCGGTTGAAGGCGGGACCAACGATTATGTGACGACCCAGTTCGTCCAGTAGTATTAAGCCCCATGCTACGTTTCATAACAGCAACACATTCAAGGTTACCGATCCACACTCGAGGCAGAATGGGCTCACATCTGAACAATATCTGTTGGTCAGTCTCCATCTGACAGGATGCATATCGTTGATTTTGTGTCTGGGTCATTTGCAGGTAACAGCTGACGCTAGTTTTGTAATTACTGTCAGTTAGCATGAGCGGGCATGTGTTTGCTAAATGGCTAGCTACGGTATTAGCATGGACCGATACACTTATGACAGTTTATGGGAAGATTAGATTAACCGTGACGTTAACTTGTGACGTTATGTGTCTTGTAAAACGGGTTCTGTATGTCCTCTTATACATGGTATATCTCTACTGTACCCTGTAAATGTAGCCTGAAGAACTGAAGGAGTAGTATTTGACAAATACCTGTCATATGCACACTTGACAAGTATCTCACGTGCATGGGGTAACACACCGTTAGGTCTCACGTTACTCAGCTCAAAATCATTTCTTAGATTTGCTTATTTTGTGTTTTCAAGGCTATATGTTTGAGATGAAGATGGTCTTCCTGACAGCTGCACATTATTAACAGGTGTTCAGTTAAAGCCCATAACCTTGTGCATCACTGTGTTTCTGCTGGGTCCTTGATGCTCCCTTTCCTCTGCACACAGGAGCATGTGGAGTTGCAGTGGGCTACCCTCTGGACACTGTGAAGGTAGACTATTTGTATATATAATAAATTATTATAATATAATAAATTAATGTAGTTTTTACGTCATATTGTTTTTTTTTTAGGTCCGGATCCAAACCCAGAGACAGTTCACCGGGATATGGCAGTGTGTAGCGGCGACATTTTCAAAAGAAGGGGTGAGTGGAACAGGTGTAGACTACATATCAAGTGTGCCTGCTACTAAATGTTGTCAAATGACTCTGACAAGTTGTTTAGAGGCAAGAACAATGCTTATAAAGTGTGTATAAAGCATAGTGTAAGACACCACGCTGCAGGAGGCCCAGGCTGTATTGCTGGTATATGGGAGAAACCAGAACCAGGACTGAGTGGAGCTGCAGTAAAATTAGAGGTTTTCTAAAGGGGCTCTGGTGAAACACTACCCCTTTCGTCCACAGTGACAGCTTGAATCAAAACAAAGTGAGGAATCCTCGCAGTAACACATGGTCCAGGGGGTCAAGAGCATCCTGCTGAGGTATATGAACATTATTCAGGGTGTCTGCACATCATCAGACACCCTCTTTAAAGTCAGAGAAATTAGATCTTTTAGCAATACAGGGAAGATTACTCAAGCTTTTATTTCCTCATGACTGGACTACTGCAATGCCTTGTTTACCTTTCTCAGTGCCCGCGATGTAGCCAAACGTCAGACTGTGCAAAAACTCTGCAGCCAGACTGCTGACAAAGAGTAAACGCTCTTCTCACGTCGCATCAGTTTTAGCCTCCCTGCACCAATTTCCTTTCGAATCCATTTAATCATTACTTCCAATGCTTTGCATTGCCAGGCGCCAGAATACATCAGTGAACTTTTAACTCCCTATTGTCCAAAAAGGGACACTCGGATCCGCTGGGTTAGGCCTGCTAGCTGTTCCAGAGTCCAGGTTAAGGTCTAAGGGTGATTTTTCAAAAATAGCTCTGTTGTGCAAACTTGATTTTAAGTTTGTTTTAATAGTTTCACCTGTCCTACCTTATGTGCTTCGGAATGATTCATTTGTAACCTTATTTTATACAGTCTTTTTTAATATTTTGTATTTGTATCATCTATGGAAAGCACTTTGTGCTCCCAGCTTGAAAAGTGCAATACAAATAAAACGTATTATTATCAGATTAGATATGGACTTGGATGCCAATTAGCTCGCATCAGAATGTAAAGACAATTTAATTGCTGACAGCAAAGTCAAGTGATAGATGGGGAGTCGGGTGCTGTGTCGTCTCTGTGGTTCATCATTTGGTTTCTCTCATTTGTGTCATCAGGTGCACGGCTTCTTCAAAGGCATGACCTTGCCCCTCATCACGATCTCTATGACTTCTTCGGTGGTGTTCGGCACATACAGGAACTGCCTGCAATGTCTGAGTCAGGCGCGCGGAGCTGGTTATGGTCCAAACACCAAACTAGATGTCTTCCTCTCTGGTATGACGGCGGGGGTGGCTCAGGTAACAGATATTTTTACAAAAAGTGTTTCATTCCACCTGCAATTGAGGCTGTGAAAAAGGAAATGCAATGCATAGATTACATCCATGTGTATACTTGGCTAGCAAAAACACAAATAAAATACATTTTCCAACATATCCCCAGATGTTCATAGCTCTGCGGTTTTATTTACACATGTTTTGAGGTATCTGCTTCTGAGATTTCTGCCTTTGCATCTCTCCTGATCTGCCTCCGACAGACATCAGTGATGTCTCCAGGTGACATCGTGAAAGTGCGTCTGCAGTGTCAGACGGCGTCAAAGCGAGGAGGAACCAGCACGCCCAAACCCAAGTACCGAGGTCCAGTTCACTGTCTGCTGAGCATTGTCAAAGAGGAGGGTCTCAGGGGCCTTTACCGAGGAGCGCTCCCACTCATGCTGAGAGACACGGCGTCGTACGCCACATACTTTCTGACTTACGCAACGCTCTGTGAATGGCTGACGGACAGCGGCAAGGACAAACCAAGTGAGTGGAGTCAACACCGCATTTTCTTAAAATATCTGATCTAAATTGAAAATGTTGCACAAGCTGTAAAGTAGCTCATATCCTGGAGGAGGAGGCCAATAAGCACTTCATGGGGCAGCTTAAAGGCAGATAACAAAACTCTTTCCTCTTTATGTTACAATGTCCTTCAGGATTAAAAAGAGAAGTTTACATTTGAAATGTCGGTGTACCCCTTTTTAACTTCAGCGTCTTTCTTTTAACCTCCTCCAGGTTGGAGTGGCGTGATGCTGGCCGGTGGATTAGCAGGAATAGTAGGCTGGACCTTAGCAACCCCCATGGACGTGATCAAGGCGCGCCTGCAGATGGACGGCGCGCTGGAGAAGAGGCGGTACAAGGGTTTCTTTCACTGCATCACTGAGACAGTGAGGTCGGAGGGTGCCGGGGTGTTCTTCAAGAGCTTGGGCATCAACTGGCTGCGCGCATTCCCCGTCAACATGGTGGTGTTCGTTACGTACGAGGCTCTCACCAAGTTTCTCCGGGATATCGCTCACTGACCCCGTTCTCAAAGCCTCATATTCTGATTGTAATGGGGATGTACGTTTATACATAAGGGCAAAGACATTTGGCAAGGGAATGTCTGGTGCAATGTAGTATTTCCATGGAAGGATTGTGTTTACAGACGTGTTTAATATTTAATTAGGTCGAGTAATGTATTCTAAAATGCTCAGGGGTTATTTGTCAGTCATAAGTAATGTTGGACCAGCAAACCTGTCACCACTAGATGGCCTCCCTGGCCTGCTTGTTACATTTGTTTTCTCCTTTAGCTGTATGCCTATGAGAAGAGAAGAGACTGGTGTCGTTTTTCACCAGAAGAGCAGCGCAGCCAGAAACCTCAAAGCGTTTTTTTAACCTGCCGAAACATATCAGTATTCAACTGTATTCAAGAGCCATTTAAGGCCTTGAGGCTAGCGTTGATGAATGAGCTGCTGCACGCACACTTTACTTTGTGATACCCGTCCAGTCCCTCGCTGCATGTATGCACATTATATCATCCATGACTCACTTCCAGCTCAGTAGCGAAATGGAAAAGCTGGACAATTGAAATAAAACATATCTTGATATTTTCTTTTGAGTACTGCTGAACTGGATTTATGAAATTATTATTCTATTAATCTAATTATAGGAAGAAACAGTGGACTCAGGATGATCAGTAAAGTAGTTTGTCACTGTTACACATTACAACCACCTTTTGAAATCCTCAAAGCAGATTGTCTGTAGTCAGAAGACGGCGCACATCTGTGTATTTATTTGTTTCATTCCATCTTCCTCTCAAACATTCATAGAAGTTTGAAGTACTGATGAGTGGCGTGCAGACATTTTAAGGATAAAGGTTTGGTCTCAGAGTGGGGGGACAGTGAAATCAGGGTTCCTCTACCAGGGGAAAAATGCAAATGATATTTTGTGTAATAGGCCCCATTTGCACCTGTCGCAGCAGGGTGGACACAGTTGTAAAATTAATTATGGTCCCATTGTAGTCAGTGTGTCACAGCCATTTCAATGAGCCAACACGACGGGGGCCCTGGCCCACATAAATGGGCCGTAGTTATTGTCAATAATTACACCTGTGTTCGCCCTGCACCCTGCAATGACATGTAGTAATGGCTGTTATTAAAAGCACTTATTTATTTGTATGATTGTCATGAAAATGCATATTGTGCCTTCCGTTATAAAGGAATTTAAACCAAATAATGAAATACTGTATTCATCTCTGTTTTATTACTGCACTATCGCCACTAACCCAACATATTCCCCGTTGCACCATAAGAGCGTTCTCCTCACGACCTGAGCCTTGATAAATATTAGATTCAAGGATCTTTGTGTGATTATATTATAAATACAGCTGTAAATGGAAATGAATGCAGCAGTCAGGAAGTAAGCAGTGTTCACCTCAAGACAAAACCAAATGAATGTTTTTTTATGAATATAAAATGTGTACTACTGTATAACACAATGTTGTAGACAGACATAGACACACACACACAAAACAATGAACTTCTTCACAACACGGCCCCCTAACACCCTGTTGTTCACAGGCGCTGCTGCAATGTGTCCTGTGTGGTTGCACGGATCATAGTTCTATGTGCACTGTGCTAATCTGTTCTGTGGGGTTCTACCACCATCTACTGTACGAGTTGGACACCACCTCGATGTAATGCCATCCACATCCAGGAAACATTTTAATAAGAGCTGCTCGAGAGAGTGAAGTGCCAACGCTCCGACCGGCCCACAGACAATATCGCTCCAACAACTCCATCTCTCTTTCCAACTCTCGGCATTTGGGGAACCTGTTGTGTGAACTCACAGTTATGAACTCCACATGAGATATGGGTTAAGTTATGTTTTCATGTGTTATACATGTGTAATTAGCTCATGTTTATCCCCCCCCCCCCCCTCTGTTACTTGCTTCACGAGTAACAGATTCACTCTATGGATGAATGGGGGTCATATTGGGTGAGAGGAGACCTGTTTTCAGTTATTCTGTGGCAGGCCTTTGGATTACACACTGTAAACAAGAACAAATTGAACATAAAAGGAGTGTCTTTTTAGCATATTTGTTGTTTGTTGTTCGACTGGCTGCATAATCTTGAACGTGTTTTACAACTTGTGAAGATCCGTTGGTCTTAATAAGTAGTGACCTAACAGAACACTTGCCAGACTTTCTGTGTAGTCCACTGCCTTTGATCTGCGAGGGTAAACGGTTTGGCCGTACATAATACGGTGCTGTTGGCTGTTGCTGAATCGGAACTCTTTTTATTTCAGTCCGCCAGGCTTCAGGAACCAGGCGTCTTCACGATTGGATGGATACTTGCTGAAATTCTAGGAATTGCAGACTGCGCTGTGTAACAAGGCAACCCCTGAATGTTGCCTTTGTAAGCTGCTTTTAAACACTGCATGGTTCCCCCCCCCCCCATTATGCAACACCAGCCTGCAATTATGCATGCATCTAGAGATCTCATTGAATAAATTTACAGGCCGGTTGGTCGAGTAATGACTGGAATTAAGTGACACCTTTTCACAAAAACATTTTCAGACAACTTTCAACATGTTTGCCATGCTTCGATGTTGCTGTATTTGCTCACAAAACATGCTCCAAGGCAGGGGTGTCAAACATACGGCCCGCGGGCCGGATCCGGCCCGCCACGTCATTTTATGTGGCCCGCGAATCCCCCAGCAAAAAAAAAAAAAAATAAAAATAAAAAATTTAAAATTTCTTTTTTTTTTACAAAAATTAAAAGTTAGATGTGAAAATAAAAATATCCCCATGGTTGAAATTATGAGATGAGCCATTTGCGCCGCCGGTCTCGCCGGGGGCTATTTTGTGTTCATTCGCACTGGACGCGCCGGAGAGGGGGCGTGGCTTATCGCCCTGAAAGCCGTTCAACTGTCCGCCATTAACCATGGAAAAAAGAACCTCTATTTCTGCTAAGTAGGTGTTGAGGAAGTCACAGATATCCAGGGAAACTAAACTAAATATGTTCGGAGTAGTTACATTTACACCGTCTTACATTTACAACCGGCCCTTTGAGGGCGACCGTGATGCTGATGTGGCCCCAGAGTGAAAATGAGTTTGACACCCCTGCTCCAAGGGATGAAGTAAAACCTACGCAAGAGACGTGTCCTGTTTGTAATATTTGTCAGTGATGACTTTCATATCTTTTAACTGTATCACAGTATGCGTTTCAATGGCCTATGTTGTATATTCTGGCATCACAGCTCTCATCAATAGGCCGTAATTATCAATCTAATTCATTCCAAATCTTACGAATTCCAACTGTCTTTACAAAGAAGTGCACAAACGCATGATACATCAACCAGGAGGGCGACTCATTAAATGGCGTTCACATAATGTTGGAAAGCTTCATTTCGTTGTCAGAATCGGTCCTCGGCAACTACCACTTGGGGCCCCCGTTCACCAATTGCTGTTTGGGCTATTTTGGGAGCTCTGCGCTCCCCTGTTAGTGACGTGTGCTGCTGGGTAAATTTGCAGCTCCGGGGGCCTGGGCCTGCGACCTCAGATGGCATCAATTGGCAGAACATGGCAGAGGGTGGGAGGGATGAGATGGAAGGGTAACAGCGAGGATGCTAGAAGGAGAGGAGCAGAAACGAAGGGACTTGACAGAAAACATTAAAAAGGCCCAATTATTGCAAGATGACACAAGGACATGAGTGGGGTTTGAATGAAAGTACACAATGTTCAAAATGATAAAAACGAAGAAGACAGAAACTAACCAAAAATAACCAACTAATCCAATAGAAATAGGTATTTTTACATGAATCTGAATAGGAAAATCAGTTTGCATCAGGTGAGAGTGACGAAGGCAGCATAAATGAGGAAAAATTAACTGTTATTCTTACTGATGACTAACAAGTGTAGGGAAGTGTGAGGTGATGACAGAGGTGGATGAGTGGGGGCGCTGTTGTACTTCATACTAACCAACTGTGGCAAATGGAAAGAGGTAAGTGACATACTGAATAAATCTGTTTGATGCTCAGTGCAAATCTGCCTGATATGCTGCGCTGGGTAATACATTTGTCTTGTTCCTTCCATGAAGGACTGCTTAATGACGAGCAAAATAGATTTTAAATGGAAAATCACAAGTTCTTCAAAGTAATTCCTCTTTAAAAAGAACAAATCACAGCTGTTGGAATGTATTTATTTGGGCAGAGACAAATATTAACTATTAAAAGCCATAGCAACTCATTCAAGCATCCAGCTGCATACAATGGGAACCAGTTCAGATCTCACCTTCACGCAATGAAACCACATGAGGCAGTTTGCACATGGAAAGAGTTACGCCAGATAGAAAGTTGAATTCAAAATGTATAAAACTGATGTTTTGATGTGATAGCAAACTATCAACAAACTATACAACACACAGGGCTAAGTTGTGGTTTGTTGTGGTTTGTTTTCCAGAATAAGATCTACTAAAAATGATTTAGCCAAATTCTTCAACTCACTGGTCTGCATGGTTTGGACATTAGCTGAGACAGATTTAATTCAAACCGGGTCTTTCAGGTTGTCTGAGGTGCTGGAAAACCATAATAAGCAACTCAGAGGATCCATAAGTTCACCATAAATTCCTGAGACCTCCATTACAGAGGTAGGGCAGTAAACACCCATAATAGGGATTTCGTGTATTCCCTCCAGCACAAATATCCCAATTACCCCCACTCAGATTTCTCTAGCACTGAAAAAAAGTTTGCATAAATCAATACAACACCTACTTTCTCTTTCCCGTAACATCTAATCACCACTCTAGTTATGTCTTTATTTGAGACGCTGGCACTGAGCCAGGTCTCTGTGGAGACGTCCTGTGCAGTCGCACTTCACAACATAATGTAAGAATTCAAATATGGGATTTGGCTTCTTGTGTTTATCCTTAGAGCTGTGAACTTGACATTCAGTGGAGAATATTTTCCACACCCCTGCACACAACTTTACAGCTCTTCATTTTAAAAACAGATATATTTTTACTTTTCTTTATACATTTATTGCCAACTTTATTTGTTTCTTGACTGTTGCAGTATTTGCTTTTCTTGTTGTCTTACTATGTTTACTGTTGTGCACCAAAACGCGAGAGCAAATCCCAAACTGACTTGGCAATTAATCTGATCCCGACTTGGATAGAAGCTGAAGCTCATATGACTCGAGTGAGAATCTATTATTTGCATTCGACATTTTAGAAGAGTTTTAGGTATGAGAGCCCTAACCCTGTCTCATTTAGAGAGAAATATACTGCTATCTGATTCGTGCATAACATAATGGTGATGAACATTTCTGCAAATTCAGAAAATGGTCATACCGAATCTGCATTCAGCAACATAGCAATTGAAGCATGATCAACTTTGTTTATGTTTAGGCACTCTGAGTACATGGTTGAGAATGTTGACCAAAAAGCACAAGACAGGACGTGCTTACCTGAAACCACAGTCTCCCCCTAACCATACGCAGTATTCAAACGAAGCGCCTCAATAACTTCTCTCACAAGCTCTTTTTGAAATTCCTAAAACAATTACTTTTGTCACCGTCTCATAAACAAGTGCAACGCCATGAACGCTTTCTACAAAAGACTGCCGGCAAGCATGTGCCCAATAGATTTGTTATTTATTGCTATGCATGATTTTATTTTGCCCCATCTTTGATTGTGGTCATCAGGAACAGCTTGAAACATTTTTTTGCTTTCAGATGTGGTCAGTCAACATGTTGTATCAAACAGCGTGCTCAAAGCATACTCCGACCACATCAACAGATTGCATGCAACATATCACTCGATTTTCTGGAGTAAAAAACAAATTAGTTTGTGGCAAATCAAATTAGTTGTATAAATGACCCAAACAACAGGACAGCTGTACAATGCAGAAATCTGCAGGAATGCCAATGTGAATGGAACTAATTCACCCCAACTGTCATTTGGGAGCAGCCTTATTAATGTTGCATGTTCATTTGGCTCCAGCTTTGTAAGGGTCAAGTCAGTCTCTGCCATGACGTTGTCCAGAAAAGGCACAACCAAGATATGTTAGTTTGATATTGATTCATGTCTCTGTCACAAGGGACAGGTGAGGGTCCAGCCATCACGCAGCACTTAAGAATGCAAGACACGGTGGTGACGTGTAGTCCTCTTTTAGTTTTTGTTGACTGTTTCAGCCTCATGCCATTTGTTCTGGTATACAAGATAACAGATGGCACACAGGCTGGAGGCAAGGCAGGGAAGCGGGCCATTGGCTGGTCGGAATAAGAATTCTCCCAAACGGAGCCCAGAATGATCAGGCGTTAGTTAACAGAGAGAAATGAAATAGGCTTACAATTGACAAGGATTGCACGCAAAAATGTGCAAAATGGAATCTGTATTAGGAGCCGAGGGACATGTTAGAAACTGGAACAAAAAAAAAAGATGTGGATCAATGATCAAAGAGCTTTCTGCCTGTCTGTTTAAACCCAATCTATGATCTTTTCCTAAATATCACCTCGTAGTTTTGTTGCCTAAACCTAAGGAGATTTCTGAAGACTAACTTCTCCCATGTGCTTAATCGGGTCCGTGAGTGCCTTGGATCGCCCGGCTGGAGAACAAATCACCTTCCACAACTCCACATGTTGCACTAGCTTGTGAACCAGGAAGCCAAGCCACCCATAGCTGCATGCACAGAGCGAGGGAATCCACACGACGCCTGACCTCAAACACTGATCCGTAATACTGATTGCCACAGCAACCAGTCTTTGTTTAAAGGAGCAATAACAGGCCAAGGGAAGTGCTTGAGAAAGTGAACTGAATTGAACCGTGCAAGAGTCTGCAGAGTGCACGAAGAAACGGGGAAAAGATTAGTGAGGAGGAAGGCCGTTGTTTTGCGAGACAAGATAATGAGCATGCACGGAAAAAAACAGAGGAGGCACGAAACAGAAGAAACACAGCAGCAAGCGAAGGACAAGAGAGAGGGGGAGTAAAGAGGAAGAGAAGCAGAAGCAAAGACAGAAATAGGATATCAGAATAAGAGAGGGGTGAATGGAGGGAGCCGGCACGCAGCGCTGGGAGCGAGTCTTGATGAGGGCATCTCTCATCGCCAACTCCCTCTGACAGCCTGGTGCGATGGTGGAGGGCGCACACAAACAGGCAGGAGATTCTTGACTCAGACGACACTTTGGCAGAGGAGAGCAAGAAAAACAAACCCCAAATATTAAAACCATGTGTTGAGCCAGATAAGCTGGAGAGAAATTCCACATTTCCCTCGTTAGTTAGGACAGTCTTTGCGGCGTGATGTTGTAAATGTGCTACGTTATAAGATGATGAAATGGTTACATCTTCTCCGTAGTGAAAACTCAGCAACATCAGACTGTCGATTTGTAAACCGACCTTGATAAAGTTGCAGAATAACAAAAAACGGTATGCATAATTTACAACATCGATTTTTTTTCCCATAATTGGCAACATAGATTGTTTTCCCATTTCTAGCTAATTAATAGAACACAAACATGATGTGCTAGAAACTTCATTGGATTTTACCGCTCAGAGAGGAAACAACTGGGATATGGGTATGACAGGGAACTACAATATCAGAGGCAACTCAGTCAGAGTTAACATGTTACTCATTAAAAGTGTTCCCAACTCCCAACTCATCAAACCAATGCTTATTCAGTGGGCCGAAGCTTCGAAGCCGCCTGACTAGCGGGTGACAAGCGAGTCACCTGATTGGTCAAATATACCAAATCACCCAGTCAAAAAAAAAACAAGTCAAATACTGACCTGGGGAACCCTGGACCATGAATATCCCAGTTTTTCCCATGTTCACATGACTTACGACACTAACGACTCGCATGGCTAACGATTGATGTCATTGTTTACTTTTAGTTTCACACAGGACACGAAAGTCCTGTGTTTGTTTGATCCACCCCCCCTCCTCCTCCTCCTCCTCCGCTTTATACTACGTCAGATGCTCCGAGCGTCTAATATTCGCACGGATGGGTTTGTATTGGAGTTAGTTAGGTGCGTCAACATCAGACGAAGGGGCACTGACCAACCGTCGTTATGTGACAGGTTGGGAGTGAGACCGGGTGTGACCTGGATACGAGAGAGAGAGAGCTGTTTGTTTCCAGAGTCCTAAAAACCATAAGTACACATTGCACAGTGTTAAACTCACAGTGAAAAAAAAGGCGTGTGGGGAAAGGGTGGATGGTTCCAACGGAGCTCAGCCGGACAATGGGCTCGTGTCCAAAACCCCCTTCAAAGTTATCTGTGGCAGATCAGAAGACAGTCATGTGAATCATTAAAATGAGTGTTTGTAAATGTTTTGTGAGGCGCCCGACGATCAACGTTCTTTCTAATTGGTCATCAGATCAGAAAATGGCAGAACTTGTCGGTCGCTTCAGCCTCTATCCTCTGCAACACATGTATTATTCATGTTGCAATCTTGTTGGAGTATTACATTAGTCTACACATAGCAACATTTGCTTCATATATTGATATACAAAATGGTTCTGACCTCCACTAGTCATTATGTGACCTCACGCATACGTGCACCTGCAACATCGTTAAAAGGAAAATTAACATGTGAGCAAAGCAAGACTTGTGTTCTTCTGGGTTGAACCGTCACGTCTGTACTGGTTCCTGTACGGTAACGTCTGACTCAAGAGGCGAAGGCGCACTTTGTTGGAATTGTGACAAGAGCTAAGAAAAGTGTCCTTGGCAATCATTCTAAAATTGAAAGTTAAGTATGGACTACAAATGAAACAAACAATCCCTTATAAGGACGGAGGCTAATAACTCTTTGGGCTTAAATAAATGTTCAAGCTGATCAAATCGTAACAAGCATGCTTTAATAAGGATCGGGTTGAAGAAACAGACTGTGGGTTGGTTGTAAGTATATATTGTCCTTACATATATGGACTGCTCTGACCAGTCTTTGTTCACAGCAAATCCTTACGGTTTAGGGCTTCAACTAACAGTTTGTCATCGTTGAATCTGTTGTATATTTTCTCAAATGTCCACTGTGACGTCTTCAAAGAACTTGTTTTATCTTAAAAGTATTCGTTTGTCTCTCAAAGAACACTGAGAAGAACTGAAAGTACCATTTCATTTTGATTGACTAATCTATTGATGGACTGCTCATTTCAGTTCTAATGCAGTTCAATTGTAGTACAAACATAGGCCTTACCACAGGATATACCATGAATGATGGTTCCGCTCCAGTAATCAGTCAGTCAGTGAGCCGACAAGCACAATGGCACTGTGCAGGAAATATCCTGTCGTACAGCCAAGTGTAATGTAGAGAAAAATACATCAGAACACATTGTTCAGACTTATAGTAAGGGGGGGGGGGGGGGGGGGGGGGGGGGGCGTCTGGTGGGAGCCCTGGAGGTGTGATAGGGGTGGTTTGCTGCACTCTCATGAACCCCGTAGTTCTAGCAGAGCTCAGGAGGACATTGGGCTTCTTGACAAAGAAGCCTTGTACCCTTTTGGAAGACCACATGAGGCCACAACCTTTTGTTTCCCATCGGCTCAGCTTCCAACTGCTGCTTGACGTAGACACCCACTCAACACCAAAATAAACGTCCCGAGCCCAATTAATTACAGAATATATCACATCTTCTCCAAATGCATCCATTTTGCTGTGACACTCAATTATACTTTGTTGCCATTGTTTCTTGTGAGGTCATGATGTGGTTGTGCATTCCCATGCCTTTGTTGTTGCTGAGCCACCTTATAATGGTGAACAGTCTTCTTGTTAGACTGAGCTGTGTTGTAATTTACCTCTTTCCTGGAGTACAAATCGTTTGTAGTAGCATGTTTTATTCAAGTCAGTACAAGTACTGATTTCCAATACTGAGAATATCAAGACACAAATATTGATATGAACTTATTGTGCAATATGATCGCGTCTGTCTGCTTGTCACCTTTTCACGTCGCTGTTTCTCCTGTTTGGTGAGCTGAGATCACTTTAAGCCCTCAAACCATTTCTCACAAATCATTTCATGAATGATTTGTGAGAAAAGAAGCCAGTGCTTTTTTATTCTACTCAAAATACCCAATGGTCTCAAGTCACGGCGCATGAAGCACTGAATTGGACATATGGAGGATGTAAATTGATACGGTTAATGGGTGACATTCCTCTGGTGATGGCTTTTATTATAAATCAGACCTTTGGTCTCTTTTGTGTCTTGTGGTCCAGTTTACCGACTCGCAGAGTAAAGCAGAGGGAAGAAGAAGCGAGGCAGAGGAAGTAGAGCTGAACGCGATGAGGGTTCAGAGTGATATCTATGCTGTGTATCTCATTCGGACAATTGGATTCATTTTTACGACTTTTAAAAGTGTTAATGAATAGCTAGCTGGTTTGGTAGATAATACCATTTGCCAGTGCTTTTCCTCTATATAGCCTGTACATTTGCACAACTTACATATCAATATATTTTTAATGGGTGATTTAAATTTAAACTAATAAAAAATCTGTTCTCATTAAACATTGTTGGATGCTAACCCACCACTCCAAGACACAGCCTGTACACACAGCCTGGACATTTTTTTTTTTTAACTACAGCTGTGATAGAAAGCATCTCGATTCAACTGTTGAAGTCCCATCCATCTCCCTGAAGGTACAGATAAGTGACATTGTTGACAGTACTACACTGTGGTTCAGACAATACATTCAAGTTCCATTATCAGACGATAACGAGCTTGTTGCAATAGAGGTCATGCATCATAATGACGCAATGTACTTGTGAGTAATAACAGGTACGAGATACTGCAGTGCGTCATTGTCTTTCTCAACCTACAACATCAGTCTTTTTCTTTTTTTTATTATTATTTGAATGAAATCTCCCAGAACATAAAAGCATCATTTTCACAGTTACATAAAGCCTGGAAGAAAACAGACAATGCAGATGGAGCATCAATTGTTGGACACCTCCTTCAGTTGAGTGTCTGAAAGGAAAAAGGCAAAATAAATTGCATTCATTTGCATTGATTTAATGTATTTTCCCTTAAGTGCATGTATGCTTAAATGCGTTGACCTTGTTTTCCACATCCTGACACACTATCCAGTCCTGTTACAGAAATAGACTGGCATCAGAACATCAGCGCCGACACACAGACTGAACTCTTTGTCCCGTCATCCCTGTTAAGTCATTTAAGATATAATGAAATGATTTCAACACCGGGGTCAGCTCTTTCTGTGATCATCGGGGGTGAGCTATGTACATTTATTTAGACTGTGCACACAAACATACCAGGTGCATTCCCTGTGTGCGCCCGTCTCATTATTAATGCGTAGGGCTAAATTGACATGCACCTCTTCGTAGTATTTGGCCAAACTTCCTTTTAACAGAACAGAACAAACTGTTGGCGAGAAGTAACCTGAAGCTGATGTTCTCTGTTCTCACCCACATTCTTTGTTCTGACCGCACAAGGGGATCTGATTCAAAACAGACAACTCGTGTTAGGCATGGGTCACAACATTGCAATTACTCTCCAAAACATCAACAAATGAATAAAGACTTCACAAAATGCATTAGAAAATAGAACACAAAAGACAGACCAGCATACACCACAAACCAGGAAGTGGTAGGACCCCAGACAACAAGAGCTGGCCATGACTATGCCTTTGTTTATGTCCTGTTATGTGTGGTGGAGAGTTACACCAATCATAGGTTACACCTGCCCGACTCACCAGTCCCTGGTGCTACACATGCATCATTTCAAAGCACAAGGATGAGTGACCATACACTGCTTATAAGAAGTTGACGTCGTCGATGTGACGTCACCGATTGGTTTGTGAACTACGGTTTTGAAGCCTCGAGTATGGCGATTTGGCCAACGCCATCTTCTTTTTCTTTTTTGCAATGAATGAACACAAGTGACCCTATTTGGACTGCGGAGGAGTGATGTAGAGATTCTGTATCTGGCTCTGGTAGCTGTCGCAACCTGTCAATCACAGACTTTTGCAACCAGAGAAGTCGTCCCTTGTTGGCCGGTAGAGAGAATGCAAGATAAAGGCACTTCCTCATGAGCTTCACTTTCAAAAGCAGAGGTTGTCTCATTTGAGTCTCACCCAACGATGAAGCGTTTGTTGTTGTTGTTTTTTAAAGTGACCTTTACATTAGAATCATAGAGACAAGTTTAGATTTCAATCGATAATGAACACCAAGAATAATGCACTCCATGTTCTTTCTGTTTCTGCTTGACAAATGTAAAGTCACAGATGCCTGCATGGGACCGGGCTAGCCTGTAATGAGGCCAATGGAGTTATAGTGGAACGTAAAGAGGTCACACAAGCCGACATTTCACTTATACAGAGGCTCGACACAGCAGGCTCGCATCATACTGATGCTGGTGTTATTTGCATGTCAGCAACTGCTCCAGAACCTTCTCTGCTGCACTTAACAATTCTTACGACTGTGAAACTGTCGTTTCGTTTCTAGCTTTCAGTTGTACCCCGTGAGAACAAATGGAGGGGCCCTATTATTGCTAATTGTCACCATCATTCTGCTTTGGCACGGGGAAATACAAATAGCAACGTTGATTGACTTTGATTAAATTAATTTGTTTTGGGAGGTTAGTCCCTCTTGCATTAGACTCGCTCAATGAACCTTCGTCTCGCTGACCTGATTCTACCTCTCCTGCATTGCTCAATTTGCTGTATTTGAAGATACCAGGGCCTTATTTTGCAAATAGCACTCTGCCAGCAACAGGCCTTCTCATTTTGTTTCTTTAGGAGACCACCAACCCAAGCCTCATTAGGGAAGAAACTACTTAAATTAGGATACACAGAAGATTAGAGGATTATTCATTATTTAAATTTGACTAAGTATGCATTTCCATATCAATAGAACTCTATTTCAGTTTGTTTTGAACTTGGATTTACTGAACAGTGTTTAGTTTGTGTTTGTGCAACAGAGCTCTGCTAAATTCCAAATCTGGATTTACTAATTTTAAACCTGTAGGTTTTCTTAATTGATTAAAACTAATCTGGGATTAAATGAATGCTTGCTGGTGCAGTCACTGACAAAACATTTTGAATCCCCATAACCAAGAGAGATCCTTGAGCATGAAGTCATAAATGAGCAGAATTCAAGATTAGCTTTGGACAGACAGTTCTAATAAACTGAGAAATCTTTGTGTTTATGTTTGAAATTACAAAAACAAAAATGATAAATTAAGAGAATTAAGCGAATGATTCACTGCAGCAGGCGCCAACAAAAAAAACAATTCTATGAATTGGGCTCTGGTTCCGGTTAAGGTCAATAAAGAGCACACAGGAAACAGACTTGTGGAACGAACAACCAAAGTGACAGACGTCTGGTGACTAAATGTCTCAAAGCGTGCAGGAAATGAACAGCAGCGTTCAATTACATTTAAAAATAGTATTCACTCAAAACATTCAAGGTTTAAACTGCAAAATGACCCGACGACGCGGCGGCTCCACGGAGGAAATACCATCTGACTCGTGCACGCAGTGTCTGATGGTCAAGGAAGTGCAAGGTGGCGTCAATCCAGCCAGCACCCTCAGCACCCAAGGGTGCGAGGGCCCGATCGATGCTGCTTGCAGATTTAATTTGGTATTGTGTCCGTCTGAAGACTGTTGCAGCTGATCAAAAGTGACTACAATTGAACTTAAATCTCAGTCGATAGAGAAGTTGTCATTTTCTTTTGTCATCCGCATGATCGGACATCTTTCATATCATAAAACAGTCATTGCTACAAAGTTCAAAGCAGGATATGGGATGACATTAAGAGAGTTTGCAAAATAAAACCGCTCATAATTTTTGTTTTTCTGGCTCTGAACTGAATATTTGACATCAAAGAAAATGTCAGAAGGGAAAAGGGCTAGAGCTCATATAAGCATCGGAGGGAGGAAGCTGACTGAAAGGCTTTTGAAGTGCTCATGACAACAGCAGGACACGTTGCAATATCTGAGAAGTGCCCTGAAATATTTGTGGAAAGCATTCGCACAACAACAAAAGTGTAAAGCACCTGTTGAACTCCAACATATCTGCTTTCTTGGAAAAACTCTCTGCTTTGGAATTGTGGACTTTCTGATTTCAGCCACATGGATTTATAAAGATAAGAATGAACTAACACGATTCGACCCGATTTCGATCTGGTCACATCTGACCTTCAGGCTTTGAGTTTATCTGATCAAAAATGGGAATCTAAAAGAAATGTACAAAGGATTTACAGTATAATGTCAGATTACACCTGACATTATACTGCAAATCCTTTTTAAATTGATATTGGATGGATATATCAAACTCAAAGCCTGCAGATCAGATGTGACCAAACCAAAACCAAAATCGGGTTAAATCTTGTTGGTTTACTCTGCCAATTGAATGCAGCTGCAAACAATTCAAATATAACAAGATTTATTTCCCCCACAACATGCTTTCAAACCAGCCCGGTCTCACAGATATAAAAGAAACGGTCGCGACCTGTTAACAACGCATTACGTAATTATTAATTAGGATCGATTTTTGTGGTGGACACAGATTAAAGGCATCCATGTGACAGCACAGACAGAGCTAGTTACGTATTGTCAAACAGGAGGGGAGTTGGATGGATCAAACAAACACTGGTCTTGTAACCACAAGATCAGTGTTCGAGACCGCTGTTCGTCACAAATTACCAAATACGTTGCACTCGTGGTGTTTTTCTTCAACCTAAGTGATTTAGAAGCCTAAACTTAACATTGGTTTTGTTACTTTTAACCCAAGTTTACACACCTATATTAAGCCCAACCTTGATGTTTTTCCTAAACCTAACATTCATTTGAAAC
Source organism: Lycodopsis pacificus (assembly GCA_028022725.1). Classification (NCBI taxonomy): domain Eukaryota; kingdom Metazoa; phylum Chordata; class Actinopteri; order Perciformes; family Zoarcidae; genus Lycodopsis; species Lycodopsis pacificus. Next base: position 4,818,323 of record CM051705.1, on the reverse strand, counting down.
TTGCGCTGAGTGACACGAAAAAAAAGAGAGGAAAATGTGTGTCCATGCACACGAATTAATATATCAAATTCCGTGACTATTTCAGGAACTGCTGTGTTAACAAAAGTATGGAGGCAGGTATTGCGTTGGATGTGTTTCCCAACCATCTATCTGAGCCTTTTAGTTTGCACATATCGTCTCAGCAGATGTGACAAAAGCACCAAAATGCAACAAGGCAAAGTTCAGAAACTGAAGACAGACACTTTTAAGGGGTGGTGATAGATCTATTCGTCATGAAGTGCATATTGAAATCTGTGTGTTTGGTTTAGCCTGCTAGGTTTACAAGAGAATAACGCTGTGTCAGTTTAAATTCTTTGAATATTACAATAATCTCAGACAAGACCAAAGGCCACTATGAACTGGTGGCGGCAGCTCATTGCTTTTCTCGGTCATCTGTAAATTATTTGATATTTATTTGACATACACAGTTTCATTCTTGTGTCACTCATGTGTAAATATGATATTGTATCAACCAAGTATTAGTCACGTTTTTCTTGGTCTAGTCTGTCCGTGTGTGTGTGTGTGTGGTGTGACAGAGAGAGAGAGAGAGAGAGAGAGAGAGAGAGAGAGAGAGAGAGAGAGAGAGAGAGAGAGAGAGAGAGAGAGAGAGAGAGAGAGAGAGAGAGAGAGAGAGAGAGAGATGGATGTCACAAAAGACAAAAAAAGCAATGTTGGCTTTTTGCCATTCACACAGCCACTACTAAATGCATCAACAATTGATTAGTAATTGAAAACTGTGACGGTAGCCTGAAATCTGAAATATTGTATTTTTGGCAACTTGTGTTTTACTCTCAGAACGGCAAAGGTCTCGGTTGACAACTCAATGTACATTCTGTACATTCCCATAACAAGCTGCAATGAATTGATTGCAGCTTTCCACATACAAGTTGTGAGATGGAAAAGCATACGTGCAAGAACATGGACCATGTTGCCGGTGAGAGGGAGGTCTGGGTCAGCCTGCTTGGCCTGCTGCCACCGCGACCTGACCTCGGATAAGCGGAGGAAAATGGATGGGTGGGTGGGCAGACGTGCAATAATGTTTTTCCTCGCTTCGTGACGCATGGCAGATTCTCGTGAAAGTTGATCTGGCAGAAAATGAGGCATTTATACAGATTCAAAAAACAACGCTTTTCTGGTGACAAAGGTAAAAAGGTCCAACCAACCAACTCCTGAATAGTTCATTTAACATGTATAGATGATTAGCTTTGAATATCACATAAAGTACTTGATGACATGCACAATACTTTCTGCTGACAATCCCACCATACAACGCATCACATTTTGCAGAAGCAGAAATTACAGTCATGCGTCATTGCATCTGTTCGAGATGACACAACACAGTGATGATTCATATCGTGTCTGAAATCCCAATTTACTGTTCAGTACAGAGTTAACCCCTGAGTGTATATTTACAGGGAGGAAGTAATAAATGATGGAATGATATTGCCGGATCAACCTGCTGAGGCCTCGGGGCAAGAATGAGCTCATTGGGCCCCATTAACCCCCCCCCCCTTCCTTCCACTCTCTGTGCAAATTTAAATATTACCGTACCTCATTTTTGCTGAGTGATCATTTCATTCAACATATTAATGGCAGTAAGCTCTAGAGCCCAAGTTAGTAATCCAGTTCGATGAGGCAGTGAGCGTTTTGGAGACAGCCAAGATGTGACAACTTTGTGTGAAGCGCATATAGACGTAATCAGTTACACTCTTCTTCGACTCCGGCAGAGCAGTAGTTCCTCATTACGGTGTCTGAAACATCGATGAAATCTGTTAAAGTTAGGGTTAAAGTTGTAAGACACAAACACGGACAACTCAAAGAGCTGACAACGGCGCGGTAGTGACCTGTCAATCACAAGGTAGCCCCGCTCTAAAGCATTCCTAAATTGACTTGGTCATCGTGACTTCACCAATTGTTTTTTAGACTGCAGTTTTCAAGCCTCGAGTTCGGCAATTTGGCCAATGCCATTTAGGATTTTGGTCCCTGCCATCTTGTTTTTTTGCAACTTGTGAACGTGACCATACACTCGTGTTTTCAATGTTTACTGAGGTGTTCATTTAAGTGAGAAGTAGGGTAATTTTCTCATAGACTTCTACACAATCAGACTTCTCTTTGCAACCAGAGGAGTCGCCCCCTGCTGGCCAGTAGATAGAATGCGAGTTTAAAGCAAATTGTCTTAAATTTTCACTTTTCTTGAGGTAGCCGCCTGGTAACTAAAAATTATTTCGAAACATATTATGCTCACGCATCATTTTTACGGATGTATTTGCCCTAAAACATTACATCAGAGGTCGTCAGTGTTTTCCCATTGCAGTTCTTTTGTGTGCTTTCCAGGGTCAGTTCAGGTGAATTGTTCGCCCGCTGTGATGTCACTGCTTGAAAGCCACATCAATAAAGGAGATCATCATCAACAAAGGAGCTAACACGGAGGTCACGTCCTCACTGTTGGCTCAGAGAGTCCATTTTTGGGTCCAAAAACAGTGGCCAGTGAAGACCAGCAGAGAGGGAGCATGGGAGACAACAGATGACGGGGTACCACTACAAGAGCAAACATGTTGTTGAAAGCATCGTCCTCATTTCATAGAACAGACCATCACATATATTAATGACTCGTGGGAATTGCTCTGTCAGATTCTGGGAAATGTAAAACATTCCAGAAAAATCCCAGAAAACAGGAAACGTGAAAAGTAAGCAAGAGAGGACGTGACCACCGGACTGAACAAAAGGAGCAGGAGGAGGAGGAGGAGGAGGAGGAGGGTTGAGAGGAACCCAGAGGACGGGAAAGGAGCATGTTCTCTCGGTAAATGACCATGGGGTCTTCGTAGAATTGTTTTTCCGCTGCATTTGCAGACCACCTGGCATAACAGTGCCCCTCCTCCTCCAAGGGCCATTGCACAACATCATAGAATGGCACATGCACCTAAACTGCGTTGTTAATTAGTTCGTTATAGTAACTGAACAACAATTAATTGAGAGTGCAGTTCACCGCGGTTGAACTCAATCAATAAACAGCTATCTGTTGTTGTTTTCTCTCTCTTTTGGATTCTGCCTCATTCCAGCCAGTGTGAAGATTCACAGCACAGTGAGCACAGTTAGTGGGTTTGGAGGGGGGCGGCCCGACCTCAGGGGATCCATAAAGTTCAAAGGAGGTGACAGATTTACTCCCAGCAAAAGTGAGCTGAGGTGACGATACTGAATCGAGCACTCGTTCCACATCCTCAAAACCAGGACAGTCTGCTCTAATAAACAGCAGAACGAGGGCAGAGGGCGCTGTAATGTGTGTCTGCTGCTCGCCATGACTCCTCTGCAGCCTTATTCTCAGAACACCTTTTTGTGCACTGCTGGAAAAGTTTGATATCTGTTGAAAACAATCTATGCTGGCAGCATTTTCAGTCCAGTTCAACAGGTTATTATTGTGCAACATTCAGTTCAGTGAGTACGTTTGGATCCCTTTGCAGGCAGGGGAGCCTGAATTCCTCATGGCTCAGATCTAGGAAAGAACGTTAGACAGTGCATGTTACAAATTAACCTCAGTGACATTAATCTGAGCATCTCAGACATATCCTAACTAAAGATATGGCACTGTAGATGTGAGCTGTTACAGTGCATATATGTGACCCAGCAGCTTCTGTCTGGCCAGTGTCTTCTGATGACGTCTTCTGTCATCAAGGGACGCAACTTATATGTTTATTTAAGGCATTATTCTTAGCCAGACACTGAGGTACGGTACATAAAAGCCCAGGAGGCCGGCTGTTGGTGACATTAGCAGGATGCAGCCAGGCGTCATACAGTGTTCAGCATCAAAGTTTGATGTCTTGGTTGTTCTCGTAACCAGGATTTTAACGTTTCTGCTTGGTCACACTGTGTATTTTAGTTGCCATCCTCTCATATTTCCTCACATGCGTGCATCTATATAGTATTTGCTGATACAGCGAGTCAGCCAGACCTGCTGGACATGTACAATACACATTTCAATCATCTCTTGACACTCACACAGCATTTTGGGAAATACACTTCTTCGCTCGCTTGCAGTCAAACGAGAAGAGCAATACACTCGCACGTCTGTCCGTCCAATATGAAGCTGGGGCCAGCAGCCAGTTAGCTTAGCTTAGCATTAAAACTGGAAAAGGGGAATCAGCTAGCCTGTGACAAAACTTGTCAGACTACATATTAAACAGACACATGTGAGCGTGGTATCAACCTTTTCGTCTAACTAGCAAATTATCAAACCACCCCTTCAATGAATGGCTTACTTTGAAGCCCTTGCTAAACAACAGGAGCCAATCTATACATGCGTCTTGACCCCATGGGTCACGAAAAGGGTGACATTTAAATTCACAGGGCTCGCTAATTTTTTTTCAAGTAGCATGTGATCTTCACAAATGGCCTGCCGACGTGGCGGACTTTACTGGACATGTATATTTGTGTCTGTTCACGTCCAGACACAAGGGCTTGCACAACCAAGTGTAGAACTCACAGAGATAAGGGTGTCTGTCAATTATTGGATCCGACTCGTCCTCAATCTAACAGAGATTAAGGACGAGAGATTACGAACATGTTACTCCATTGCCTTTCATCTCAACTTTGTGTTGAAATGAAAGGCAAGGTTTTGTAAAATACTTTGTGTACTCTATGCTGCCAACAGACATATATCATGACATTGAATCACCTCTCTGCTGGCAGAGGTGACATACTTCAATGGAAAAAAGGAGTGTCTTCCTCTCTGTTCCTGCTGAGCAAGTTGTTGCTAATATGCTAACTTCAGTAGCAAGCGGCAATAGTAAACATTAGCATATGTTTACCGCCTCAGCAAATTCCCTCTCAGAGACAAAGGATTACTTAAGTGATTTATTAACGTGTCACAAGGTGGTAAAAGTCCAAATAGGCAGAAAGTGCAGCAGGCAGGTGACAGGCAACTGAGCACCACATAACTACGACGACACACAGAACGAAGGAACCGGGCTGGTACATGTAGCGAACGACTGATAGGGGAAGTGAGAACAGGTGAGCGGGAGGTCTGGTGAGTGCAGGGCTAACGAGGGACAGGTGAAACTAATCAAGGAGGGACACACACACACACAGGGAGTGAGGTGAACTGAAACGAGAGGTGAGTAACAACATTTTTAAAAAAAGAAAGAAATACGAAACATGAATGATATGAAAGGCAAACATGGAGCAGGGGCAGAAATAACAAAAAAAAATGAACAAATTAGAGACATTCGGAAGCAGTTAAAAGAAATGGAAAAAAACCTTGAAATTTCGTAAGACACCAACAAGTTTCATCCTGAAAATATGTTACATCAGATTTTCTTGTCTGTTCCCATAACGTTACGCTAATGATGCAGATGTTTGCTGAGAGACGTGACAGAAGTTAGACGGCATTTCCAATCAACCTCTGGGATACTGAGTGCACTTCAGGCTCCGACACGATATGTAGATAGTGAGCGGGAGCTACTTCAGATGACTTTGAATGACTGGTTGATGAAGATTGTGTAAGACGCATCAACAAACACAGAATGTACTCGCTGAGGTTACTGATTGGGGGGGGAGTTCAAATGAGGACAACATGGCACACACACACACACACACACACACTGACTGAACCCGAAAGTGAAATAATCGGTAAATCATACATGGTCACTTACGCACAGGAATATCAAAACACTTGCAACAGCTGTTTGTGTTAGAAAAGTACACACACGCACAACCAGATACATTCCAGGTCATGTAGCGTGTCATGGCACACACACACGTTGGCAGCATTTCAAAAGGGAAATCCAGGGCACTAAAGGGCTGCCTTTACTATGCCCCTGATAAAAAAGGTTCACCTCAGGTGAACTAGGTATTGCCTCATCCTCTGAAATGAATCCATGTGATTTTGTCTGACGTGCGTATGAATGAAGGAATTTTAATGTACAATGACTTGTGTCATCAGACAGCGCTAATAATTGTGTAATGTAGTGTTTCCACTGGACTCCATGACCCCGTGTGACTCTTCACTTGCTCCCTGTTGCGGCTCGCATTCAGTTCAAGCCAGAAACACGAGCACACGAGCACAGACTCATCCACCCGGACTCCTTTCAGGTTTATGAGCATTTCTGTTGCCTAAGATCTGCAAATGAATGACGAGACGTATGATTGGCAAAGGTCCAAAAGGCAGGAAAACACCACGCCCTGATCATAAACCCCCATCATTTATTATGTTGTTTTTTGTTTGACTAGCTGGTGGAACTTGCAAGAAGCAATCCTTCTACCTCAATAGCAGGACTCAATGTTAAGCTTTTTTAGGGTTGGTGTTCTCAGCAATGATTCAATCATTTTATGCATTAATCCCATCCAACATTTTTTCATTGTTTGGGCCTTCCAGCGTGAAATCTGAATCACACCGGTCTGCTAGTACGCTTCAGGGACCAGCCGAGGGGAGATCACATTGGTTTGATTTTACGCATCAAAGGGTTAACTATCTATCTTCCAAATGTCTTTGTTGACCAGACGGTTTCTTAAACCCTTGAATAAACCGTCACATCTGCCATGCCTGGGCACCCTCCCTGCTCTATCGTTGTCAAAGGCTGGCTGACAATCACACCGAATTGTCACTTTCTCAATATGACGCTTAGAGAGGCCATCGACGGCCACGTCTACGTTTTTCAGTCCGGCAGACTATGTATTGAAGGTGTAATCAGGGGAAGATAGCCGTACACAAGAGAGAATGGAAAGTCCCAACCATTCTGAGAAGAGACTATCACTCCGCCTCAAGGCCACTAAGAGATTCTTTCCATCAAAATGGCGACCTGTGAGGACAAAGGAGCACATGTGTGCCCCAAAATATCCTTGTCTTAAAATATGTATCCAGTAGGTCAGTCCCCTTTAATTTAGCATATGTGACAAGGAGGAAATGTAGCCTCTTCATTCAGAGAGTGATGGTTACAAATGAGACCTTTTGATCCCTGTCCTTCTGTATCTAAGGTGCATTACGTATTCATAGCGGGGAGCAGGCAGGATGGCAGGATTGTCGACAGCTATTTCTGCTGCCTTGATCAGGATTATAGTTGCTGACTGTCTTATATTAAACTTGACAGTGTGTTTACCTTACTTGCCCCAATTAGTTCAAATTACCCAAAGAAGGCTTTAACACGATAAGAATTCGGCGCGATGATCTCGTAGAGCAGTTGGTCCCCTGCTGTGTTGTATAACTTTTACTGAACTACACAGTTTGCATCCTGCTCCGAGACTTAAAATCAGTGACAACCCCACTCCCGATATCTATTTATATTGGCCTAGTTTCAGGTTGTACTGTATGTATTTAGCGACACACTTGACTCAAGCAACAAAACCAACATTACAGATATTATTCCTGGCTTTGCAGAGCTCTGTATGCTCGCCCGTATCTTTTTGTTTTCTTGTACGGATGGTCACGTCCCAGCTGCGTGGTCTTTTCCGGGTTACGGTTACATATTAACAGTGTGACAAGAGGGGACAAGTCTGTTATTACTTACAACATCACATGGCTCACATGTTCCGTAGTGTAAAGATTATAATGTAATAACTGAACTACTTCCAGCCAAATGAATAACCCGAAAACATACACAAATGTAAGAGTCACTTATAGTAATTGATGCTGAAAACCCAGAATAATTGACCATGAAGTGGTTTTTGACCCACTTTCCTCAGGCTATCCGACAGCTGACTGAAAACCTCGGTGCTAGCGATAGAGATTCTGTTTTTCCACGACCCCGACTCTTCACTAACCTCTCTGGATTTATCAGCACACGCCTCTTTCATGTTCCTGGTGTCGTTCAGTTAATGCCATCTTCAGTCGCTCTAAGCTAATTTAACACCAGTGTTATGTAATGTCATGCTCTAAGCCAGATAAATGAATCTGTTCTCTGACGAGCGTAACAGCAGTTTCATCAATGCTCATAAATGACTACAAATCAAGGCTTGTTCTTGTGCTGCTTCATGCTGCTATGCATATGGAGTGCGTGCGTGCGTGTGTGTGTGTGTGTGTGTGTGTGTGCAGTCCTCACGTTTCCCGTTCTCAACACACTCTACAAGCAGACAAAGCACGTCACTGCAGCTGGCACCGTGGTTGGAACTTTTCCCTCAGATAAGATCTGAGGTTGAAAGCCACAACTCTCTGTCTGCTCCGGGGGCAGGCTAATACCTGTGACTCATTTAGTCTCGCCTGCTCCCCTCCTTTAACGCCATGCCACCCACATCCCTATCCCGTCCACACGCCTGCAGTGTGTCTTGTTCCCTGCCGATGTTCCTCAGAGGCACCCTGGTCTCGTGTGAGCCCGGTCCTCCTGCGCAATCGAGCCCAGTGATGGTGAAAGGGAAACAAAGATTGAGAATAAGAAACTGAAAGAAAGCTCTTTCTTTTTCTTTTTTTTCTCGTCGGAATTTCACTGAAACAAACATGAATCAATCATTTATTCCCTGGAACACTTATGAGTAATCCTTCTTCAACTCTTTCTCTTTACAACAGCTGCTCAGTAGCTTTTCAGTGACGCGTTGCCCTCAGCAGACACTCTTGAAAATGTGATAATGTGTGTCACGCTATGTGTGAAAACAAGTCAGAGCACCAGTGAGGTTGTAGTTGGCCTTGATGAAAATACAGCAAATACGGATTTGGGTGAACCGCCAACATATTGTCAAACACGGAAAAAAGCAAAAGGTAGAACATGTTGAGCATATCACTCATATTTTTATTTTTCAATGGATATATACCTGCATACGAGTGCCTTAAAGATACCCTGTGGAGTTTTGAACCATCACATGACGTGGACTCTAATCGAACTCACTTGCCTCTGTAATGAACCGTAATACTATACTGAGAGATTCAGGCCGCTCCGCTGTTGAACAATAGATCGTATCTGCAATAGCAAAGAGAGATGACATCACATTGATTAAATCAGTGGAGGGTGGGCACTAGGCAGCTGGTGTGATCACAGCCGCTCGGGGGTCTAAGATGCAGACCACATAACTGTGACGTCCCTGGTTAGAATCTTGCTCTGAGGCCTTTGTTGCACGTCACCCTCCCTCTCTCGTGCTTCCATTTATTTCCCGTCTGCAGGGGCTTTTAAAAGAAGAATATCAATATCCTGTCGGCTTCGAAAGATGGCTCGGGAAGGTTTTGCAGAATGCTCATTGGACCCTGTCCATAGAAACCTTCTTGAACCCCTCCTGCTATAATCCTTTCTTTCCTGTCGGTCATCCATTCAGTATGTTCCAAACGCAAAAACAAATGACACACATGCTGCTTGTGCTGCTTATTCATGGCGCTTTGAATCTAAGAGGATGTGATTGCACAGCCAAGAACACCAGCGTGTTGCAGAGAAACCTACATGTATACACATACTGTATGGTGTTAATGTTGAAAGCAAGTAATTAGAATACAAAAACATGGCTACACGTTTGTTCTCCCTCTCTCGCTCTCTCTATGGGGTTGAGGCTCACTGTTCTTTCATCCTCAGAAAAATGAATTTTAAAACTTTATTACATAACAGAGAGTGGAGAGGTATATCTCCATAGTAACTGCAGTATAAACACCCTCTGGCTCGATGTGGTAACTGAAGCTGTTTAGCATTCAGCCCTCCTCTTCATATTTCATGAAGGCACCGAACATCTAAAGGGGCAGCAGCCTGTCAGGGATGCCCCATGAGGGTCTGAAGCACAAGATAATCGCACAAAACGCATGCAAATCTTCAGATTTTCTGATGAAAACAATTGAAATGAAGAAGCGACTGGTTTATGTCATTTAGCACCTGAAGCGACTCTCGCTTTGCTTCAGCACAATATGAACAAAATAGTACATTGTGCAGCTGAGCAAACTGCTGATGGAATAAAGCAAATATATGCACTGCAGAGACCAACTTCCAAAAGAAAGGAAACCGCAGGAAGTGTCTTTGAAAATAGGAAACGGAGGTGAAATCCAATTTCTTGCTGAAAAGAAAATGAATTTAACAAAAGGAGGGATGAGCAATGGCAAAGAAGGGTCACACTAGAACAAATTATTACATAAATTATAACTTTGCAACAAACGTAACATCAGTCCAAACATTTTAAGTGGTATTTATCAATAATTACCAATAAATTGTTCAGGAAAAGTGTGTTGAAATGGTAATTTTTATCATTTTTAGCAGTGGAATCAACATATTGTTTTGTTACTGACTTCTCGAGCTTTGTCTTTTTCATCCTGCACGTGCATCATTATAACATTATAGCATTACTGTATTAACCATCATGTCGGTGGTATAATATTATAGAATAACAAAGATGGAATTCTTGACTTTAAACCATGCTTGTGACAGAAGTATATACTGCAAAAATAGCCAATGACACACAGTGGGCCAATACTTTAATGACATATATATTTAGATGTTTGTATTATTGGAATTTGATCCTTTAGGTCTCTACTTTTATTCTAATTGATATCATTTTATTGCACTCCCACTAATATATTTTTAGCGCGGCCTCAACAGTATGCCGCCCTGTATTTTACCGCACATATTGTACGAACGTGTGACGAGTAAAACCTTTGACTCGTGAATGTGTCTATGATAATACGTCCTCAACCCAGAAATAGCCGTAGCGGTAAAAAGAGGCCCTTCTATTTATTTACATAATATGTCAGATATTCTAGATAGTGAAACACAAACACTGAAGAGAACAAAGTTGTGGAAGAGTTTTCTTTCAGGTTAATAATTGTAGGTGTTGCTAAGACACAGACTGGCCTCAAACACGAAACATATGTTCACACTAAACAAGCCAAATTAATCTAGAAGACAACTAAAAACAAACGCATTGAAAAGCACATTAAATTGAAATGCAACACGTTAGCCCATGTGATTAGACACAGAAATCAGAATCAAACGGTCGCAACCTATTTATTACAAGCACAGAACAAAATGTGCACTATGTGAAGCATGCCGATCATTCAGTCAAGGTGTGTGTGTGGTTTGAACTTTTAACTTCCCATGGTGGCTCTCGTGAACTTTTGTCAGGTCACAGGTTGAGACAAATGACTCGACATGCCTGCTCTTGTTCCTTTGTGTTGCTGCTGCCCTGACTGCTGTCTTCCAGATAACAGCCCTTTAGATAACGCTTTCCTCTGACTCGTCCTCCCCGAGCATCAAGGCTGCTTCTCAGGACATTCTGCAACCAACACCATCACGTCTTCAAATTTACATCTATCTATTTATTTATTGCTAATACTGCCGTCATGCTCTGTTGTGATATTATATTGGACTAAAGTATACTCCACTAGAGGGCCATTGTGCGAAGGTCTGGTGACTGGTTCAAGGTTTCTACTGGTCACATACTCGACACATCTATACAATGTAAAGTGAGACGCTTGTTAAACGCTTGAAATATGAATATAAAAATAAACGGAAAAAATGTGATATGCAGAGCAAAACAGTATAATATATACAACAGTGAAAACATACAACAAGATAAGATATGCGCAAAATGAAATATTAATATATATATGTATAGAAATGAATTTATTTCGCCGTTAATTTTGCTTTTTTAGATACTGGAGTGACTGGGCTTTTAATTCAACGATGCCTGCCGATTCTTTGTGGCTTTGCCTCAGCATTTTCTCTTGTGCGTGTTGTTTTTTGAGAATCAGGATACTGACTGCTCCACCCATGCCGTAAAGGAGATGACTGTGGCATTGTATATCAACAAAGATCAGCATTAAACAGTTTCTCAATCTTTCCCACATTCCCCAGTGTCTCTCTGAAGAGTTAAGCTTTAAAAACACATCACAAATATATAATATGACTGTTTTTCTAATGTCTCAAACTGAAGGAAATGTAGCAGTTTTAGCTGTGTATTTGGTTCCCCACGTAGCATTTGTAGCAGAATTAGATTTTGGTTTTGCTTTGATAGGCGATATTACTAGTCCTCTCTGCATTGTTAACATTTAACAGTTTTGGACAGTCCGTGACCCGTCGGTTGCGTAAACCGGCAGGTCATGTGAAAAACAGCTCGTGAGGAAACAGGAAAGTGGTCTCTTGGCTCAGCTCCACTCCTTAAAGAAAGCCATATCAACTTTTAAAGTGCAAAGGTTTTTCAACTTGCGTGTTGTTAATTGACAGGTTAGGGCAGGGGTGTCAAACATACGGCCCGCGGGCCGGATCCGGCCCGCCACGTCATTTTATGTGGCCCGCGAATCCCCCAGCAAAAAAAAAAAGATTTTTTATTTTTATTTTTTTTTTACAAAAATTAAAAGTTAGATGTGAAAATAAAAATATCCCCATGGTTGAAATTATGAGATGAGCCATTTGCGCCGCCGGTCTCGCCGGGGGCTATTTTGTGTTCATTCGCACTGGACGCGCCGGAGAGGGGGCGTGGCTTATCGCCCTGAAAGCTGTTCAATTGTCCGCCATTAACCATGGAAACAATAACCTCTATTTCTGCTAAGTAGGTGTTGAGGAAGTCACAGATATCCCGGGAAACTAAACTAAATATGTTCGGAGTAGTTACATTTACACCGTCTTACATTTACAACCGGCCCTTTGAGGGCGACCGTGATGCTGATGTGGCCCCAGAGTGAAAATGAGTTTGACACCCCTGGGTTAGGGTTTTCAGATCTTCCATTACATGTTGTTGTAAGTTGCCTGACAGAAAGCAGTCGACTGCTGTAGGCTGAGCTGATACTGGGCGGGCTCGACACAGATAAGCTAGGACTAGCACAGACTTTTTCTAACACATTTAGAGGAATATGCAGCCTTGGTCGTACATGCCCATATAGTTTCTGCATAAGGTTGAAGCGAACCAATCTTTGGTTTTATATCAGATAAAAAGATTTCATATTTCAGTCTGACAACGTTTAAACATATACAGAGGCTCACCATTCACTTGGCCTGCACAGAAATACAGTTCCCTTTTCTAAATAGCATGTGTTTTGATAAGTGAGGCTCCTAAAGCTGGCAAATCCCCAAAATCTGTGGATGTGTTACAACGCCATATACGAATTATGATGCCCTCAACACTGTGTCCAGCGTAATCCCTGAAGTAGTAAAATAATCAAGACGGACCTATAAATCAGCTCACTTGACAGGAAAAGCCCATAGATGGAAAACTGTAAAGAGAGTACATGTTTTTCAGTTTGTCCAATAAACATATTTGCGTTTCGTTTATTGTGTTTATTCATGTGTAAAAAAATAAAAAAGAATCACATACAATATCCATATGTTGTTTATACATTCGGAGTAGTTGGACATATTAGGACATAGGTTTTCTTGTGAGAACATTGATAGGCTACCACTCTCAAGTCTGTACAGTAAATATGAAGCTACAACCAGACGGTTAACTTAGCTTCGCATAAAGACTGGAAATGGGGGAAACAGCCTGACTCTGTCCAAACAAGTTGGGTTTTTTTTACGGGGCTTAATTATTTCTTGGTCGAGTTCAGCGACATCCCTCTGGTTTTCTGTCAACCTTGTGACGACAAGATAAAACCACAATATGACGGGTTTTTTCTGCAGATGTAACACAAGATATAACTTGTTCATTAGTGACCTTTGGACAGAGCCGGTTCTACAGAGACTAGCTGTTTCCCTATTTACAGTCTCTATGCTAAGCTAATCTGCTGCTAGCTGTAGTAGCTTCATATTTACCGTACAGACACCAGAGTGGTACGGATCTTCTTATCTAACGCTCGAAAAATGTATGTGTTTTCTATGCAGTTGTCAAGAGAAATTTACAAAACTTTTGTGAAACGTCAAAAACTGTATTTGAATTGGGCACGTTTCCATAATACTTCTTTGGAGCGAGTAAACTCAGCTACAGTGCAGTTTCGTGGGAAGTTGTTGTTATTGGCTTGCATGTGTGTACTCCGCCAGTAAACAGAGTAGAATCAGTCGACGTTGTGGACGGGAAACTAAACAAGTCGGCCTGGCTGTCTAAACCCATCTGTGAGAGAAAAACGGAGAAAGAAAAGTTTCAATTGTTCTTTCACGTCAGCTACTATTGGCCATGTTTCACGCTGTCGGGAGCATTTTGCTCCTTATGGGAACATCTGAGAATAAGGCAACAGAACAAACAAGTGATAAGTCATGTAGGTCAAATGTTCGCTAGGACAGAATTTATTCGTTAAAGACGTTTCCATACTTCATTTAGCACAGCAATTATTTTTCGACAAATGCAAAAATCACCTCAAACTAAAAAAATCGTATCTATCGTACAACTTTTCTAAGGTGATGAAATGTGTGAATGGGAACACGGCGTATGCGTCTAGTACGGCATAACACGTACAGTATGTGGGCTAAATGAATAGGGCAAGGCCACTCATGTTGGAACTAATACATAGCACATATCCATCTGGATATATCACATACCTATGATTGCTCCTTTACGTTTGCCTTTGCTGGACAATGTACCATGGAGACAAACAACAGCACATGGAGTGTATGAATGTAAATGTCCCAGGAAGACCTATCCATCATGCCCTAATGAGAAGCAATCTACATAACACACTAAAGACTGTCTTGGGAAATTGGGAAATTCCTGTCCGAATCACAATCACATTAGTTGCCTTACAGGAAATCTCTGTGCTGTGACATTTGAGAATAGTCTCTCGCTTTCACAGCATTATCATATCAGACCTCATCTGGCACACTTTGTCCCTGCTTTATCTACTTAGCTTTGATGGCGTTTCTAGCTGGAAAGTCAAAAGAGGCAGCGGGACTCATTTGTGAGCAGACCGAACAAGCGCAGCGAGGGACACGGTGTGAAGCGTAGACCTATCTTCCCGGCGCTGACTCTTTATCAACACAACAGATTAGTTATTTTCTCAGGGCTAAATGACCGGGCTGTGTGATGCGATAAAGACATAAAGCCAGCCTCTCTAACGTCGTGCAGTTTGGTGTACCAGCGCTGCTCTTGTGGACAAAGGACGCTGGTGAACCAAGGTGATGTATCAGTGTGCATCGAAGGCTCCATGCGGCCACAGCGGCCTGGATGGATTAGTCTGAGAAGGACATGATGGTTGCTTAGTAACTACAAACCTGCTCAAATGCTTGACGAACATAAGGGACAGGGCTGTATTTTGACCATGAATAGTCAAAAGTGCTTTAAAGTGCTTTTTATTGCAACCTTACCGAACCATAAACGACATTATAGGTGACATACACAAATTGAGACTATGTCATAACGGCTCTACAACTCTGTGTGTGTGTGTGTGTGTGTGCACGTGTGTGTGTGTGTGTGTGCACGTGTGTGTGTGTGTGTGTGTGTGTGTGTGTGTGTGTGTGTGTGTGTGTGTGTGTGTGTGTGTGTGTGTGTGTGTGTGTGTGTGCATGTGTGTGTGTGTGTGTGTGTCCCCAAAAGGGGCCTAATGAACTATATGTCTATGTGTGTTTACTTGTATATTTGTGATGACCAAGATTTTTGAAACACACCTGGAAGAATAAAGGATACGAAAATGCAAAAATACTCGGCTGCATTAAAACGATTCATATCGGCATCAATGCGTATTTGAGACAGTTGTAACGCTTTCTCAACAAAAGATTCTATAGTGTGCATTTCGACTACGTCCGTTCGGCACGACGTGACTGGCAGATGCCTTTATTCACATCCAAAAGCTCCGAAAAAATCAACCTTGGTCCGAAACATTTTTTGACACTTTTTCGCCGTGTAATATTTGTGTTCTGTGTGAAAACATTCACGGCAGCAGTCAGTCAGCAGACACTCAAACAGCCGTCTGAAATGCGCTATATATCGGCCCCGTTGTGAGAAGGACATTTCTGGGAAGTGGCAACATTTTTGACGGTCCTTACTTCTTCAAAGGCATTTTGTAGGGTGCCGACTTGGTTTTAAGCTTTGGGTTATAATTAGGTTAGGGTTAGGGTAAAGGTCAGGGGTCAGGCCTTTAGTTGTGATGGTTAAGGTTTAGGGGCAAGGGAATGCATTATGCCCATGAGTGTCCTCACAAAGATAGAATTATAGGGATGTGTGTGTGTGTGCGTGCGTGCGTGTGTGTGTGTTCTACCTGAGGTGTGTGTATTCAATGACTCCGGTGGCCAGGGTTTTAATAGTGGCTGGATCCCCGCCACTCCTGGTGCTTTGCTGCTGGCTCTGTCCGGGCTGTTTTTCCTATTCTTGGATGTCCTTGTATCACCCGCGCTCCCATGCCAAGATCCAGGCTGTGTCTATTGAAAGTAAGGATACAGCAGTTTGTTTAAGAAAAAAAATTCTTTGAGAGAAAAAAACAAAGCAGAATCAACGCTCAAGGCTGCCAGTGTTTGCCGTACTTGTCAAGCTGGTTGAGAATGTGATAAGGAGCAGGAGCTGTGGGATTGTGGTGGCAGACTAGGAGGTTAAAAGAGAAAGAGGTATTTACACAATCAAAACGGCTTTCATCAGGTTTTCTAGGCAAAACAGACTTTCAATGCTTTGCTTATTCTAGGAAATAATGTGGTAACAGTGATCAGAAAAACCCTAATGAGACACGAACAACAATACATGTTGATCTTTGCTTTTGGTTTTGCATTTGTTGTGGTTTACTTGTTCTATTTGTTATGTGGAATTTATATTGGAAAAAAAACTAAAAACGATTAAACTGACTGAGCGGTTCCCCAAAGGTTAAGGTGACTGGAGTGAGAGTGGAGGATGAAGCACTTAAGGGTGCCAGCATAATCTAGGATAGGTAAGCCAGTGTCTGATTCATCCTATCGTGTGTGTGTGTGTGTGTGTGTGTGTGTGTGTGTGTGTGTGTGGGTGTGTGTGGGGAAGAGGCCCATGGTTCGAGGGACCCTTGTCTTGAGTGTTTGTTGAGACTCTTTGCTTGAGTTAATGAGCTTCAGAAGCTTAGGGGGACGTGTGGTGACCTCTTGGTGGGTCACACGAGGATGATCTATGAGGTCCTAATGATTCTGGGAAAACCTGATTCGACCCAAGTAACCGACACTGGTCAGGAGTTCTCCTCAAGTCAGCACACAGGCTCTTTTCTTCCTTCAGCCTCGGTGTAAACAACCAAAAGACGCCAGTGGTCTAATCCAGATCGCTGTTCAACAGACTTGGTTTGGAAAAAAACGAATTCACGGGAACCCCTGATTAAAGAGCGCTAAGTGGTTTCTGTGTTGCAGGCGAACATCAGACGCTCTCTGTACTTCATGGGTGGCGTTTCCCGCTTTGGTAGCATTTCAATGACCTTAAAGGCAAGTTACATCAGTAGTATAATATTACATCAGAAAAGAAACTGTTCCTTGTAATCTGTGAGCTCACTTTTTCTTTCAGTATTTTTGCAACTCCATGTATACACATTGCATCATCTCCTAGAAACACACATTGTGTCCTTTCAGTCTGTGATAAATAGCAAAGACTGACAGCAGTTAGATCACCGCCGTCATTCTTTCACACACAATGTGCTTCTTAATATAATGGCGGGTCATGTTAAGGCCAAGATGAAATGTTTCCACGATAGAGGAAGACAAAACAGTGTGTCGTCAGCTGTCTCTTTGAGGGAGCGGCCCATTCACACGTTAGCATCTGAGTCACAACCATTTCAATAGAAACCGTTTTGGTTGTTCATATTTTTCCGCTGACCTTTCATCAAATGCTGTTTTAGATTGCACAATGTGAAACGCACGCGAGACCTGCGAGAAAGCTTTTTCTTCGCAAGCTCGGTCACAAAGTTCTTGTTTTCAGATGTCAGAGTTGTTTTTGTTCCACCCTGTCACAGGACAACAGTTAAACCACTTGGGCTGTGACTAATTCATGACATAATGAAGAAAACCGAATGTATTTCATTCAGGAGAGTGCCCTTTTCATTACATTACCACTTTCTTATTATTATTTTTTAACGTTTAGAGGCACATCCAATGGGCTGGTTTCTAAACAGACTCGCACTGTGACAGAAAGGACAAACAAGTTTGTATAATGAGCCAAGACATAAAACGAAGACCTAGATTAAAAGCATGGTACATAATGTTTGCTTTTGAAATCCAAAGCAAACGACATCACAGCTTTTAAAGTGTGAAACACATGTAGCTAACATTCTGATTACACATCTCTTTTTAAGTGTGGCCAGTAAATGGTCTTTCGAGGTGGATGGCGCAACTTCACACTCGCAGATGTGTGTGTAGAAGAAGCTGAGAGGTCACGTGTGTAGCTGCTGCACATCTGGTTTGTGACGGCCATTTTCTCACCAGGTTTTCTGCTGCTGTCTCCAGAGTTCTCTGACAAAAAAAAAAAGAATTTCACCTCATCAGAATCGTATCTTCTGTTGGTTCTGCGTCTGCTCCATTGCGCTCACCCGGAGATCACGTGGCAATTCACTAAAAAGACGTCAAGCCGGGCAAGTCGGACGATCAGACGATCAGTTTTAAACAAACCCTCGGGGTGAGACAAATGTATGTGGAAGGCAAAGCAACGTTTGTTGCTAAATAGTTTACAGCCCGACTTCCTGGTTCAACTGTGAGCTTTCCGCTGTTGAATATGTGTGAAGTAGCCCGAAAGGATTCAAACGGACTTTCAGGGTGCACTCATTTTCAGTTTCTCCTCCAAATGAAGTGGTAGACAACAACCTGTTTAACTGACAAACCACTTGTGTTTTCTTGCCCTGTCTGACTATGGTGGTCTCAAGTCTGAACACTTTTAGTTCAGTGTTTGCATAACCACATTGGAATTATCATCTAAAGCCTTGTTTCAACTCTCCTGAGTGAGTGATGGCTGTTCATGATGCTTCTCACCACGTACACGAAAGGATAAGGCATTAGTTAGTTATCACATGATTGACACTCTCATGTCTAACTGACATTCACATCACTTTCTTTTTCAGCTCTCTTTTTAACTCACCAGATGTGTCGCCCTCAAATTCAAGAAAAAACACAAAATAAGGATAAAAAAATGAGCTTTGGACAGAGACATTTAACATTTACCACAGAGTCGACAATGACCTTACATTAGGAGAGATCTCAGACTCTTTCATTCAATTTAGCCATGAAACAGTAATTGAAACGTACCAGCAAATGGTCTTGGCTCTTCCAAAACCTTAATTTGGGTCACTTAGATTGGACACCTGCACGATCAAATCCAATGCGGCAGTCCTTCCATGTATGTCGAAATAATGCTAATTTTTGTTTAGATTTTGTCAGAGGGGTGCTGATAAGATATTGCTGTGCAGCAAATATAACAGTCTAGGATGACAATAACAATAAGCGGCATATTCAATGCCACATGGATAGTGAAATATAAACAGGTTGCTGGGGAGGAAATGGGCTTTAAATGCACTACAGACAAAGGGTTAATTTATTTACAAAGATGATGATAAGAGGATTTAAATGTACTGAATATCTTTTGAAACCGGTGGTAGCAGGTTTATACTGCTTTCTATTCCCCCCAAAGGTGTTCCGGGGCCCAAGCAGATCGGTGAATGAGTCATCGCCACACAGCCTTCGCAGTGCGCGTGAGTCCAGCGCCGTCTAGTGGCCACAGAGGCTCCTACACTCATTACAGAGAGACCTGAGTCCACAGGCGGAATGAAGCGAAGACTAAATGTTTTTTTTTCTTTTTTCCTGACTTTTAACGACCGACCGACAGCCAAACTAATCCAAGAGTCTCACCATGGCATCAAAAAACACCCATCCGCTGTCATGTTGTATCTGTCGCGTGTACAGTGAAGACACCGCGTCTCAGGGTGTTCAGAGCACCTCTCTCTCTCTCTCTCTCTCTCTCTCTGTCTCTCTCTGTCTCTCTCTCTCTCTCTCTCTCTCTCTCTCTCTCTCTCTCTCTGTCCCTGTCCCTCTGAAACCCAGAGTGGACGCGAGGTAATCCCCACCATGTGAGTGGGCGGTGCGGGTACCGGAGGCGTGTTTTTCTTTTTTCTTTATTTTTCTTTTTACCCCCCCATTATTCAAATGCTGCTGTACCTATAAAAAGAGTGCCTGCGTGCGTCAGATAGTTTTCTCCAATGGGTAAAGGGGACTAAGTACTTGTTGTCTCTCTCGCCGGCCCAGTCGCATCCTATCGGCAAGGGGAAGGAGATGATGCACGACTCTGGCGGTGTCAAAACGGCGAGGGCGCTGAAGCATACAGCCCTGTGCCTGATGCTGCTGCCCCGGTTCCTCCTGGCCGCCGTCATGATGTGGCTCCTGGATTTCTTGTGCATTAGGAAAAAGGTGCTGCTGAAAATGGGAGAGCGGCAGGACAGCCCGGACGACCCGCCGGTGTGCGTCTCTGACTCCAATAAGATGTTCACCTTGGAGTCCCTCAGGGCCGTGTGGTACGGCCAGAAATTGGACTTTCTCAAATCGGCGCACCTCGGGCGCGCAGCGCCCAACACCGAGGTGATGCTGGTCCAGGAGCGGCGGCAGGTCCCGATCCTGGACTGCATGAAAGGGAAGAGACCGCTCATCCTTAACTTTGGCAGCTGCTCCTGACCGCCATTCATGACGCGCCTGACGGCGTTTCAGCGCGTCGTGAGCCAGTACGCGGACATTGCGGACTTTTTAGTTGTATATATCGAGGAGGCGCATCCGTCGGACGGCTGGGTGAGCTCGGACTCGCCGTATCAGATCCCCAAGCACCGCTGCTTGGAGGACAGACTCAGAGCCGCCCGGCTGATGCTCGCCCAGGTGCCCGGCAGCAACGTGGTGGTGGATAATATGGACAACTCGTCCAACGCCGCGTACGGAGCCTACTTTGAGAGACTTTACATCGTGAGGGACGAGAGAGTGGTGTACCAGGGGGGCAGAGGTCCGGAGGGGTACCGGATTTCCGAGCTTCGAAACTGGCTGGAGCAATACAGGAGCGAGCTGGCGCATTCCCAAACAGCGGTGCTCCATGTGTAGTGAAAGATGCTGAACTGTCTGCTGCTCTGCCCGTTCCGCTTAAGTGTCCAACTCACAGTGACAAAACTATTCCGATGCTGCTATCAAATGTTCACACAAGGCACATGATGTTGTTTTTCTTGCGTAAAGATATTCAGGACTCTTTGAAAAATAGCCTAAAGTCACGTTCAAGCCTATAACTACAGGCTGGTATGTTGCGCTTGTCTTGACCTTAATTGAGTGCTCGTAGCGATTGTTTGTTTGTTTTTGTATGCAAAAGTCGTGAATCAGGTGAAGCTGGTTTTCAATTAGTAATCACTCTATTTTTCTACAATACTGGCGTGTGTGTGTGTGTGCGTGTGTGTGTGTGTGTGTGTGGATGCGCATGCGCGTGTGTGTGAGTGTGAGTGCGAGTGTTTGCGCGCCCGCGTGCGTTCGGGCTAATGTCTCGCTCTGGTGTTTCTGTGAAGTTCGGATTTTAAAAGGCGAAGCCAGAAAACCGACACTGATGTTTCTGACACCGGGAGCGGGTCCACGTTAGCGGGGACGCCTTCCCTTCCTCCATGATCGATTGCCAAACGATGTAATATGTTGAACCGATGTAACTGAACAAATGTTTTTAATAAACATCAGATCACACTTGGATGATTGTTGCGGTTGACTTGTGGAGCGAACATCATTGAAGATCTTCCTTTGACCATTTCGTTGAGTTGTTTTTTTTATTTCTATTTTATTGTTGCTGTCGTTTTTTTTATTTTAATAAGATACACTTTGTTTCACTGTCAAGTGATTTGCCCCAACACCTGATGACGTCACACTTGCTCCATGGTTTAGCAGTATTTATCCTCACGTGATTGTTGATTGATTTTTCTTTCAGACTTGCCTCCTCTGACTCCTTCACTTATATAATCAGGCCCATTCAGGCGAAAGTGATCTCTCATAGTAATCTACAGCAGAGTGTCCCTGCGACTGATTAATCAACACACTTTCAGCCAAGAAACATGCAGAAAAAAGTAACACATAAGGCCATAGATTTCACAGTGCACAGAAAAACATGGATCATGTCCGGAGGATATCTCACAAAGAGCCGAACAAAGCAAACATGCTCGTTAGAGAAAAAAAGTCCTTTTTGATCAAATATATATTTTATGTTACCGATAAAGAGCTGTGACATTAGTGCATCAGAATGAAAGCGTTGATTTGAGTCGGCATTGAGAGGCACCTCTCATTATCTCTGCAATCTTTGTTCCTTCCCTTTATATATGTGCACACACACACACACACACACACAAGCAGGAATTCAGATGCTGCTACATGTGATTAGGAATAGAGAGCAATGTGATGATTGCTGTGGATCCCCTGTTGACATGGACGGGGGAAGCGGAGGTGCTGAGTGGGCGGCAGCACCCCCTACGGCCAGGTGTTGTAACACAAGCAGTTCATAATAAAAGAGTTGCAACTCTCTTTTTTTCAATTCTCTGTATTTTGGATGAAGTGTGTGCCGAGGAGTGTTTGTGGCAAATACAGAAATCCCAGAAGGGTTTTCAGAATGTTACAGAAAAGAGATTGGGGATTTGTTTAAGAGTTTCCCAGCTCATCCTCCCCGCACACCCTTTCAACCAAAGCACTGGTGAGCGACAGATGATATTGATCCTAAGCGAGCTACAAGACGGCTGTATGTTCCCGCTAACGGCCCCAGCCCCGACAAGCGGGAGCTGACTCCAGACCAGGCGGCAACCTCCAGGTTTGAAAAGAGAAGCCGAAGTAGAAGTGCATTCTTTCTAATGGCCATCAGGGGGCGACTCCTCCGGTTGCAAAAAAATAAGTCAGGTTGTATAGAAGTCTATGAGAAATTGACTACTTTTTACTTGATTTATTCTCTCAGTAAACATTGTAAACATGAGTTGATGCTGTCAATATCTAGTTTCAAGTTTTCTTCAGCATAATGTTCATTTAGTAAATTATGGTCCATTTAGAGTAAAATAAGCCTGACCTCCGCTCAGCTTCT
The DNA here is from genome assembly GCA_028022725.1 of Lycodopsis pacificus. Lineage (NCBI taxonomy): Eukaryota > Metazoa > Chordata > Actinopteri > Perciformes > Zoarcidae > Lycodopsis > Lycodopsis pacificus. Next base: position 4,795,493 of record CM051705.1, on the reverse strand, counting down.
GAGCATCTTCACACCTCTGCACAACTGATGCACACTAAACCTGAAAAGTTCCAGTCCATGCAATTAGAGAATGTATGTGAAACCTGCATCCACATACAAAGGACACTCGTCAGGGAAGAGGAGAAGCTGCGTTTGTGTCTATTTGTGTCTCCTGCATCCTCACAGGGCACTAAGCCAGCTGAAGACTTGGTTCCTTAACACTCACTCCGAGGAGATGATCCCATAATTGCTGCGTGTCCACAGCTACATTCCAATGGAATCACTAGAAGATGGCTCTATTTTAAATGCTGGTAGAGATTTGGCTCATAACCCTGGTTTGGTGTTTTGTCTGTGTTGCTTTTCCCGACACTGGAAGTTTGACTGCTTTCCGATTGTCATTCAGTTAACAGTGGTGTTGTTGTGTGTGATTTACTTTGGCTGTGGTTGATGTCTGGCCCTGTTCCATCGAATATTCTATAAAGGATGTGCATTATGAACAGTTGTTACATGATAAGTATCCTTGGCATCCAGGCTGACAAAAAAAACACTCTGCTGTCAAGACAGATGTTTTCTGCAGAGAATAAAAGCTTCGTCCTGTTTGACGGTGTTAGCTGACTTTTGGGGTTATCAGTTAATCTCAGGTCAAACTGTCATTTTCAATAAGCTCTCTGGTGACACAGCACTGATTGACTGACCCTCTTATCGTCGTGTTTGCGCCTGAAGGGCTGTCATCGATTTGAAAAGGGAAGTTTAAACAGGGACATGCTTGTTTTTTCTTCCCTTTCAGCATAGACAGCGAGGGAGTCTTCACGATGGAGGAGAAGGGGGGGGGGGGGCAGGCTCTACTCCCAAAGATTTACGCTCAGGAGCGGTGCTGATGCTCATGAGAGCCTGAATGTCAAAATCATCCAAAATGTGGGACATGCAGCACAGTTTTCAGCTGACAAAGCTCTGAGAAAGTTCCCCGTCAGGATGCAGGTAGACACAAGCCGAGTCAGCTTTTTCCTCTTCACTGAAGAGTCTTCTTGTTTGTGGATGCAGGTTTGTCACAAATCCTCTAATTTTGTAGACTGTTTTGAACTCTTCAGATTTAGTTTCTGCTTCAGAAGAGTTGATGTTCTTTACCACCGTCTCCAAAAGAGGGATATATCCTTGAAATGAACGCGCACCATCTGGCAGGACACACGCTTCCAAAAGATGTCTTATATCAACGCTTAGCCGGTCTGCTAATGAGGTTTGCAATGCTCTGCACAAAGTGAAGCGTGTCAGCCATCAAACACACGTCTCGGTCTACCTCCTGAAGCACATGGTCTAGCGAGTGTTGGCACAAGTAACGAATAAATAATGAACCAGGGGGGTGAATCTTTTTCCAGCCATGTTTGGACCGCAGAAAGAAAGAGAAAGTCACTCTTAAGAATAGAAATAATTGTTTTAAAAGTGAGTATAATGTGTGGGTGATGAGGGTGTCCCATCAGGCTGCTGACCAATGTATGTAATGTTTTTGTAATTTGAGCAAAGAGTCGGCGTTTCTTGCTCCGGTTTGAAAACTAAACTCTTCCTGAAAATGAGTTACTTTGGATAATTCAATTTAATGAGGGAAAACAACTGCATTCCTGACATCTTACCTTGTTTGATTGCTTTAAATTACAATTTTAACTCATTTTGTCAGTATGAAAATATAAATCAGCTTTCACAAATGAAGCATACTTTTAATCACTTTTTTTGCAAACGTCCTATTGGGTTGACAGCTGCTGCATAAAAAAAAAAAAATCAATGTAAATTGTATTGGAAGTAGCTTAAAGGTCTAAAGGTGAAACTGTGTTGCTCAATAAAGCAGCAACCAATGTCTCAAACTATTTACCTCCCAGACAGAAGAAGCAAAAACACCATTTTTGTTGTTGAGACACCTGTTGTATCATAAAAATGTGATTTGGTTTTGACCAAATTTCTTAAAAAAATATGTAAAATAAAATATGTAATCTCAGTGAGGCTTTTTCCCCAGTTAAATTAATTCATTAACTTTTGAATAACACCCTAACTTACCTGAGATAAGATCTTCTGGCCACATATTAGCTTTTAATCTTGTATGATCTAATAGTTTAAAAGTTTAAAATCGTGTGCCCCGACTGGTTGTATTTATATTGTATTGTATTTATATTGCAACACAAAGCACGAGGTGGGAAAAGCGCTGGAACGCTTGCCAGCGTGCGGACGAACAGAGAAGAAGAAAACACACACTCTTAATACTCTGGAGAGAAGGGAAGGATAACGGGACACACACTCTTAATACTCTGGAGAGAAGGGAAGGATAACGGGACACACACTCTTAATACTCTGGAGAGAAGGGAAGGATAACGGGACACACACTCTTAATACTCTGGAGAGAAGGGAAGGATAACGGGACACACACTCTTAATACTCTGGAGAGAAGGGAAGGATAACGGGACACACACTCTTAATACTCTGGAGAGAAGGGAAGGATAACGGGACACACACTCTTAATACTCTGGAGAGAAGGGAAGGATAACGGGAGACGTGACACCGATCAAGGTGGAGCGCACCACACGCACCATTCCCCTCTGCGATACTTTATGATTCATTCATCAAGACATTTCTCATGGTACGCTTATACACACATGTAGTACACATGGCAATGAAATAATTCGTTTTTTTCATGGGAATATGGATCTTTCAGATATATTTGAGGAGTGCCTACATGGTTTGCACATTTTCCACAGTTTATCTCGTGTCATGCAGCGTGGTCGGATCTCGGTCCTGCCTCGTTCCCACCCCGTCAAAGTCTCGGTCTTACCGCAGCCTTGATACCCTCTGGTCTTCATCGTGATTCAGTTGCGTTTCATGAAATGAAAATGATCATTATGCGGTTTGAGACAACGTCCAGTGTAACAGAACATAACACATTTGTTTCTATTCATCGAGCCAATCCCATGACTCTCCGTTGAGCTGCGAACCCTTGAAGTCATGTGATGTGGAAGGCAAGGGTTTTTCCATGGGACAGCGTGTCCATTACAATTTTAGATACAGACAGGAGCCTTTTATTTGGTGTTAGACTGAAGCCAGGCCTTTGGCTGTCTATCAGTGATCGGATCACCTTATATTTAATCAACAAGAAATTGCATACAGATAATAAAAAAAAGGTATTAAGAAAACAAATGGCATGCAGCGGCTTCACCACCTGTACTGAACAGGACAGCATTTTAATAGAATAAAGTCAGAGCCTTGTGAATATTAGTTCCTCAGGGTGAAGTCTCATATAGTGTATAGAAATGCACAAAATATAAATAGAATGAACTCGACAATAACTCTGTTTCATAAACTATGCACACAGCATAAGCAATAATATTGTTATTGAAAAATCATAGGAACCGTGAGGAGTCATTGACAGTGGGGAGTTGACCAGAGATGACAGTTTGCTGTTATTTGAGTTCATATAAGTTTAAACTAATGACTGTTGATGCATTCACAAGACGGCTTCACATTTTCCACGTCTTTCCTGAAATGCTACTCAAATGTACGGCTTTAGAAGTCCTGGATCATTCCTTCTCTCAATGCTGTATATGTTTACAGTAAAGCTTCCATTCAAAATTTTTGCAAATTGTAAACAGAAATTAATGAGCTTTTTTGATACAAATATTAGTAATTGGCTGCATCGAACATTGAATAATCCTAAAGAGACCATAATGAAAACACAGCATTTATTGTTCTTTCATTCATATTAGGAACGTTACAGTTTCCTTATCGCTCCACCAGGCTGCAACCTCCAGGTCCGAAAAGTCAAGCCAATGCGGAAGTGCCTTAAAACCTGCATTCTCGTTAGTGACCATCAGGGGGCGACTCATCTGGTTGAAAAAAGAATTCTGGTTGATGTCTATGAGAAAATGACACGACTTCTCACTTGATTTATTCTCTCAGTAAACACAGGTTTATGGTCACAATTGCTAGTTTCAGTTTTCTTCAATACAGCATGATATTCATTTGGTAAATTATGTTGACTTTTAGAGTAAAATAGATGATAAAGCAGAGTATGCTTTAGGGCGGGGCTACCTTGTGATTGACAGGTCGCTACCACAGTATTGTCCGGTCTTGGAGTTATCCGTGTCACGTCTTTAACTCTTTCATAGTTTTCAGTTCGGCAACGTGAATTGTAATTCAGCTCCACCCTCTCGTGTCACTTCTGGTTGCAAAAAAAACAAGATGGCGACGGCCAAAAAGCCGAACTTGAGGCTTCAAAACAGCAGTCCACAACCCAATGGGTGAAGTCACGGTGACTACATCAAGTTCTGATATACAGTCTATGGAGTGACGCAAATTTCTGCTTCATCGAAAAATGTACCACTACGCCGAAACTTTATGACTTCCCTTCATAAATCGACAGAATGAACCGGCACAGCAAAAACAGTCCAGCAGTCGACAGACGCAGCAGTTTCAACTTCCAACATGTGACGTGTTTCCCTACCTTCATTCAATTGTTTCTGACACACCAGCTACAGCACTCTCACAGCCTCTCCACCTACACCGCCTTAAACCTACAGGCGGCACTTCAAAGTTGCTTTTCCCCTATTTTGCCACAGACTCTACGATGCAGCCCAGCATGGCAAAAAGAAGCTTCCATTCACAGCTAACAGCTGGCCAGTGTGAAGAGCCTTGTCAACACTAATGGGATGCAGCTGGACCTGATGAGCTACTGCTCTCTCTTGTCACACACAAGGTTCCACTACTATACTTGTGAGGAGATTGTATTGACTTACATTCCCTCCCCAGAGGCTAATGCTAACCGTAGCCATAACTAACCTTACCCGTGTCATAATTCTACAACCCAAACAAAGCCTTAATTTAATAAACAGATTTCTGTTCCCACATGCAATGATTCAAACTGATTTTAGCCACGTCGTGGTGAAAACAGAAGAGCGACGTGTTTTCTCATGCTGCTCAGGGGCATTAACTACAGGAAAGCAAGGAGGTGGTATTCCCGCTGCTGTGCAAATCCACACGTCAGAGGTGCAGAAACGTGCGTCATGCAGGGGATACACTGGAGGCTCTGCAGAGGGGGAGGATGGGGGAGAAGCGGGAGGTTGGCGGGGAGGGACTGTATGTCAAGCTGCACTTGACAGGCCTCTTAACCGGCACCTCGAGGTGTTCATCTGAGACGACGGACACCTCACAATGTGCATTTGGTTCAGTGTTTGTCACGGGATGATCAGAAGAACACAAGTGTTTTCTTAGTCAGAATAAGAAACGAGTTGGGAGCCGTGACTGAAATTTGACCGATCGGCTTTGTTATGGAGAGCGGCACCCGGTGACATCTGCAACAGCCAGATCTCCAGATAAATTGATCACATAGCAACCGCGTTGCCACGGCAACCGGGATACAGATGCCACGCTGAGGTGATGTGCAGAGTGACTGGCTGCCAGACAGACAGACAGAAACATAACTGCATGATTCATATAGTTTCCATCCCGAAATTATTATCTGCATCATACCGCTTCCTGCTTTGTTCTTCTCACGCTGATTACTTACCGTTCCTCCAAAGCAGCCTCGTCTCTCCATCATTGATGCTCTTCAGCACGGAGCAGTGATGTTTGTAAAAGTTGTTTTGTGAAATTCTTTATTCTAGTATTTTCTATGAATTCTGTATCGGCATTTATCATTAATTTCAATTTTGATCTTCAAATGTTTTGTTATGATCAGGACTTTTTTTTGGATCGTTGTTTTCATCACTATACAACACCCCAAGGTTTACTTCCCTTTCCCAAATAAACCAATATTCTGCACAAATGATGTAGCTTTGTGTCAGATCTGCATACAATTCAAATACCCATATCTAGGTTCAAAAGCACTATTGGTGTGTTTGTACACATCTAAAAAATGACTTGCTATTAATGAGTGGGTTCAAGGCTTCTGGTCCAGTGATTACAGTGGCCATCAATAGCAGAATCCATTTCAAATAGTTTATTCACAGCTGTTGAATGATTCCTATTGTTAACCACACAACAGGACTGGGGTGCACTGCCTTTGAAAAACAGCTGGACTATTCATTGAAACCTTTGTCATCTTCCAGCTGTGCCCACTGCCGGGTGCCAGGGTCAGCAGAGACGCTCGACATGGTGCAATGGACGTTGCATCTACATTGCAAACACCATGAAGCAGCTCACTGCAGAAGCTGAGGTTGTTCACGGCGTGTTGACACTGGACTTAATCATCTCGCGTAATGGGGAATTGATTTGGTGGAGCCAGTGCGTGGAGAGATTAATGTGGAACTGACAGAGTCAGAGGGTTTCATCGGATCAATGGACGCACTGTTGTGCTGTCGCACGTGAAGAAGAAACCAAATACTAATCTCATCTATTTCTCCTAAACTGGTGGTCCTTGATTTCTAGATTCAAGCCACATCAACAGAATCCTGTGCGACAGTTCTCGCTTTGTTGGATTTCATTTTCCTTGCCACATTGTCACATTTTCTTCTTTCTTCTTTCTTCTTGGGGCTTACTGGGTAGAGAGGGTTGTCCGAGGCTCCTATTTGCTTCCTGTTCTGCTGAAAGATCGTTGCGCGGCAGCGGGACTGTCATGGACAGAGACATTTGTAAAGTGCAGAACCTACTCAGTAAGATAATGTTTATCTTTTCTACTGCAGTTTTCATGCTTTTTTCCAATTTATGATGTGTTTATAGTCACTTGAATCTGTAACAAACAGTAAGTGTGAAACACACAGAACTGCATCCCTGCACACGCTTCAACCAATCACCCGTGTCGTTAGGATGAAGCCTCTCATCTGAACATCCCCTCTTTGCGAAAGGCTGCCTCCATCACTTTCTGCACATCCACCTTATCGCTCAGCCGAGTGGAAAAAGAGCAAAAGAGTGTGAAAGACCTCTGCCAGTGCGCGTCCCTGATTGTTAGCGTCTCTGTCCCGTCCCCCTCTGCCTTCCTTGTCCCTGGATCGTGTTCCCAAATACAAGCCAGTGCTCCGCTCACAGTGCTTTCTGCCCTCCGTGCGCTGACCTTGTGTGCTGTGAACAGCCATCGCTCCAGACAGTCAGGCGAGGCCGCCATGTCTGCACTGTTGTGTTCATCTGCCCTACACATACTCAGACAGCTACCTGTGTCCCTTGTACAGACGAAGGCTTATGTGTCTGCATGGCGTCAGACAATGGGGCTGTCCCCAGCTACCCCAGGTACTGGACGATAATAAAGGTTGTGTGTGTGAGAGTGTGTGTTCCAGACAGTCGCAGAGGGACTCGGACTGACAGGCAGGAGGATTACTGCTGAAGAGGTCACCACAGTTTTTTTCTTTCAAATGCACGTATGCATGTGGTGCACGTATATAAGAACACGTTTTTGTGAAAAGCAGACTGACAATGTCGACACTCCACAGCTTTTATATTCCTGATCAGGCAGACAGAAGTGGCATTTAGGGTCGGGTGATAACTGGACTGTTCTTAAAAGTCATAAAGACTCATCCACACGTAGATGAATAGGCAATGATCATTGTCGTCTCCAGCTCCAGATGAGCGTTTACAAAAAGAAATAGTGACAAATGCCGAGCACTTAGCCCAAGGTGACGTCTTCTAACTTCTAGTTTTGTCCAACCAACGCTCCAAAGATTCACGAACCACAACTGAAAGCCCGACATTGAAATCAAGAACACTCCGTACATGAAAGTTCAGCGGTTATGATTTAAGAGCAGTTTTCATCCTACAGTGTCACCAGGATACTCTGGAGGTTACCGCCGTACATCTGCATCATTATCATGTTTAAACTCTGCTCTGAATATAAAAACGCTTTGACACGCTGTAAGGTTTCTCTTTGGACTTTGCAGGATGTCGACAGCCTGGTTCATCGTCTGTCCTCGCTTTGGGAGAAATGCAGGAGGAACGTTTGTTCATGGTCGTGACCCCGGAGAACATAAATTTATTTTCAACGTGTATAACATGGACCAGCTTCTCTGTGGCCTTTGCGTCGCGATAGGAAAAGGATCCTGCAGCCTTCCAGGGTGTGAGCAGCTTCGGGAACAGCTTGTACTGGTGTGAGCAGAAGGAGCAGTGAACTGCATTCACTGTCGTCCATCACAACTCATACTGCCTTCTGCCCGTCTCACCTTTTATTCCTTCAAGCTTTGTTTGTCGAAGCAGGTGTCTGAAACTAAATCCTGCCTTCTGGTTCAAGATTTAATGACAGGCGACAAATATGAACATGTGGGACCCCATAGTGGGCTTTGTAAAGTTGTATTTACTTCATCTTGACAGCGTTTGTACACGTCTGCAGTCATTTTGCTCTATAAAGTGTTTGCATCCCAGGATTGTGAAGCACAGATCAGGAGTTTGCGACAAATGCGTTCATACTGCTGCGACTTCCTGACGCTCATCGCTTCGTGTAACTTCTGCAGCTCTTTGGGTGACATCTATAAACAATATGATTATCAAATGTTCCACAAGACAAGAGATTTGAAGATGTCACCTTGGACAATGGAAAACTCTCAACCTTTTTCACCAATTTCCCACAGTACACAAAACTGCTGTAGTGTGGGATTGAACGAATGTAACCAGTGTTGTAAAGTGTCGTCAAACAGACTTCATTCAAACTCAAAAGCAAGCAGCAATGTCACGTTATACCAGCAACAGGCTGGAAGCCGTCATATAATACAGTACGTATAATACAGTACGTATAATACAGTACGTATAATACAGTACGTATAATACAGTACGTATAACAGTACGTATAATACAGTACGTATAACAGTACGTATAATACAGTACATATAACAGTACATATAATACAGTACGTATAATACAGTACATATAATACAGTACGTATAACACAGTACATATAATACAGTACGTATAATACAGTACGTATAACAGTACATATAATACAATACGTATAATACAGTACATATAATACAGTACGTATAATACAGTACATATAACAGTATATATAATACAGTACGTATAATACAGTACGTATAATACAGTACGTATAATACAGTACGTATAACACAGTACATATAATACAGTACGTATAATACAGTACGTATAATACAGTACATATAATACAGTACATATAACAGTACATATAATACAGTACATATAATACAGTACGTATAACACAGTACGTATAACACAATACATATAATACAGTACGTATAACAGTACATATAATACAATACGTATAATACAGTACATATAATACAGTACGTATAATACAGTACGTATAATACAGTACGTATAATACAATACAGTACGTATAATACAATACAGTACGTATAATACAGTACATATAATACAGTACATATAATACAGTACGTATAATACAGTACGTATAATACAGTATGTATAACACAGTACATATAATACAGTACGTATAATACAGTACGTATAATACAGTACGTATAACACAGTACATATAATACAGTACGTATAATACAGTACGTATAACAGTACATATAATACAATACGTATAATACAGTACATATAATACAGTACGTATAATACAGTACATATAACAGTATATATAATACAGTACGTATAATACAGTACGTATAATACAGTATGTATAATACAGTACGTATAACACAGTACATATAATACAGTACGTATAATACAGTACGTATAATACAGTACATATAATACAGTACATATAACAGTACATATAATACAGTACATATAATACAGTACGTATAACACAGTACGTATAACACAATACATATAATACAGTACGTATAACAGTACATATAATACAATACGTATAATACAGTACATATAATACAGTACGTATAATACAGTACGTATAATACAGTACGTATAATACAGTACGTATAATACAATACAGTACGTATAATACAGTACATATAATACAGTACGTATAATACAGTACGTATAATACAGTACGTATAACACAGTACGTATAATACAGTACGTATAATACAGTACGTATAATACAGTACGTATAATACAGTACGTATAATACAGTACATATAATACAGTACGTATAATACAGTACGTATAATACACTAATACAGTGTTCAGCAGTGTGTGTACTGGTAGTTTAGTTCGCTGTTAGCCACGGACAGAAGGATTTGTTAATCTTTGCACTTAAAGAGTTTTACCAGGCTTTGGGATTATATAAAACAAATTGTCCGAGAGTGTAATTTCCCCAACTTTGTCCGGCCGTGTAAGGAAGCACGAGCTGCCCTCGTGAAAGCCTGATGTCTCTCCGTCTCGTGTGCGTGAGGCGTGAGGCAGGATGCTGGGCCTCTGCTGGGCCTGATCCCAAATCCCCCGGCTTTGATGCCGAGGACCTTTGAGAGTCGAGCATCAAAGCAACTGGGACTTGGCTGAAGAGCAAGGCGTGACTCGAGGCGGCTCGAGAGGACTTCAGGTGCTACGGAGCTTCAGCGTGAGAGGAAAGATGAAGAGGAAGGATACAAGACTACCAAGCTAAGTCAGATCCCAAACCCCTGGGGTGGTGTGATGAGTCACTTCCTGGCTACCAATCCTCACAAACACCACCACCCCCTCCACACACACACCTACACTCCCACACAGACCCAGGCACAGAATCATGTCCACACAGATGTACCCACACTGCACTTCAGAAGTAAAGTAATGTGCAGCGTTGAAAGCTTTTCCTTAAATCTGATTGGATGTAGGCACAATGGGGGTCGACGCTCCAAACGTTTGAGCTCTGTTTCCATGGCGATAGGTTCTGACATCCCCTGTCGTGACAAGACGTTTGTTGGTTGCAAACGACCGGGGGGGGGGGGGGATCTGATCACAAGAAGAGAGAAGCAACGCAACGTTTTCCAAGTCAAGATCGACGACACAGCGGTCCGAAAAACAATGAACCCAAGTGACCTCATCTGAGAGCAGGGAGAGAGAGAGAGAGAGAGACTGAAAACACTGATGTATTTTGAATTTCAATGATGTATCATCCAGCAGAATATTTCCTCTTAGATAATTGGGGTGCAATGTGTTGAGGCAAATTGTATTTTATTTTTGGTGGGAGACAATCTGCATCCTCATTTGGCAGTCGTTTAGAAACAAAGGCCACGATGCCACAATAGTTTGCTCGTTTAGTTAGTCGTAACTTGATGTTTGGCCCTGAGAAATAGGATCTGTGGAAAGCAGCGAGGGGGAATCCATCAGATCAGATATGCAGCACTGTACACAACAATGTTCAGAGAAGGATGCTCAGGGATCGCAACGTCTCGTCATCACCGTCAGCCCGACATCTATTCGTGTTTTAATGGCGAAAGCCATTTGTTTTTCTGAATGCCCACGCAGGTTCTGGGTTCAGTGCAGGTCCCTGCAGGGGTGCTAGACACAAGAGGGCAGGGGGCGGGGGGGGGGGGAAATAGAGGAAACTCAGTGACCTCAGACAAGCCCTTCTGGAGAGGATCAGGGCAAGCGCCTAGCAACATCTGAAGAAGAGCGAGCAGTGTGCTTCAAGTTATTCTGCTTAAACACATGACTGCTTATGTACGGAAGCCCTAACCGATATCATTCAAACATCTGTTTTTAACATCGTTATCTTTAGGAAACAAAAGGTTGTTTCCTCCTGTCACTTAAAATGTTTCTGTCAAATCATTCGGCGGTAATTGTATTCAAATGGGCGAGGTTGAGCTGACAGAGATGACTTGGTGAAGTTAGTGGAAGGATGCATGTGTGGACATTAAAGGACATTTACCACATATGGATATGGATATAAGATTAACTGGATTATATTCAGAATAAGTAGAAACATAAATGGAAAGGAAGTACCACAAAATTGTGCAGGAAATTGGTTCAGTCTTTGATCTTTAGTTGCTGTAAAAAAAATGAATGAATAATTCTTGACAATGACTGATGCATTCGAGTTGAAGACATCTGCCTACATGAAGGAAAAACATATCTAAATGACCTCAGACATTACTCTATATCTTCACATAGCAAATAGTTTGCTGCTACATTAATGTTCAACTCCTTTGACTCGTGATTTGGAGAAGACGATATTAAAAATGATGTTTGAATGATGCGCGTTTAGGGCTTCCATACTTCTGAATGAAACCAGAACACCAACGCCAGCTTGGTCAGTAAGGCATGAACTCAATGACCTGCTGTGTTTAAACTGCCGTCATTTGAAGGTTCCATTGTGAGGTAGAAACAGACTATGTTGACTGTACAGAGATGCATAAACACTGGATGTACAGTAGGATTCAGTGAACACCGCAGTGATCGGACATATTTATGAGGATAAGCGTCATCCGGCTTTGAAGGGTGTTGAACGTTTAACACATCTGGCCAGCAGGTGGCGGCAAAGGATTACATTTCCATTTAAATGCATCAAAGAGATTACAAATACAATGTGTTTTTAGGAGAGAGGAAAAACACAATGACGACTCGCAGGACTTTCTTTTTTTTTAGGATGAAAATATAAAACTCACATGTTCTCTTTATTTGCTGTATATAGATAGATGTACACCACTGGAGATTTGGATAAAAGCACACACAAAAAGCTCATGTATGTGGAGTCTCAACACACGTCTGAAGGTGAAAAACAAACACAAATGCGGAAAAGATGTCGGTTTACAAATAGATAAAAAACTATCCAAATCCTAAACGGTTTCTAAATAGTCAGGCGTTGAAGTCTGTGCCACAAACCAACTGTTGCTAATAACCTCTGTATTCTGTACACGGGCGTGTTTGGTACAAAGTATGAAACCTACCATTTAATAATAGTTAGAACATAAAATAAAAGTACATTATATGTACAACATTAGATGAAGCCGCTTAGTAGGAGACGTGTACTAAAAGGACACTTCATTCTTTTCAAAGAAACAAAGAAGACGGCTCGTGTAAAATGAAGAGAGCTCCAAAGAAGCCGACATTAAAGCCATTTCAAGGAGAACAACAGTCACCAGCGGGACACAAGCCGACACTCAGAGGGGAACAGTGCTGAGGGGATGGAACCACCGCCGCACACGACGTTTGGTGAATGTTGTTCTTCAAGACAAACATGAACGGAACAGCGTCGGCTACGCTATTATTTACAATTTGCACATTCGGTTGAAACACTGACGAGAGGTTCTGCAGGCAAAGGAAGAAAAAAAAAAAAACAGAACTCGCACGCATCCAGAAGCAGATCAAACAGATGTCCGAACAGGGTAGTAGGTTTTTACTGAAGGGGGGGAGGAGGGGGGGGGGGGGGTTACAGCCAGTGTGCAGGTCTGGGCAGAGAGGGGGGGGGGTGTCAAACAATGGTACAAATCAATGAATGGGACAGCGGGGGAGCAGGATGGAAAAAGTCACGATCAGCTCTGAACGGCCCAACAACACAGACAGCATCACGGATTTCAATTCTTTACTCGTTTGTTTGTTTGTTTTCGTCAGTTGTGTTTCTATTTTCTTTCAAGTTTTATCAGGAAGTGCTTCATCGCTGAGGTGGCTTGGGGGGGCGACCACTCTGCTTCTCCTCTCTGTGTAGCTTCAACAAGGCATGTGTAGGGAGTCCGAGTCATGTGTAGGGGACTTGAACGCATCGGGACTTCTTAGGAAACTAATGGTACGATTATTTTATTATTATTTTTAATTCATCTGGCATTTTAGTTCATGCTCCCACTCGATTCTCGGCTGATCCCCTTAGACTATAAAAGGCACTGTGAAAAGAAAGGCTTACGTTCGACCTCTTCAAACCAAACACACCTCATCTACGGAGCAGGCTAGTCTCTACCGAGTGGTTATATAAATAAAAGGGTCTTGCTTGAGAAGAGTAGAAAAAGTGGTCGCTATCGGCACGGCCTTCTGCTCCCGTTTGACTTCTCTCGGCACACAGCGGCGTTGCGTTGAACCCCAGACGAGCGACTATACGCCTCTGTGGCCTCTCGTAAGCCTCGCATGAATGACAGCGACTTGTACTGAATGCTAATGACCAGAAATAAACCTCACAATCTCCTCTCACGTAACCCCCCGGCACTCATCCCAACAACCAATCGAATGGATCCGAACACGTAATAAACTGTCTGACCATTGTTTGAGCCACCGACACGCACCGCAAGCCTGTGTTCACTTATTGCAGACACCGTTTCTAAAAAAAGGAGCGTTTTTGAAACGAAAGAGCTAAATGAATGAGAAGTAGGCTTCTACACAAGTGCAAAGAACTGTTGGATGAAGAACCTCAGGCCCGCACTGTTTGCCGTTAATCCAGACCCACTGTAGTCCCGCATGACCCGGTGCTGCTTAACAGAACCACCAATGAATCTTCACAGCTAACGGGGGGGGAAATAGCAAGCTCCAAAACCGAGCAGGTCTACAGATAAGAAGTGTGTTTTACTCTGAGAAGAGCTCCTAGTATACTATGTAGGAAAAAATAAAATATAAACAGCCGTCTAGTTGAACTGTTATGAGAATAATAATTAATATTAAATATATATAGAAACAACTGACATTTTTTTGTTTTGTTTGTTTGTTTTTTAAATGAACAAGGCTCATGTTATTTGTACAAGCACCTGGACATCCGTGAAGAAGAGGCAAGAAGAGAAGACCGCTCACACACACACAGAACAGAACACCTGAGAGAAATGACCAGACGGGGGCAGCACAGCACCCCGAAAACACAACGAGTGGGGAGGACGGGAGAAGAAACGAGGGAGGAAAAAGAAGGACACTACAGTCTCTCGGGTGAAGTTCATGTCGTGGTCATGCGGGACCGTCCAGCACCACAGACGCATCTGCTGGCCGACAACCAGGTGGATAAAAGAGGGCGTTTTGGGGGGGGGGGGGGGGGCACCGCTTGTCCCGAAAAGCCTAAACGAGGCTGAGACGAGCGGCGTTCGACATTTCCTGCGTCAGGTGGAGCTGAGACTGTTCAGTTCTGTGTTGTGCTGGGCTGAGATACCAGAGGTCTGTTGTTGTGCTGGCCTCTGGGGTGGGGGTGGGTGTAGGGGGGGGGCCTGTGGTTCCTCTGTGGATGCTGCTGCTGGTTTACGGTGGATCCGGGGGGGGTGGGGGGGGGGGGGGGGTGGTCTCTTAGTGGCCGTCGTGCGTCGTCAACATTTCGTCGGCCCTCCGGTGCAACTCCAAGGCGGTGACAGTGCAGATGTCCCTGGGGAGTTCCGATTTCCTCCTCATCAGCGGGCGCTCTCGACGCTGATCTTTTAGGATCTGGACACATGGAGACTGAATAGAAACACTCAAATATACAAGATACAAAATCGGCCCACGATGATTTTACTTTGGCAATAAGCAATGTTAGAGCTACCCGCCATACCTGTGTGGCTTCCTCCTCTACTGCTTTCTTCAGCATGTCGACGTCGTCCAGCAGCGGCCCGTCTGTGTCCATGTCCATCGGACAGCCTGAGCATATCGAGTCGACGTAGATCAGGAACTGTACAGGGAGAGGAGGACCAACGCAATGAAAGCAGTTAGAACTAAACTGGTCACTTTTTCCCTTTATTCGTTCTGCATCAGCGCACCGTCGATCCTTAACGTCAGACTGAAGTCACAAAGTCACTGCTTCCCCATGTTGTATTCATTAAAGAAACGTCAACTCATTTAATCCATTAACCATTTATTCAAGTTGAGGATTTTGTTGACATTTGAAAATTCATTAAAAAAAAAAAAAACTCAATAGTTTTGAACGTACAACACAACATGTGGCACAAACCCAATTACTCGATAACAGCGGTTAACTAGCTTCTTTGCACACCTGTGGGTTTGACTTGGCAAGATTCTCAATCTTCAGCCACGCTTCTTCTCTCTCTTTCCACTTGGCTTTCTCTCTGAGACACAAAAAGAAGAACGGACTCAATGATACACCGAGGGCACAAATCTGTTGTGTCAGGAGAGCTCGTAGCGTAGCGGCACTACAACTTCAGATGTCATGTCTCGCTTGTGACTTACTTGCTTTTCTCCGCCCTGAACTGCTGGGTGCAGTCATCAAACAGCTTCTGGTTCATCTCCATGAAGAGTTTCAGAGCGTTGTAGATCAAGCCGTGGATCGTCCTGCAGAAACACAAGGATTACCACGGGGCACCGTGTTTACGCACTGAAGGCCTTTACACAACGGGGGAGATTAAAATATATATATATATATATATATATATATATATATATATATATATATATATATATATATATATATATATATATATATATATATATATATATATATATATATATATATATATATATATATATATATATATATATATATATATATATATATATATATATATATATATATAAAAAAATATATATATATAAATATATATATATATATAAATATATATATACGCAAATATTAACCAGCGAAAAAAACATAGTAGGTTTTCAGGGGGGCTGGAGCGGAGGATGCTTGGTCCGAACCAAGACGGAAGACTTTGAACTCCATTCCCTCCTTTCAACTGGAACTCACTCAGAGCATTTGTTTCGTCACGTATTGGTCCCGCCCCCGGTGTGTAAGGGCCTTTGGTGTTACCACAAACGATGATCGGGCAGCGAGACTCGGAGACGGCCTCGATGGAGAGCCGGTTCAGGGACTCACTTGTTCCAGTGGGTCTTGGAGTTGCGGTAGAGGGATGGGAACATGATGGGCAGGATCTTGGCGGCGTTGTCACTGATCAGGCTCATGATGTACTCGTTGTTCCAGTAGTACAGAGCTCGTTCTGCCACCTGGGACCACATGAGTTCAGAACAGGGTTACTGGAGTAGACAGATGACCTGTGCACATGTGCACGACAAACTAAAGTAAAATCACTGAATGCGTGTGCTGGGGTGAGTGTCAGACCTGAAAGTGCGGGCTGGACACACACTTGGCCAACTGTCTGAAGAGGGGCTCCATGACTTTGACGAACTCTGAGGGCTCGATGACGTCCAGGATCTCCTCCAGTTCATTGAGGAACATCACCTCTTTAGGACTGTGGGTCTTGGGCCAGTACTTTAACAAAGCCATGACCGTCTGAAGACAGGGACAGCAGCATTAGTAAAGAAGAAGAAGGTATGGACAATCTGAATGACAAAGAGCTCCAGGAGCTAGCGTTCAAAAGAGATCAACAGAAACAGATCTAGAGGAATGAAAGCACAGACAGCCGTGTATCTCTTTGTATTTGTAAATGACATCTTACCGGTTCTGTGAGGGTGCTATCTTTCTCTAAGAACTGGACCACACAGTAAGCCAGCTAAGGGAAGCATAAAACATCATTATTATTATAATAAGGTGTTTATAGCAGACATAAGCATGAACACAGTATTTACGACTGACAAAGTGGTTACCTGTGGGTGATAAACACTAAGAGACTTGACTTTGTGCAAAGGCAGCAGAACTTTCAGCAGGAATATCTTGTGCTCTTCTTTCAAAGGTAATGCGAACCCGTTGATTATGCTGTGAAGAGACCGGGGAGCAGAAGAAGAGACAGGGTTCAACTCAACACTCTGATGGCGTCTACACACTGAAGAGAGATCAGACAAAGGCAACAGGTCTATGGATGCACCTCTCAAAGGTTTCTTACCTGCCTAATATTTCCAGTAATTCTGCTATTCCATTATGATGTTCAGTCTCATAAATGAACCTGAAAAATAGCAACATGGTGATAAATCACATTGAACAAAACGCGCTCCATTACTTACAGCACAAAGTGTCACTCATGAGGCAAACCTAAAGACTCACTCACCTATAAAATATGTTATTAATGTGTTTCCTAATGTACGCTCGCAGGCCCAGGAACTTGCCGTAGATGCGATGAAGAGTGGTCTTTAAAAAATCTCTTTCTCTGGGGTCTTCACTGTCAAACAGGTCTAAGAGCTGTGCACAAAAAAAAGCTTAATGAGACACTAAACACCAAGAACCACATACAGATCTTTGAAAGACAGAGAACACTCGTGCATCATGAAAACACACACACGATGCCATCGCTCTCTGTACCAGCATGAGCTCACCTGCATTACAAACTTCTGGTCAATATACTTTTTGGCTATGTTCGGTTGAAAGTCAGGCGACTCCAAGAACCGCAGGAAGAATTCATAGACCAGCTGTGGAAAGAAGAGACGAGGTTACGGCACGTGAATGTAACAGCTGTATGGATTTATTCATCAGTTGTGTGTGTGTGTGTGTGTGTGTGTGTGTGTGTGTGTGTGTGTGTGTGTGTGTGTGTGTGTGCGCTGTGTACCTGTAGATGTGGCCACGCTGCCTCTAGCGTGGGCTCATCTTCCTCTGGGTCAAACTCCGCCCCCGTGGGGTTGGATGACGGCGGCAACGTCCTGAACATATTCACAGAAAACTATGGAGAGAGAGAAGAAAATAGGGAGCTCCCTCAGTCATGATATCATGTTGCAACAGAGATCAATTACTGATTCCGTTTATTTTACAGTGCGATACATAAACAAATATTACAATAAACTGGACAACAGAAAAGGTAAATTAACACGCGGACAGTTTATTGCACAGATCAGAGTGAAAACATGCTGAAGCAAACGCTGGTACAATCATGTTATGTAACGTGAATGCATCGTTATAACCTGCCTTCAAAAATGTTTTCTTTATGAATGAAAATATGCATCGATGGTGCAATATTCCCCCTCGTGCTCATCTAAGACAGCAGCCTGTTTCCCCACACTGGGAAGCATCAATCCATTTTCCTTCTGTCCTCTCACTTTCAAGACAGCACACTTAGACGGCCCCTCCAGAGTGCAGTCGAGCAGAGGTCAACGCACACTCACTCACCATCGTGTTTATGTTCTCAGCAGAAACCCTTTCTTATCCCCCACCCCCCCTGAGAACGGGACTAATGGAACAGCCATGTCATCCCAAAGGCCTGGCAAAATATTGTTCTAAAGCTCGGACACAGAGGCATCAAACGCGCCCTGAAAGAACAAGGCTTCTGGAGGAAATAACGTGCACGGCCTTAACATACGAATGCGACGTCAGTCGCGTCGATCTCCATACTTTGATGATGAAAGCCGTCGGTGGACTTCAAAGAGCCCGTGCCTTTAAGAGGGCCCCGTCAGGAATAAGAGGATACTTTCATGCAGATTCGGAAGCTCGGTTGCATTTTCTGCAGCACTGATCAAATGAAGCCACGACGAGGAGGACGGGTGGAAATTAGCACCTTGATTATCTGCAGCTTACCGTGTGGCATTGAGGCCGGGCTTTGATTCAAATCAAAGGCTTTAGAATTCAGCTTGGGACAGCAAACCCGGTACGGTGAACACACGTCTAATACATATACAGGAGGAGCTCAGTGACAGACACACGGACTACAGCTCAACTGTAACCGGATCACACCTGCAGAGGATGGAGCCGCACATGATGTAGGGTTAGTGACCTCGTATGGTTTAACTCTCTTATGGCCATCTTTAGACAAACACCACTAAGTGACCACATAAATAAATCGGCCACTTAATGCCTTAACCAATGATTTCAAGGATAGAAGATAAATTGGGTTTATGTGTCAAAGATCTTTCGGTTCTTACCGAGGTCAGTGATGCTCCTGAGAGTTTCGCAGAGCGCTGTGGGGAGCCAAAAAACAACGACTAAAGTGGTTCTGAAACGTGTGAGTGTTGCTGGCAGGGCCGTAGAAACCACAGCACATTCATTGCACAGACATAAAGTCCACATCCGAACCATGAAGAGACCGAGGTTAACGCACAGCAGATCCTTCTACCGATGATAGTGGAATATGAAAGCAATAGCTTCATTCAACAGAGTCATGTGGCTCTTTCATGGCCGCATGCATTTAGTGTACAGCCGAGGCTTATTCACAAAAATGTATCACAGACGATCCTTCCTACCTCAGTGAGACACGACAACGTCACTGTCATTATTAAACATAACCACAGCCAGACAGACAATGTTATCCATCAATTGAAAATATGAGCGTCCTTCCTCAGTGATGATGTGATTAGTGCTCTTAATGAACAACAGGAAGGAGATGAAAGGAGAAAGAAGGCAACCTGTGGCTGAAAATACTCACCACGCTGTGATTATTCACAAAAACAACTGCCACTGCCTCTCTTATTAAAGATATTACCGGTACATGTAAATTAAATGATTACTGAAGATAATTAAAAAAATATTGCAATATTGAACGCCACATCTGCCCTAAAGACTTCCTTTAAAATCAACTCTAAAACAATAGTCTCACGAATGTGAAACTCACAAGCCTGCAACAGCAGCTTAAAAACAACATCCACCCTGCATCAGCACAGAGGAGGCCACGCTGCGAGGGAAATGAAAATACCACATTCTGTGTCGGGCGTGCAGCAAAAGCAACAGCTTCGCCTCACGTACAGGAACCTTTACTCTGGAGGTGAATAATGTACAGCACTCGGATAGCTAAGCCGAGTACGTACACTGCGTACGACGGTTAAAACGCTCACCATGTGCACCACCTCCGGGTAGATGGGCTCGGTGATGACGTTCCTGTTGTGGGTGACGTACTCCACCATCTCGCTTATCGCCGCCCGCTTCACCTCCTTCCATTTCAGGTCACTCAGCGGGTCCGAGATGAAGTCAAAGAGGACGCAGCACTGCCGCAGCTTCTGGATGAACAGCTTCTCCTGGTCGGCAGGGGGAACATCTACACGACAGACAGGGAAGGAAGGGGGACATTAACGGAAGATTTCGGCTTTAACAGGAAAGAACGGGAACGACTCATTCCAGATGTTAACGCTGTATCTGAGAAATGGTGCCTCACTCACAGAACAACATAACTTTCACAAAGTTTGACACTGTACAAGTCAGACGCTGGATTAAAGTAATCCAAACCTACACAAAAGGATACAGGTACAAGGTAAATCGACATAAAAGTCTCATATTTAGGAAAACATCCATAATGCCGACTTGTATGCCTCGAAGCTTTGTTCGTTGTCAGGATTAATCGTTCCGCTTCCCCTCTCTCGCAGTCAGTGATGACTTTTACAAAAGCTTTCAAAGGAATACATCAATATTCCTTCAAGAGTTATTCAGCTTCATTCTTCTACAGGAGTTCATGCGGCGACATGTCGAGACCTCATTTAAAGACTTCATGAATCAATAATTCAGCCTTTTAAAGACACCGTCGTTCACCCCATCAATGATGCAGAGGCTCCGAATCTGCCTCCAGGATTATTGAGCCACACCCGTCCGTGTATAATCGTTAAGGTGCTATTCAAAAATCACGACACGTTTTTCTTGTAGCTGCTGCACACTCGGTGTCAATGAGCCAATCTGCATTCAGCCAGCGTGCATCATCATCATCATCACCGTACAGCAGCTGCCACAAAGACTCGTTAATCATCCTCAACATTATCTGCAATCAAATCAACATAAACAATAGAGGAACTAATATAATAACTACACAAATGTTATGTCCAAAAGGTATGTTTTGAGCTTGTGTTAAAATATAAAGACTTTGAGCACCCCCCCCAAAATACTGTGGGAGCTAAATGCAGAACCACCAGGGATTCCTGTTAGTCTGCTCCCAGAGGACTCGAGGGCTTTCCCAACTCGTACGCCCAGAATGTTTCAGACACATAAGGAACCAGGCCACGTAGTGCTAATAAACAAGTAAAAACAACTCTAAATAAATGCTAAAAAATATATATATATTCTCCCTCATTGTCATCAGTACTCAGGCAACACATTTCCCTGCAGCTTTTTGAGAAGACCAGACAGAAGACGCACACTATATTCAGTCTGTGTATACACTGAGTAAGTGGTAATAACAAACTCTGTCATGATGCACGTACTGCGATGCTGCTTTCAAATAAGGGAATAACTATTTTGCTTTGCAGAGAAAATGTCTCCTGTAAGAGACGGCTACTCCTGGAAGTCATTGAGCATCAGTTGGTCAGATTCCCAAAGCTACAAAAATACCCCGAAACCAAAAAAGAAGTGCAACGGTGCCCATTCATTTTCATCCGTCACGGGGATTAGTGACTTCAAGCAAAATGTCACCTTACAAAACCAACCCACGGGGCAGCATTAGTTCTTTCATCACAGCGAGTCGGTCTCGTGTACTGTACGCCGCCATGGGGACCACAGACAGAGACGGGACTTTGGACTAATCAAAGACGCTGCTGCTGTTACAATGGATTCATACGCTGCCGATTGGTTGAGCCCATCAGCAGCGACCAGGCGACGGGTCAGCCAGGCAGACATGGTAAAACACGGATAATAGCCGGGGGTCAACAGTACACCCAACACCAGTTGTTGACCTTTTTACCGAAAATAAAAAGGTCAACATGCTGCGGTGTTACTGTTAGGACAGTAATATTCCAACTTATACAAGAACCTACACTGACACGGATTAGCTTGAGCATGATGAAGTCAAACTGCTGTAACCTCACATACAGAGCCAGGGCGGTTATGCTAATTGAGAGCGTGCACCACCCAACCCAAAGTAGCACCAGACACATGCTCACCACAAACAAGTAACATAGAAGGAAAGCTGCATACTAATTCTTTTAACATAAAAAGGAACTATTTATTTCGCGCGGGTACATAATTCATACCTGTGTGCTACACCTGTGAAAGCCATGTTGTATTTTCTGTACACAGACTGTATATTCTCTCTGTTTTTCGAGTGTATATCAGCCGTTATGGTTCGCTTGTGCAGCGCGGCACCTTGGAACAAGTAGTCCAGTTACAAAACATGTCTACGTCTATATTCAGACGCATTGTAGAATAGTGACAAGTCTGTAAGTAGCTTTGCAGTAACATCATACTTCATTCCCTCCGTCCAAACTACAGCATCAAAAAGGTCAAACAGCTGGCGATGTGCTTCACCCCTGAGCTTTGGCTACCGCATTCCTGGAAAACCTCAGATCTGCTTTATGTTACGACACGGTGTTTATGCAAGGCACAGCTAAGTATATTCTTTTGTTCTGTCTTCCGTTCCAACAAGCCGCAACTTTAAGCTGTGGCGCTGGTGCCACAGAGAAATATTACTTTCTGTGTGTTTCTGTACCATTCCCCTGCTCCCTCTCGAGCAGATACAATACCTGCAAAAACGTGTACTACATTTTTTCGAAACTGAACAGGAAAAGACATGACATCCATGTCAAAATGCAAACAAATCTCTTCACATTGATCTCAATACGAGAACACAGTCATCTGTAGATCATCTGTTGGTGATATTAAGGTTTCATTCATCGGTACCCGAGCGGTCCACCCATGAGCACCTCATCTCATCCACCCCCGAGTGCCAAGAGGTCTAGCAGCTCCTGTTACACAACAGCACTAGGGTTTCTGAACACGCCTAAAATATTAAGAGACATGCTGTGCCACTGCAGACATCACACACAGGCCTCTCTGCATGGACGGGCCGCTAACCTTTGCTCATCTAAAGGCTCCAGCGTGCTCACAGGAAACCAGGCGTGGACACTTAACCGATTAATAAAACCGCCACCGGTGGCAAATACTTTGTACATATTCTGTGTCAATGCAAAGGCATGTGGCTAGTATGGGGCTGCATTCACCTCGAGTACTGTTAGTAGCACATGTGTGCATTAATAGGCTGCATGTTAAATGTACACATCGGTTTGTGGATTAAGAAAATAACATCTGAACAAACATTTGCCTTGCATTTGTGACACAAACTCTTATTCAGAGGTACTGTTAGCATTGATCTAGTCTGGTTCTGTTTCCCCTGCACAACACTGGTTGTGTGTTTAGACAGTAACTCGGAGCATTTCAACGTACACGTCTCAGCCGACACAATACAGATGCACACACACCGACAACACGCTTTTGACCTCACTTCCTATGACGTCAGCAGTCTCGATTGGGGGATGGGAGACTCAAAAGTAGCACTCCTCACTCTCTCTCGCCTTGCCTCCGCGACTGAAGCTAAGCTATGCAATGTCTTGGCGAAACCCTTCCTCGTTGACATACAAACACAACCCTCCCTCCCCCGCTTCCAAAAACACACATGCAGGGGATAAAGGCTCTCACTCTGTTGCAGCAACTTTAAGAAAAGTCATCCGACACAAACACTTTTTGTTCTACAAAATCCAACTGCAGCTGCTAAACGGCAAAGACATTTTTTTGACCATCTCCCCTTGAAACACAAACACAAAACCGCAGCGAGGAGGAAAATCTTCCTATTCTCACCTCTAAAATGCATGAGGGCCACAGGCTGGAAAGGCCCATTGGTGCTGGGTGCATCCAGAACCATCCCACTGGCAGTTCTAGTGCATGCCAACATCAGTGAGTCGAGGCAGGAGACGGGGGAGAAGAGGGCAGCCCGAGCTAAGGCGAGGAGCCAGCCTCCATTTTAGCACGAACACTCGGAGCAGAAAATGAAGCTCCCCTGCTGCTGGAGGGAACCAGCTAGTTAGTGATGTCATCCCCCACTGCAGCCGCCCGGTTGGCTGGCTGCAATCACATGGGCCGAGTGTCGGCATAAATAAACACGAGGGACGGGATTGGCTGGTGGGCCGAAGGGGGAAGAGGTGGGACTGGGACTGTGATTGGAGTGCGAGCAGCTACATCTGTCGAGACTTTTAAAGCACAAACTACTGATCTGCCATCAGTTTAGCCCTTTCTTTTTTATTGAGTAACAAGAAGACGGCCCGGAAATACACATGCCTATCAAACATATAGGCGGTTTGTACTCATTACTCAATCACAGCCTAACACCCGACAACAAACCCCAAATGACATAAATTACAACGCAAAACATTGAAAATAACACCACGAGCTGTTTCAAATAAAACAGCTGCAAGATGTATCAACAAGAAGCTGAAGTTTGTTCAATACAATTGACTGTCCAACACAAAAAAAAGCCCTTTTTTATGTGTGCTTTCTTTGTGTGCGTTTGTTAGTTTTTGCATGACAGATGGCTCTTCAGGAGCACAGCCTGGGCCCAGGTGTACGCGACAGAGAAACAGGAAGTCTTGATGCAAGCGACACAGGATGCGCACGAGCGGAGAGCAGCACTCGCTCTGGGGACAGAACCCTGCACTGAAAAGCCGAGCAGGGAAAAGGGCAAATCTACGCAGAGCGTTAAAACGCACTTAAACCAGATTCGCGTACGAAGTAGAATTCAAACACACGCTCATCTCGATACCCGACAGCTCTCCAGAATCCTGGAACCAGGACTTGACATCTCTATTAGGTAGAACGGTCAAGTCATAGTGTGACTGCTGAAAGGGCCGTGAGCATACACACCGACGTATACACACACATAGAAATATGTTTGACTTCATGAACACCCTGCAAAACCAAAAAATGCAGGAGGTGTCCTTTGCATTTTTGAGTAAAAACAACATATTCATTAACACATAACAGTGTATAACAGCTCCTCCCGGTGGGTTCCTACGGCTGAAACTTGCACAACTGGATGTTCCAGAGTCGAGTTCTCACTCGTATTCGAGCTGCGCTTTTAATCAAGATCAGATAGGTGCGTAACATCAGGTAACAGTTGGTCTGACATAATATTATGTATGGGAGGGGCTAGAGCCTACTCTGTAGGATTTTTCTCGCCATTAAAAAAACCTTTGGTCTACACTGTGAAGAAAATGGGAATGAGAACATGTCCTCTCCCCCAGCATAATGATCTAGTCTCCAACACAAATTAGCAGCGCAAAAGAACATCAAGTCTTGCTGGTGCCACTGTCTACAACAGTGGTGTATTTCAGCAGCAGCAAGGTCTAGTCGCAGTGTATAAAGGGCTCTTTCTTGTCTTTCGGCTCCCCAGTCATGAGGCAACCTCCCATCAGAAGATCTGTTGTTCTGACCAAGACAACGCGAAACACACCCACTTGTTACAGATCCTCTTCTGGCACATGCATTCATTGATGGGCGTGAGGCTTTTACGCTGCGTCTGTGCTTTTTCTGGCAGAGGCAGAGACGGTGAACTTGTGAGGCATCATGAGTCTGGTCCTGGATAGGATGGAGACTGTACTTGCTTGTGTTCCAAATTCATCATTTATAGCAGCGGCTCAGCCACAGTCGAGCGGTTCATTTACAGATCTCCTGATCTTCAATGTCGTGGTTCTCTGTAATAAACGCTGGCATCTATTTTGGAGACACAGACGTATCAACACAGCTGAGGCTCCTTTAACAGAAGCTGAACTTCATGTTGCCCTAAAGCAGCTTCCAGTGGTGGAAAGTCCCATCTACTCAAACGAGAGCCGTCATGTTGGTTATAGCTGCTCTGTGGTACCTTCATGTTAAGACCGAAATCGTGAAGGGAGAACCTGATTTGATTACATATTACTTCAACGCTTTATTTGCATACTCAAGGCTGTTCCTTAAAAGATCTGAATCACGCCAAACCAATGACAGCTGATCGAAGCTAGTGAAGTAGGTTTTTTTTGGGGGTTTATGCTTCCTTTTATGGGAGATGTTTGAAAAAGGAAGTTGC
The DNA here is from genome assembly GCA_028022725.1 of Lycodopsis pacificus. Lineage (NCBI taxonomy): Eukaryota > Metazoa > Chordata > Actinopteri > Perciformes > Zoarcidae > Lycodopsis > Lycodopsis pacificus. Next base: position 4,769,175 of record CM051705.1, on the reverse strand, counting down.
TGTCATGAGGTGTGGGAGTTTTTTCCTTTAGCACCTGCAGGAGGGCTCGAGCCAGGAAACCCTTCCCTGAAACCTGCCTTGCCCTGCGGCATCCTGCTTCATGCCTTTGCCCACAATGTTGAAAGAAAATTCTACCCTGGCTGTTTAAAAACAACCTGTAAAAATTTAAATGTACACAAAGAACTTTACATTTTCGATCAACATGAAGCATTCTTGCCCAATAGGTTTGACTCTGTAGGCGACACATAAGCAGACACTATAGTACAGCCACGGGCTAAAGTTTCAAGAGTACGTGATGAAACTTCTGTTGTAACTGATGTTATGCAAGGATGGCTTCCTTTAGTATTCCCTCAAATGAAGACTGTAGAAACTATATTTTCATCTTTCTCTGGTTGAGGACATGGGAACAACAGGTCAACAGCTGGAGACAGCTTTGGTGAACTACAGGAATTGTGTCATATTCATGTCACTTATCGTGCTATAACAATACGGAGACTCGTCTTCTCACATACTAAAGAACAATCTTTCTAATCCTTAATGTGTCTTCATACTACAGTTTAATTTAAAAACATTAATAATTCCCACAAATAAAAAGTTGTATATACCAGTAGATAAATATTTAGTAAATGGGTTAAATAATGATTATAGTTTAGTTTTAAAAATAAATATGTGCCGCACTAAAATATACTTTCCCTATTGTATAATTGATACTTGGAATGTTAAAGTTGAACACAGACAGTGTGCGTTTATCTACAAAACCACAACAAATGAACAGATTAGAATCAGCGGTTTGTTTGTGTTGCATGGTCAAGATATCGGAGGGGGGGGGGGGGGTCATATTACATCCTGACAACTGAAACGTTTGTTCCAGTTAATCAACATTGACTCAAATACTTGACTAACCAGCAGATGGCAACAAACCCTCAGAGACAGATGCTTCATGCAGGGAAGCTTTAAACGAGAACACACACAGAGGAAACCACTGGTGTTCTGCTCGTTTTTGGCAAGTCTGTTTGGACTTGACGCGAGAGAAAAAACACTTTTTATCCAAAACACAAATTCCATGATCTTTGTACTTTGGTAGGGCCAAATAAAACAAGCTCACCACAGCAGGTCTTTAAGAGGAAGCTGCTGAATGTAAATGCTGGGACCGTTAAAATGTACTTATGTCACAACAAGCACACTTGGGTTGGAGGCGAGTTCATGGCACCTGCTTCTGGTCAGGGTTTTCCAGTCTCGCCTCAACCTTGAAGCTCTGCGGGACAGGCTGCTCTCGGACACGCGTTTCCATCAGGAGGCGGTGAACAGGCCGAGCCCGTTTGGACAGGACTCGGTGATAACATCTACCGGGCCGCTGTGGGATAATGTTTTGCAGAATGATGTCAAAGCTCCCGTTGGGTTGTGGGAAAAGAGCTCCTTCATCAGACATTAAAACGCGTTTAGTCCTTTCTTGACACAGTACGAGGGTAATGGCTCACCAAGATTAAGGAACAGGTGTGTTTTGTTGAAGAATCAACTCCATTGTGTGTCTCCATTAATTATAAATCACACAAGACTGAATGGTGAACAAATGGCACACGACAAACACAACAGCTGCTGGTCACAGATAGGAACTCCACTTTGTAAGTGACTTTAAGCACGAGGAAGGAAAACAAAGGCACTCTTTTCTGAAGAATACATAAACTCATATTACGGCCTTCATTTAGTCAGTGCTCTCAGGTGAACCTGTCTCTCTTTAGAATGGGAGAAGTTGTATCTTAACTTCTGACATTCATGTAATCATTTCCAATCCACATCTAGCAACACATACTTATTTATTGTACGAAACAATGAGATTGAAGTCAATACAATCCCCCTGGACACACGTCATTGCCGCGTTAACTAAACAATTTAAATATCAAAACAATGGCGGCCTTTGAGAGACGTATAATTCAGTCCGACTCCTCTCTGTGACTGCCAGGCAGGCAACACTTAGTAAGATGCATAGACATCGGGAATATTTCAGTTGCTACTAAAAGGCTTTTAACTTGTTTTCAATTACGCCACACTACCATGCGTTGGGTTTTTTTCTTCATCATATTTTATGAGGTTTGATAATTCCCAGACATTGAACTATTTATTGCATCCCACAGAGTAGCCGACTTTCTTGCGGTCAATCATATTTCCACTCTCATCTGCAAATTCTCTTTATTAAAAAGATGGAAATCTCTTTATAAAATGTTGATTTGCCCACGTACTTTATAACCTATCATGCATGTACGGTGGTTTGTTTTCGGTACACTGCCAGGTTATATATAAGGATGGCGCTGGGAGAGGGCAGCGGACAACATTGTTGTGTGCAGTCATGCATGCACACACACACATGCATAGACGGTATGCCCACGCCTTACTTTTCCATCTGGTGCTCTGCTGGTACCGAGTTCAGTAAATAAAATAAACGTCAATACACATCTGCAAAGATTCGTCAATATCTCTCCTGCAAAGGGAGGAACAGAGAAGGAATAGCAGTGCGGCTGAACACTGGCAGCATCCTAAAACACAAGGACCATGGAATTAAAGCTTTATCTCTGGATTACCACCAAATATAGACGCTTGGGTCAAATCCAGCGCAAAGTCCGTGCCATGTACGCCCTCTGCTTGTTTCCATGTGTTGCGTAATGCCATGCTCAGCCTGGTATCACAATGAGCGCGATGCAGCCGGGGATGTTCATCGATGTTTCAGTGTGGAAAGAAAACACGAACACTAAAAGTGTGTGCTTGTAGGTATGCATGTATGCAAGGCTTGCACTTATCAGAGTCGACATGACGGGGATTTTAGTTTTGACATCAGGTTTCAAAACATCTTCAATTAATTATTTTTTACCCACAAAAAGCAAATTGTCTACAAATCCACAACTAAGTGCCAAACCTCCCAGAGCAGCTCTGATAGATGCACTTGTATGTATGCATGTCCAACAACTCAAAGAAAACCTAGAGCACTGGGTAGTTTGATTAATATGTGCTTAGATGACAGCCTTTAGTGGTTTTACCAGTAAATACCTTTGAAAGCAGGCAGTTTCTGCAGCTCCCGGTTGTTGCTCAGGCTGAAGCGAGAGGAGCTCTGCCTCTTGTCCTTTTTGACAGGTGTCTGGGAACTGGGCTGCTTCCCTTTCAGCAGCTGAGTGGTGGGAGGAACATTATTGCTGGCCTTCCTGTTAGAGCTCTGCTGAAACAAGAGAAAAAAAGACACATCAGTGACACCGACATGACATGTGGCGGACACGGTGTGAAAGAGGGCGCAAGTACCTCGTCGGGAATCTGATGAAAACCGCATGACTGTCTTTCATTATATAACTAAGACCGTAAACCTGCGACGCTTTACCCAACATGTGTGTTTTCCTCAAACCACCCGGCTGTGTCTCAGAGGGTTTTGTAGTTTGGAGGGCTGGATATAATCCTGATGTGGTTCTCACCTGCCTGCTGGGTATCCACATCCACACACCTGATGGCTAAGAGCTTACTTCACCAGATGTGGAGCTGTGTAAGTCTGAGTCACAGGGGAATCATTCAATTCAGTTAAGACCCAGCTAAAGTTAGTCACAGTCTGCAGCGCTACAAGACGGCAGCTTAAGAGCTGGGCCACGAGTAGGCTGTCCAGTAAAGTAGGTAATACAGCTGCGCTGGCCTCTACTAGGAACTAGATTATGTATTCATGTAACACAAAGATAGGAATTAACTATTCTACTTGTAAGTTAATTAAGCCAAAAGCAGAAACATCTGTCAACTAGGATTTTCTAATAAAATGCTGAAATAATTGGTACCAAGACAGAAAATGGAGATTTCTTTACGCATTATAAAACATTCCTTTCAGTCTCGAACACTTCTGGTGACAAAGTGTGTGAGGCAAAAGGGAGGGGCGGTGGGTAACGACGGCAGCTTGCAGCCCAGCTATTTTAAATTTGACACAAGGTCAAGGCAGTGGTAGATCTGCCGCATGGCTGCTGAAACACAACAGCCATGTTATTGGTTGCTATTACCCAGCAAGACGCAACTAAGAGGCTGAAAAAGAAGAATTCAGATGGTCGACAACGGGGGAACATGTTGCTATATTATTCATAACTTAATGGAAATAAGTCAGAGGATAGAAATATAGGTTTTGGGCAACAGATTAGAGTGATATTTAAATAAAATGTGAATTTTAAAATGGGACACTAAGCAGCTAACTCCTTTAAGCCTTATAGGGTGCATTTTTATATTACAACAAACTGGACTGTGTATTACATCAGCCACTCAAATACGAACAGGTGGTCAACAGCCCTCCCAATATAAATATTAAATGTCGAGGGACGAGGAGGACACCACTTTGCTTTGTACTTTGCTGCACAAACAGATGTCGGCCGTCACACCAGCCGTGAAAAGAGAGCATCGAGCTTTTTGAATTCCCGTGAAATAGAAAAGCATCAAGGAGAACTATTTCCATCGTGGCTGAGTGATGTTGATATGGTGATTGCAGAAGTTATGGAAGAAGTCTGACGTAAATCTGTTTGTTATTTTTCGTTCACAGATGCATTTTATCTTAGTGTTTGAACACATACTGTGCACCTGGTACCATTGGACACCCTCATAGTATTTTACAAATACAGCTCAGGACCATGCGGTGCAGTAACGTGATGTAATGACTCACACCAGATACCTCTGTTATGGCAGGACCAACACAATGTTTCTAATGTGGGCTTAAGAAACCCCCTTTTGGGTTTCCAGATGTGACCCAATCCAGATGCAAGCAAAAAAGTCAAAGGCCAGTCAGACCAGTACCACTTCTTCACTGATTTATTATACATGACAGGATATGTAGATTAGTGCATTATCTTTTGATAAGAGTTGATGATGTGTCGATTCACATCTGACCACAGTGGGAAGTAGAGTGTTTTCCGTTTCGGTGAATTAAAGCTCACCCGTCCTTTTTGCCAGTGCAATTTGATCACTTCTGTTGATTAGAATCTAGTCTCCTTGCCACATTAAACACTGATATGACAATGACTTTACAGTCTCCTTGGAAGTAGTATATTGATGCTCTCATGCTATGCTCTCATGCTATGCTGCCACGTTTCAAGGACAATAGTATCTCACAAGGTGACGCATACCGCTAGCTGAAATTAATGATTTGCTCATCTAGCTAGCTTTACAACTCTGATCGGCTTAGTGTGAAGTCAGTTCCTCTGTCTCCAGGATTATAGGTGCTAATGTACACAAAGGCATGCATTTACAACATTTACAGCATATTGCAAAATATCAGAACTTGCACACGATAGCAGTATTAGAAAAGATTTGAAAAGTGTGTGAATAGTGAATGACAGTGTCATTTTTAAAGCATACCGTGACATGTTAACAGCCTGCAAAGGACAGTAATGGACACTGATGATGTTTATTATGTCGCAGTCCATTTTCAAGCTCTAATATCAGTGACATTTGAGCTTGTGTAAGACAAGGTCCTACTGTCTTCTAGGAGGTTTCCATAAAAAGCATCCCGTGTTAACCCTTGAGTTACCTCATGCTCCGAGTTCTCTTGTCCTCCACTCTTGCCCACTTTACCAGACTTTTGGGACTCCTGCAAGAAAAACGTTGCACGGTTAATACACAAGGCAAGGTGGACAACATTTGTAAAGCAGTCCATCAGTGAATGCCGCCATGCAGGGAAAAAAAAATAATCAAAGCTAAATATAGCATGCATACACACCCAGTCTCACAATCCTGTTTGGTTTGAATGCACTGGCATGTCTGCTGCTAGCAAGCTAACGTTACTTCAGAGTCGGCTTACAGCTAACGTTAATGATATTTAGTTCTCACTCAACACTTTAAAACACTCACAAATCATCATAAGCATATGCATGCAATGTATATCATATAGCCTTATTTATAGCAAGGCAGCACAAGACTAACATGTCTGCAGAATAGCGGCTAGCCGGTTTGCTAACGTTAATGGGACATGCACTTTGCACCGATAACTACATTAAATGTCTCGTTATAAATGCCGGTTTATCAATAAATGCCTACTGCACAACTGTATATTTCCAGCCGTCATAACCTCTTCTCAAACTCACCTTTTCTTTTTTCGTTTTATTCGGCATTGTACAAGCCGTTGCCGCCCTTGCTCCCCTCTCGGATATTCCACAACCCAAAAAAACCTTGATAACTCTCAGGGCAACGAGCTGAAACGCTTCAGCCTGTCCTCGCCCTGTGATTGGCTGCTGTCAGTCAGCTGACTCCAGCGTCTTAGCACTGCGGGTCAGTGGGAGCTCCCCCTGTCGGTGACAGGTAGCTATTACAACGAGCGAGACAGCACGCTTAATCATGTTCTTCTAAAATTGTCACTTTTGTCAATTTATGTGTTCTATTTTTAAGTGTATAATGAATGTTGTGTGTTCTTTGTTCTTTGCTGAATATCTCTCACATTCTTCTAAAGCATGTTCAGCCTATCTCTTTCACTGGGGCTGGTAAACCTTCATATTCCTACATTTTCTAAAATATGTGAATATGTCTTTGTTGTATTACTGCCATCTACTGGAATTGTACTGTCTCCTACAATGTCTATTTTGCCCTCTGAATTTATTCATCAATTACAGTTTTCCCCCTTAAAATAATCGTTTTTTTGTCTCTGTCAATATGTTAATATGCCCTGCCCTTTGTAATAGGCCCTTTTCACTCAATATTGACATGTCAGAGTAGGGAAAAGCACAAGCGTAAGTGATCAAATGAATCATGCCTGAATGAAGTGTGCATGATGGCTCACTGAAGAGAGCAGAGCCACCGTTAAGGGTATTAGCTATTATCATATTCCTCCTCCTCTAGAGGTTATTTTGATTCGGTTCAAGTTGTTAGCAAGATCCATGTCCCTATGGCTACAATCTGAAGAAAACAGCATCAGTATTGTGACATTTGTTTCTTGAGCTACTGTTCATGTCCTTGAACACTCCTTTGCAATCCTGTCCATTAGAGTCCTGTGTGGAGTCAACCCTGAGATCTCTGCTCAATTTAGAGTGCAAATGCTCCATTTCACGAGCCCACAGTGCACATCCTGTCATGTTACCCGAACGCCTTGAGGACACGCAATTATTTATGTTATTTTCATTCCTTCCAGCAATGCATTGATATGTTTGTTATGAACTTAGATCAATAAATTTGAGGAGGTGAGGAAGACCGACACTCAATGGCGATGCATATCAGCTGCTGTAGTAGACAGCGAATGGATACGTCATATGCGAGTTAGGTTCATACACACAATGCTGATTTCACTCAACTGAAAGTATACATATTTCCTGCCACTGGCTGTAACTTTTTATACCCTTATGAATTGTTTTTACACTATCCCCGTGCTCTAAACTTCTCAGAGAATCAGTGAGGTTCTTGTTAACATGGTTGACCTTTATTTTTGGGTCCCACCCATTTGAAATAACAGTATCAATTTTGCTTTATTTACAGTTACAGTAAGAACACAAAGGACATTGGAATGTCAATAAATACAAAACAAATGCATTGATGAAACCCAAGTTACAAAAAGTGACAACTTAAAAAATAAAGTTCTAAAGGAATGAATCTGAACTGCATCCGGTAAATGCAAGGGGAAATAATGTGAATTTGGTCAAAAAGAGGGTTGAGGGTAGAGTATTCCCAGGCAGATTTACAACATTAATCTTTAACTTTTATACAACACTACTTCTGAACACCAGCAGGCCGTAGAAACAGGCCTAGTCCACCTCCTCCATCCTGGATGTGTCGTCATCATCCCCTTCAAGAGGGGGCATGTCCTCAGTGGGAGCACAGATGACTTCCTCTGGTGTCAGATCATCTTCATCAATACCTTAACAAATAGGAAGGAAGCCATTATATATGTTTAAATCATTATTGCCAGATTTGTTGCACAGTAAAAGTATCTCACTGCAATAATTTACAGCTCATAAATGTGCAAGAAGTATTGATAAAAATGTCATGGAAGCTTTGGATTGCGTCAACGGACACAGATACTCACCAAGACCCAGCTTGATCATTCTGTAGATGCGGTTGGAGTGGGTCTGCGGTTCATCCAGGGTGAACCCTGAAGAGAGCAGGGCCGTCTCAAAGAGCAGGATGACCAGGTCCTTCACAGACTTGTCGTTCTTGTCGGCCTCTGCCTTCTGCCTCAGGGTCTCCACGATGGGGTGGTCAGTGTTGATCTCAAGGTGCTTCTTCGCAGCCATGTAGCCCATGGTGGAGTTGTCCCTCAGGGCCTGAGCCTTCATGATCCTCTCCATGTTGGCCGTCCAGCCGTAGGTGCTGGTGACGATGCAGCAGGGGGAAGAGACCAGGCGGTTGGAGACTGAGACCTGTGGAGGTAAACAAGAATTGATAATTTTCTGCCTTAATTGCGCAACAGTGGATTATACAATATTAAGTTATGCAACACCTCATGGGTTGTTTTAATCTTCTTACCTTCTCCACCTTCTTCTCCAAGATGTCCTTCATTATCTTGCACAAGTTCTCAAACTGAGCCTTCTTCTCCTCCTGCTTCTTCTTCTCGTCCTCGTCCTCAGGCAGCTCCAGGCCTTCCTTGGTCACCGAAACCAGGTTCTTGCCCTCAAACTCCTTCAGCTGCTGGACACAGTACTCGTCGATGGGCTCGATCATGTAAATTACCTCGAGGCCGGCTTTGAGAAGGCGCTCCACGAATGCGGAGTTCGCCACCTGGTCTTTGGTCTCACCTGAAATACGGGGCGACGTTGTCACGCAGGTCTCTAGTATCACATTAATTAACTCAGTCTGCCTTACTCTCAAATGCTTTTTAATTAACGTGAACAGTTCATGAATGAAGGGCGTGCTCACCAGTGATGTAGTAAATGTGTTTCTGGTTGTCCTTCATGCGTGTAACATAGTCCTTCAAGGACACCACCTCGTCCCCAGAAGCTGAGGTGTAGTATCTCAGCAGCTCAGACAGACGCTTTTTGTTTTGAGAATCCTCGTGGATGCCAAGCTGAAAGACGAATAAAACCAAATGTCAGTAAAGATGCATTTGAAGGATAAGCTGCAGTATCAGACATACAAACGCTGACATTTGGCTAAACATGTAAAAGCACTGGTAATGGTCTCCAAGGTGTAGCCATTGATTACCAGAATGCCTCCATTTAAACAGCAGAGGACAGTGTGGAGCATCAAAACGAGACTCAAAGCAGCTTTTCATTCGAACAATATGGCCAAAGAATCAGACAGATGGCCGGTGCATACAAGGTCAGAGTAACGAACGGTAATCATGAACTGTTCATTTCTGCACTCTCAGCAAACATTACCTCTATCCGGCTAAAATTCAGATTACATCTGTCAGGCTTAACAAAGTATCAAAGCGAGGGTTTAACACAAGGTGTCTGCCAAAAGTTTGAATGGGACAAGATTAGGAGCCCCGGCAGCTCCCACGGTGCAGGATGAGGACACGAACCTTGATGTTCTTGGAGAACTGCTCGTAGTACTTCTTGTAGTTGTCGTTGTCCTCGGACAGCTCGGTGAAGAGTTCCAGGCACTTCTTGACCAGGTTCTTGCGGATGACTTTCAGGATCTTGCTCTGCTGCAGCATCTCTCTGGAGATGTTCAGGGGCAGATCTTCAGAGTCCACCACACCCTTGATGAAATCTGAATAGGATGGATAAAAACAACCTGATCAGCAATATATTCAAATTTCTAAGATGATAGATTTGTTATTTGAAATATATAAGCCGTTTATTTGATTCTGAACAAATTGCACATGCCAGTAATTCAACATTTGGGTCGATACTCACTGAGGTACTCAGGGATGAGCTCGTCGCAGTTGTCCATGATGAAGACCCTGCGCACGTACAGCTTGATGTTGTTCTTCTTCTTCTTGTTCTCAAAGAGGTCGAAGGGAGCGCGGCGAGGCACAAAGAGCAGCGCGCGGAATTCCAGCTGACCCTCCACTGAAAAGTGCTGTGAGAAAGAGGGTTGATCAGGTCAGTTATAGGGTCGATTATGATACAAGTCCGATACGGACTAAGAAATGATTAAGAGACCCACCTTGACAGCCAGGTGGTCTTCCCAGTCATTGGTCAGGCTCTTGTAGAACTCTCCATACTCCTCATTAGTGATGTCGTCGGGGTTGCGGGTCCACAAGGGTTTGGTCTTGTTCAGCTCTTCCTGGTCGATGTACTTCTCCTTGATCTTCTTCTTCTTCTTCTTTTTGTCTGAACATTTGTCGTGGTCGTGCTCCTCATCTGACCCGACGTCCTCAATCTCGGGCTTGTCCTCGTCCTTGTCCTCTTCTGTGTCCTTGTCCTTCTCCTTCTCCTTCTCCTCCTCCTCCTCTGCCTCGTCGTCACTCACCTCCTTGTCTCGTTCTTTCTCCACCTGAACAAAAATGGGACTCAGTCACTGGCCGTGGTTTTTGCGTTACCTTATTTACGCAACTTAAATGAGTACTTACGAAGAGTGTGATGGGATAGCCAATAAACTGCGAGTGCTTTTTCACAATCTCTTTGATTCTTCGCTCCTCAATATATTCTATCTGGTCTTCTTTCAAGTGCAGGATCACCCTGGTGCCACGCCCAATGGGCTCAGCTGTATGGGGAAAAGGATGGCTCAGTTAGAGTTTGAGAAAACCTCCTCCGATAGGTAGCGCTTCATCAATAAAACTGAATTGTTTAATAGCAACCAAACAATAGCCTTTATATCACTTACAGGTGTCCACTTTCACTGTGAAGGAGCCTCCAGCAGAGGATTCCCAGGCGTACTGCTCGTCGTCATTGTGCTTGGTTATCACCGTCACCCGCTCAGCCACGAGGTAGGCAGAGTAGAAACCCACACCAAACTGACCGATCATGGAGATGTCGGCTCCAGCCTGCAGAGCCTCCATGAAAGCTTTGGTGCCGGACTTGGCGATCGTTCCCAGATTGTTGATCAGGTCGGCCTTGGTCATGCCGATACCAGTGTCAGTCAGGGTCAGGGTGCGTTCCTCTTTGTTGGGAATTACTTCGATTTTAAGCTCTTTGCCATCATCCAGCTTGGTGGGGTCAGTGAGACTCTCGTAGCGGATTTTGTCCAGGGCCTGGGGGGGGGGGGGGGCAGTTTTGACAGAAATTTAAACAACTCCCTCTTAAATTATTCAGGATTTATCAGTTGCTTGATCATCAACATGTGTTATAGCCAAAGCGTACAACAGTTCTCTGCTGACCTAAACAGGATCACAGTTATAGCTATTTTATAATTTAATAATTTTTCTTAAATACTAATACATGTATTATAATTTATAATACATAATACATTTATTATTTTCTCATTGCACAGCTCCTGTCTTCCTCAGTTGCTCTGCTTCCAGTGCAGCTTGTTTTAAGTAGAGCTTTTATCCAATCAGATCTCACCTCTGTGTCTCTAGGTAAGAACAGAGGCAGAGGCCTGCAGACTCACAGGTGAATCCCTTTGCTCTTTAAGTGAATGGGGACGATATTGGTGATTGTCATAGTGTTCAACCAATCAGATCTTTAGTTTGACATGTTGGGCGTATTCTTTGACACGTCAGAGCCTGCTAGCTCAGTGATTCTCAACAGGTGGGTCGCGGACCCGTTTTCAGTGGGTCGCGGGCCTTTGCCTGACAAAAAAATAAAAAATAAAATAAAAATTAAAAAGTTGTGATTTTATTTTGAAGGGCATTTTTTTTATGCAGCGGAATTATTCCAGCATTTACGGGACTTGTTCAGCGGTGCAGGAAAAACACCGACCAATGCGTTGTGAATCACATCACGTGAATATATATGAGTATTCTGACAAGTTTCCTGACTTGAGTGAGATGTACAAACACCGTGACACACGGGGAGAGACGAGGATACAGAGAGCAGAGCAGGACTGTTGTAGTGTGAGATGTGAAAGTCAAATCATAAGACGATCTCCAAAAGAGAGAAATGACCAGAGAGACCAGAGTCATTAGACTCTAACTGGACAGACTCATAGAGGTGAATTCTTCAAACACTAATTTCTCTTTTTAGAAGATGAGAAAAATATAATATTATGGCTTTTTCACTTCACCCTGAATGAGTTTAAAGCTGCAGGACAATTCAGTGAAAATAAGTTTTCTAAATAGAATTTCGTTAAGTAATTTATTTTTATTTTACTTGAAATGAGAATAACATGTATTCATGTATTTCTATGTATTATTTATAATCCATCCAGTTAAATTTGAAAAATGAGATTAATATTTGTTAAAATATAATTGATGTGTACTTTCTTTATTTGATTTGACAGTTGTTTACTACACAGAGACGTTACTACTACTAGACTTCTTGAATATAGATTTATCCAAATTATATATATATAATATATATATATATATATAATTTGGGTATATCTATATTCAAGAAGTCTAGTAGTATATATAAACCCTCATGGCGACTTTTTTTGTCAGAAGCTACTAGTGGCAAATCTAGCGACTTGTTCTGGTGTTATTGAGACTTTTGTGCCGTTAATTAAAGGACTACCGTTCTACAGTTACTGTCGTGAACGAGCAGCGGGTGCTGCCTCTCCGCCGCCCCAAAGCACTCACAGGCGGTAACTCGCTCAGCGAGCCCAGCTGCAGTCAGAGCAGCGAGGAGACGCACTCCCGGCGTATGCTCTGCAGATAGGTGTTGGCTTCATTTTTACACGAAACAAATAATGACCATAGCTGTGTTTCAGCTGCAGGACAGCAGTGAAGGCCCAGGTATAAAATGCACGGCCCGCCACTGCTTTAGGCTAATACTGTGACAAACTTACATCTGAGGAGTTGGAGATAAGCTCCCGAAGGAAGATCTCTTTGTTTGAGTAGAAGGTGTTGATGATCAACGACATCAGCTGAGCGATCTCAGCCTGGAAGGCAAACGTTTCAGCCTCCTCCTCCATTGTTTGGTCGTGTGATTCCAGCATCTAAGCAGAGGGGACAAATGACTATTGTTAGATGATGCCTATATCATGGATTACACATGCACACACACAAAATAAAATGTATTTCCTATAAACTGGCACTTGTTCTCATGCATCTGTTTTGCAGTTCTACAGGCAAGTTGTGGACCTGTGTGTTCATTGGTCTGTGGATCGGCTGCAGCGCAGTGAGTCACTATGCTGTCACACCTACAACAACCACAGCACGGCCAATCACCCTCGGACAATGTGCAAGTAATTCAAGTTAAACCGTCCTATCTAAGGTTTAACTAGAATCTACTGCTTTAGTAAACAGCTCAGTATCCCAGTATTACTTATTTATTATACTCGTTATTTTTTTTACTGTCTCTTCTTCATTCGCACTGTCCACTCTGCTGCTGTAATCCTGCAAATGTCCCCGCTGTGGGACGAACAAAACATTATCGTATCTTATCTTAATAGAATCGTATCAACACCACCACCACAAAACTACCTTATATGGTTGAATCAATACCTCTGACACAATCTGAGTATGTATTACACGGCTGATATGCTAATGAGTAACATTACTCATTAACATTGTAATCACCTGTCAGTGCCATTATCAAAACACTGACTAATCACTTTAGTTAACATCAGTGGAGGTGTGCATCAGTATGCTGGGTTAGTAAGCATGCATCCATTGTGCGGGCATGTGGTGTGACAGACTGTCCAGCTCTGCTCAGCACTCCACCTGCCTATAATCCATCTTTGGCAAATCAGACAAAATCCACCTGATGCATAATAAACATGTTATTTTCTGCAAATGCAAAAAAAAAGAAAACCATATGAGGAGAGAGTGTAGAACGTTAATTGTACTTAGATTTTTTTTTTTATCTAGATAGTCTCAAACTATTAGGGAGCACAACACAGATCTCAAGTCAGCCCACCAATGTAGACAGACCGTGACAGTGTATTGATAGGTTTCTGGTTGATCATAGAGCCGCGCGTGGCTTGGATTACACATCAGTATCAGTAGAAATGTCTCCACCTGCCGGCTTCCCGGGTAAATTGCGAGTTTCTAGAAGGTACCAAGAGGCAAACTGAACTTTCTAGCAGGTTCCATAGGAATCCAAATCTCCTCCTCTTCTCCATCCGAGGAGGTTCAGTGAAGGATCGGCCTGTACTCCACTGAGCTTGCACTGTGAAAAATAATCTCTCAGTAAATCTGATTCGGGTTCATTCGATTCTGCGCCTGTTTAACATAATTCCTGCCTGACAAGCGCATCAATGCGCTCCATGTGACTGGTATCGCTCCAGCTTTGAGCGACGCACAGGTAATGTGGGCGGGATTAACGTGAGCTGCCAAAATTAGGTTGGAAAAAAAGTTTTGACGCGTGCAAATAACGCTGACATGCCAAGAAAATTACTTTGTCACTACTGCTGCAAACCTTACTGTAAAATCCAAGTATAGGCCTATGCTTATTGCATTGTTATAAGCTGATTGTAACAAGATGTACATAAACTCGATTTAATCACAGTCACCATTTACATGCATGTGAGAATATGTTTATATTATTGTCTTATTACAAAATAGCAGTTAAACTAACATTATATAAAGCTAATATTAGGTAATATGAACCATGCATGTCAAAGTGTCTCATTTTGTATTTTATCAGTTGGCATCCTGTAGTATTTTTTGTTATTATATAAAGATATATAATTTATTTACCTGGTCCTCAGTGTAACGCAAACCCCGGAGTGAGGCGTGTGGAGGTCGTAGCAGTAGATAGCCCGGCTACAGTGGTGTGTTTGCAGCGGACCGGCTATCTGTGCAGCTTTTCTACTTTCACCGAGCGTCCGAGAAATCCTGTCCTGAGCCTTCCAGAACCGTCTGGAATCTTCCTCGCTACAGCTCGGTGGGTGGTGTTTGCTGACAGGCCCAGTGGGCTGTCAATCATGATGTGGGCACCCGCTTCTGTCCATTCTTTGCTGGAGGAGGCGGGACTAAGGGAGTTTAGGAGCGGGGGGTGGGGGGGGGGTGGGGGGGGGGGGGGGGGCGAGGAGGAGCAGGAGACCTCAAATGAACCATGTTCACTGAAAATTCCAGAACGTCGAATAAAATAAAAGTTGCCGTTTAGTTACTTCATCTGTATCCCCTTTTCAACCATAGGAACCAAAACAAAGGAATGGCATTGAACATGTAATAGATTCAAGTAGGCAAGATTGCAGGTCTTATTTCTAAATATTTTTTATTACAAATTTGAATGCGTTTCATAAAAAATGTAGTTATTACAAAAAGAGACATAAGTCAAATTCCAAGTGACTTCATATTACTCTCTTAATGGTTGTCAGCAGTTGTATAAGCAGCTTGGTAGACAAAGCCACACTGTGGCCTACATTAATTACATTACTTAAGTTATATTGACTAGTACCGTTTACGAAAGGAGAGTTGTGTTAGAGTGACATGTCTATTTGAAGAAGCAACATAATTATAAAAATAATATTTAAGAAAGCAGGAAAGAGTCTTCTCAGTATTTTAGTCAACTTCCTCCATTCTTGATGTGTCATCATCTCCTTCCAAGACTGGCATATCCTCTTCAGCAGGCTGAGCGAGGTCCTCGACTGCAGAATCATCATCATCGATGCCTGTGAATGAGAATGCATTCATTAGCAACCAAAGCCACTTATTAATGGAGGCATTTAATAAGCAGACTAATTCCTGAGAAAGAGAAAACTTACCAAGACCCAGCTTGATCATTCTGTAGATGCGGTTGGAGTGGGTCTGGGGGTCATCCAGTGTGAATCCTGAGGAGAGCAGGGCAGTCTCGAACAGGAGGATGACCAGGTCTTTCACGGCCTTGTCGTTCTTGTCGGCCTCTGCCTTCACCCTCAAGGTCTCAACGATTGGATGCATAGGGTTGATCTCAAGGTGCTTCTTGGCTGTCATGTAGCCCATGGTGGAGTTGTCTCTCAGGGCCTGAGACTTCATGATCCTCTCCATGTTGGCCGTCCAGCCATAGGTGCTAGTGACGATGCAGCAGGGGGAAGAGACCAGGCGGTTGGAGACAGACACCTGTCAATAATAAAATGTTGTATTATGGTCATGATGAAATATGATATATTAGCACAATTGTACTGCAACATTAAGATAGATTAGATATGTTTTCTTCACCTTTTCAATCTTCTTGTCGAGGATGTCCTTCATGATCTTGCAAATGTTTTCAAATTTATTTTTGAGATCATCATGCTTCTTCAGGTTTTCCTCGTCCTCAGGCAGCTCCAGGGCTTCCTTGGTCACTGAAACCAGGTTCTTGCCATCATACTCCTTCAGCTGCTGGACACAGTACTCGTCGATGGGCTCGATCATGTAAATGACCTCGAGGCCGGCTTTGCGAAGGCGCTCCACGAACGAGGAGTTAGCCACCTGGTCTTTGGTCTCACCTGTGGAGGTTAATGCAAATTCATTGAATCGATACTAAATCCCTTTTGAGGAAACTTCAAAGCAAAATTGTAAAAAGAAAAGGAGCGAGTTGAGTTGCTAACCTGTGATGTAGTAGATATGTTTCTGGCTGTCCTTCATGCGTGAAACATAGTCTTTCAGGGAAACCGTCTCATCTCCAGAGGTTGAGGTGTAGTAGCGCAGCAGCTCAGACAGCTTCTTCCTGTTCTGAGAGTCTTCATGGATGCCAAGCTGAAACAGGAAAAGATGTGTTACAAATATTCAACGTTAAACATGCAAAACCTCAGACTCTCTATCTGAAGGGTTAGAATTAAATGCAATAATTCAGATGGATCAACCTACTTTGATGTTCTTGGAGAACTGCTCGTAGCACTTTTTGTAGTTGTCCTTGTCCTCGGACAGCTCGGTGAAGAGTTCCAGGCACTTCTTGACCAGGTTCTTGCGGATGACTTTCAGGATCTTGCTCTGCTGCAGCATCTCTCTGGAGATGTTCAGGGGCAGATCTTCAGAGTCCACCACACCCTTGATGAAATCTGAATAGAGACAATAACTAGTGCTTAGCCTTCCAAAGCCAGACAGACTTAAAATATTATAAACAAAATAATCTTACTAACAATTAGCATGCAGAATCTCAAAGCCATACATATCTTTATGTATCCAAGAAATTGTATGTGAATGATTAGTAATGTGTCACTTATGTTACTCACTGAGGTACTCGGGGATGAGCTCATCGCAGTTGTCCATGATGAAGACTCTGCGCACGTACAGCTTGATGTTGTTCTTCTTCTTCTTGTTCTCAAAGAGGTCGAAAGACGCCCTTCTGGGTACGAAGAGCAAGGCACGGAACTCCAGCTGACCCTCCACTGAGAAATGCTGCAAGAGACAAGAATGAAGTATGAATTCATCAGCTTGAAAATCATCACATGAAGCCATGAACAGGTTTGCAAAGAGGTAGCTAGGTGGTACCTTTCGGCATGTTTATCGTCATTTGACTTGGCTCACCTTGACAGCGAGGTGATCCTCCCAATCGTTTGTGAGACTCTTGTAGAACTCTCCGTACTCGTCGTTGGTGATGTCATCAGGGTTACGGGTCCAGATTGGCTTGGTCTTGTTCAGCTCCTGGGCATCTATGTACTTCTCCTTGACCTTCTTCTTCCTCTTGTTCTTGCTCTCCTTTGTGTCCTCATCTTCGTCGGAGCCCACGTCCTCAATCTTAGGTTTGTCCTTGTTCTCAGCGGCATCTATCTCAACTTCCTCTTCCTTTTCTCCCGCTTCAAGGTCCACTTCCTTCTCCCTTGTTTTCTCCACCTTGAATATGTGGAAAGAGTTGGTGCTTTAGGAATTGGTTTGTCTAAGCATGTCAATATCATTGGTTATTATTAGGTTTGCTAATGGTACTTACATAAAGTGTAATAGGGTAGCCAATGAACTGTGAGTGCTTCTTCACAACTTCCTTGACGCGCTTCTCCTCACAGTATTCTGTCTGATCATCTTTGAGGTGAAGGATCACTTTGGTGCCTCTGCCGATGGACTCTCCTAAAGGTAGCAATAAAACCAATGGTGAGCGCAGAGCCAAATCATACTCATAATGTAAAATATTGAATATTATATCAATGAGGGAACTCACCAGTGTCAACTTTGACTGTGAATGAGCCGCCAGCTGCAGACTGCCAAATGTACTGCTCGTCGTCATTGTGCTTGGTTATCACCGTCACCCGCTCGGCCACGAGGTAGGAAGAGTAGAAACCCACACCAAACTGACCGATCATGGAGATGTCGGCTCCAGCCTGCAGAGCCTCCATGAAAGCTTTGGTGCCGGACTTGGCGATCGTTCCCAGATTGTTGATCAGGTCGGCCTTGGTCATGCCGATACCAGTGTCAGTCAGGGTCAGGGTGCGAGCGAGCAGGTCGGGCCTGATTTCGATCTTCAGGTCCTTGCAGGACTCAAGTTTGCTGGGATCTGTCAAGCTCTCATATCTGATTTTGTCCAAGGCCTGTGAGATAGGGATACGCTTGTTAAAATAGTGATGTTTGCACACATGTGAGAGCTGCTTACATGTGCAAAAGCAAAGGAACATATATGATAAAGTTATGGTTTTTATTTACATCTGAGGAGTTGGAGATAATCTCTCTGAGGAAGATCTCTTTGTTTGAGTAGAAGGTGTTGATGATCAGGGACATCAGCTGAGCGATCTCAGCCTGGAAGGCAAACGTCTCAGCCTCCTCCTCCATAACGTTTCCAGCGGCAGGCATCTGAAAGAAAGCACATGTTATATTTCATAATTATGCTTCTTGTGTGAAATAGAAGTTAGATATCTCAAAACTAATCTCCTCCTGTTACATTTGAAATCTCTTTCTCCACCCTGTTAAAGGCAGCCTCGTGGCATGACGAGGTCAGCTATTGCAGATGGTAGACGAACACATGTTCCTTCTGTCAATCAAAGACTTGCCATTTGCTAAATGGGTGGAGTTGGGATGCTTTGCCCAACCCCCAAAAGCCTTCGCCATGTGTCACTTAACACCTTTAAGTTAAAGGAAGGAACAGCAGCTAGAAATTCAAAGATGGAAGACAATCTGGTTTTAACTGTAGAGCAGCTGTTGTCTTTTTTCATGAGTGAGGCACTTGTTGTCAGAACAAAATAAATCTGCCTGGTAGGAACATTTCTTCGGTTCCTTTTGTATTCATGATTAAAATAGACCATACAAAGTTGACATATTTGTGATTTAATTGCATTCAAACATCGCCCCCACTTTTGCGATGTTTTTGATACTTTTATGCACGGAGTGCAGTGTGAAACTGCAGTATCTGCTCTTTGTGCCAGCCGGTTTTCCTGCTCATCCGCCATTACTTTCACACCCAGGGTCACCCTGCTTGCCATGTGTTCCTTGCATGTTACAGCCTCAACATGATACTAATGCTAAAGGGGCCATTCTGCCACACTACAAAGAACTGACTTCATATTTTATTATAACTTTATATTTCTGCAATTCTGTCAGTTAATTTGCAGCATGTGTTTTTCCTACTTTTGCCCGTGCTCCTACCATTCAAGCAACCAAATAAATAAAGATATACCCTTTCATCTTCAGTCTTACCTTGAATAGAATATGTTCTTTCAGTTGCCTCTTGATGATAGTCTTCAAATGTATCACTGAGCTCCAAGTGTGTGCTTTGCTGCTCCTCCCGTAGGCAGCAAGTCTCTTATGGTGTGTTCAACTGAATCTACGCAGACCCCACGACACGCCGGTGTCTTTTTATACTTTAAGGGGGGGGTTTCTCGAAGCTTCCATTCAGAAGCTTCCAGAAGATATGTTCACTACGTTAAGGGGGGTGTTGAGGAAAGGCCGGGAAGGGGGGGGTGTTGGCGAGTGAGACACCAGAGCCCTAAAGTTTATGTGCCCTTATAGGGCTTCAGAGTCACAAGGAGTGCCTGTCACTCAAATCGAGCGCTTTCCTGATAGCTTGTCTAGCTCTTAGGCCCCATACCCCCTGTAAGCGTCACAGCTGTGGTTTTGCTATCAGCTGCTATCGGGGTGCCACACACTGACATACCACAGGGCTTCCTGTGGACAGCAGGCCCATTTCTTTTTTTGGCATGCAAGATTGGGGTGAATCTCAAAGGTTTCACAGTAAAAAATAAATAAAATCTTAGCACAACACAATGCAATTTCTAGAGCTTTCAGCCACAACTTGTGGCCTTTCTTCGCCAGATGGACTTTGGAAACAGACTCAGCCACCTTAACATGATGCATTTATTGGCAACTACTGCAAACTTTGATTGTTTTGGGATAAGCGGTCTGACAACCAAAAACAACATTTAGGGGATTTAGGATTCATAAGTTCAGCAATGTAGGCCCTGTCCTGGGCTTTTACATGCGTGCATGCATTGTGGTTCATTTTGAAATCTATTGTAAAATGAACTGAGAGCTGCTCTAATAAATGACATTCACTGTCATTCATTATACTGATTTGATTTGATGTTTTAGCAGTATTTCTCAGTTGAAGGAAACATGACTAGAATAGTTTTAGAACCTGATTGATAAAATGAAACTAAAACTAACTTCTTGCACAGGTGGTACATGGCTTAGGATGCTCCACAGGGAATAGTAATTACACATAATTATGGTTATCAAATTGACAAAACAGTGTGTTGACGAGAGCTATCAGAGCAGAAGAGAAGGGAAAAGGTGCAGTCTCACTACATTACCCCCCACAACATTTTCAATATACCATAAACAACTCATACACCAGGTTTATAAACGTGGGACTACACAGTAAATACAACATTGTATCAGATAGAAGACTAGAATTCTCCCGTCCAGTGTGGGTGTGAGTTTCTTCAGCTGACCAGTGGATGGCAGTGTATTCCATCTGCTAGAGATCTGTTACGTAATCCAAAATGTTTCCACACTACTAGAAGCAGCTCATGCAATTGAGAAACATGGAGAACTGATGCAAGCACATATCCAATATTTTCTAAAGGAGAGAGCCCGATTCCCCATAGTTTAAATAGTTTGCCAGAATAAGATGGTGAGTCCATGCATGTGTGATTTGAGCATTGATACAGGAAGGGATGTTCCTGGAATTTAGAGCTGGATGGTGGCGGTGTATATCCTTTAATGTCCATAATCCGATATTCTTATTTTAATAATTTATTTACAGCAAAGTCAATCTCAGTCTGGGTCCCGGCTATGAGAACGTTGTGTCTTCTGTGTCTACAGAAATGTCTTTATTTTAGCAATAGTACACTAAACTAGGTTTTTTTTTCTGTATTTTGATCATCCAAAGGATGTTTTTTTCCGCAGCTTTATCCTTGGGTAAATATAAATTGTCTACACAATTTCAGTGAATCAAAACATATTCAACAGAAGTGCTTGCCTTAAAATTAGCCCTTTAATTTAATTGTATCTGCGTTAACATCCGGCATTCAAATAATCATACAGCTGCTTAGTGTTTGGCTGTATTTAGTAAGAAACGTCATTAAATAGATACAATTTGTCAATAAGGTGTATTATTTATACATAATTAGTCTGTTTGTTGCGGGTTATTGTGAGTGAAGCCGGTTTCCACACTCATAATACGATCTGTTTATTTTTCTAGGTTTACCTCACATGACTATATACTTCTCCGTACGCATGGCTGCAGGGGCCAACGGTTCAACGCATGCGCAGTCGGTAACATCCGGGGCTCGGACAAGGATGAACGCCAATTTCCAAGATGGCGGCGGAGGGAGGAGGAAAGGAGATGAACGAAATTAAAACTCAATTCACCACACGAGAAGGTGTCTACAAACTCCTCACTCACTCCGAATACAGCCGCCCGAACAGGGTGCCTTTCAACTCGCAGGGCTCCAACCCCGTCAAGGTCTCATTCGTCAACGTAAACGACCAGTCCGGCAACGGCGACAGGATCTGTTTCAATGTGGGCCGGGAACTGTACTTTTATATCTACAAAGGCGTGAGAAAGGTAAACAATATTGAGTTGCGGCGACGACGCCCGCGCTGTCCATGAGCTGCCCGTTGATTCGGCGTCTTCAGACGTGTTGCACCCTGGCTGTCAACTCTCTGAGCTTCTGTCATTGAAGTGCGCAGGTTGTCAAGACAAGGCCATGTTGCAGACCTTAGCTAAGTTAGGGGCTAATTAGCATTCTTGAGCTAACATCGCCATAGTTGGTGTTTTTTGCCTCGGTGAGACTTGTGTGCGCTTCAAAGTTTGTTTTGAGCGGTAAGCCGTGACATTACATTTTCCAGTGAAGTGGATCACTTGGGGAAAGCCCCGTCTTGTCATGCCGTGAGAGGTGTTTGTTTATCCTCGTTCTTGTAAAGCCACATACGGGTGACAAGTTGTCAACAGTGCTCACCAGCAGGGTCAACTTTGGTGTTTTTTCTATCACGGAACTAAGTGTTCGAGCTGTGTTTGGAGAATGGTAGTGAGGGGGTGTTTGTTATCCGTGATGTAATGATGTGTGCACTCCATTGTCAGGGGTTTGGATGTGATGTAATAATACAATATGATCCTCTTGTTTGGTTGGCACAAAGTGAGTGATGTCATTGCAGCAAGAAGCCACGTTGGGTCTTGTTTAGCAGGGATGGTGATGATGTAGTTGTCCCTGAAGCAGCCACAGAAATACCCAAATCAGCAGCCTAGCCCCTCTCTGTGGGAACTCTGCTGCTATGTATCCGAATCCAGGTGCTCTCTCACAATCTCACAGCACAGAGAGAACCAATAGAGGAAGTTGTATTTCTAGCCAAAGACAGAGTATACAGAGTATTTTATTTTGAAATATGCCAAAAACAAATGCATCAGTCAGGATCAGCTAGCCAACTTTAGCTATTAACAGCAGCTCCAGTTATGACTTAGGTATTTCTATGTTTTTAATCAATTGCATAGAATACAACAGTTTAGAAACAGAACATGAATCTCCTACATTTTATTTAGTACACTAAGACTTACGGTATATGGATAACATTCAGGTAGCAGTCAATATAGCTGGTAAAATATGAGATCATGGTCCAATAAAACATTTAATTGAGCCCAGATAACTCGGTAGTCGATGAAGCCAAACCAAATTCCCCACAGTGATGGCTGTACTGATGGTGGGAATGTGAATGTCTGTGACTGCATCTTCTTTTACCCTTCCTCCCCTTGGAATATTTCAAATTGACAAAAATGTCATTGAATAATGGTATCTAACATTTAAGGCCTCGTTGCAGCTCTGATAGCACGCAGTAAACACAAACTATTATCTGTTGCTGATGGAAGTCAGAGCAGTCTCATTATTGTGCCATTTTTGGTAGCCAATAGGGGAAGCTTATCGTCATCATTGAAGCACTTGAAAATGTTAATGTCTGCTTATTTAATTTAGAGCAGCCTCACTTTGACAACACTGACAGCTTTTTAAAAATGCATCCTTTAAGCTTTCTCTCTGCTTCATTTTTAATGCATTAAAATAAACCACAAGAGAGTTGCAGCAATAAAACATAAAGCCATTTCAAATATCACATTTTCACTGGTTCAGTGCCAGATACATTCCTGCCAGTTTAGCAATTATGTTAATTGGGTCTATAGATCATTTTCCTTTTAGACCTACTACAGGTTTAGTTAATTGTTTTCAGTTGGTTCAGTTTTATAATGATTGATGTCATTCTGTTACAGATAACAGGATTTAAACTTGTGTCATGTGGTGTGGCTCATAGATCACATTTCATCACGTCATGTTTGATTTAAATTGAGTTGTCAACCGCCTGTTGGAAGACAAACCAAACAGTTAACCTATATGCTCCGGCTGGGCGGATCGTCCTCTCTATTTTTGGATAATGACTCCCCGTGTGTCACAATACATCATGATCATGCACCAGGTCACACTTGGCACTTTGTAGACACAAACAAAGAGTAGAGGGCAGCCCACAGTGCTCTTGGGATATTTGTCTCCAGCATTGAGAGATTTGAGTTTTTAAAAAGTGTTTTTTCTGTGGACTATAAGTTTAATCGACCCCATTTCTGGCATTCTGATCTGGAGTAAGTTGTCCCCCGGTGGTTTGAGAGAATCAAATGAAATTACCAGACATGGTGTTCTTTACTGCGACTGACGTTTAAATAGATTATCTGTCAATCTTCAATTACAATAAATCTTTTTGAGTACATCTCCAAGATAAACACAAGCGCTCAGTTGTTCAGTATTAGATTCACCATGAAGGAGAGGCCATATCTGACTAATAGTTATTATAAACAAAGTATAAATAAATTAGTAGCCAAGTGAGTGTCCTGCACAGTCACAGCTGTTTGTCTGTTCTGAGCAGTGTCGAAACGGATGACACTTCAAACAGTTTTGACTCACTTGTGTGCATTTGTGTTTGCTCTAGGCTGCTGATCTTAGTAAGCCCATAGACAAGAGGATATACAAAGGAACGCAGCCCACGTGTCATGACTTCAACCCGATCACAGCGACGGCAGAGAGCGTCTCCCTGCTGGTGGGCTTCTCAGCGGGCCAGGTGCAGCTCATCGACCCGATAAAGAAGGAAACGAGCAAACTCTTCAATGAAGAGGTGGGTTCCTTTCCACGTCTGTTCTGATGCTTGATCCAACTCAAAGATATTGAAAATAAATCATTCATTAGTAAATATTGGAATAACTAGCTGACCAGTGTCTTTGTCTTTCTCCGTTTCCTTCTCCCTCCAGAGACTTATAGACAAGTCCCGAGTAACGTGTGTGCGATGGGTTCCTGGTTCAGAGAGCTTGTTTCTGGTGGCTCACTCCAGTGGCAGCATGTATTTGTACAACGTGGAGAACACCTGCGGCACCACGGCGCCTCACTACCAGCTCCTGAAGCAGGGCGAAAACTACGCCGTGCACACCTGCAAGAGCAAGTCGGCTCGCAACCCGTTGCTGCGCTGGACGGTGGGCGAAGGGGCGCTCAACGAGTTCGCCTTCTCCCCGGACGGCAAGTTCCTGGCTTGCGCGAGCCAGGACGGCTTCCTGCGGGTGTTCGGCTTCGACGCCGCCGAGCTCCACGGAACGATGAAGAGCTACTTCGGCGGTTTGCTGTGCGTGTGCTGGAGCCCGGACGGACGGTACATCGTGGCCGGAGGGGAGGACGACCTGGTGACGGTGTGGTCGTTTTCGGACTGCAGAGTGATCGCGCGGGGGCACGGTCACAAGTCGTGGGTGAGCGTGGTGGCGTTCGACCACTGCACCACCAGTGTGGAGGACGGCGACCTGCCCGCAGAGTTCAGCGGCAGTGACGAGGAATTCCACGAGCAGATTCACTTCGGTGTGGGCAGAGACAGAGCGAACAGCGCTCACTCTCGGCTCTCGAAGAGAAACTCTACGGACAGTAGGCCTGTTAGTGTCACCTACAGGTTTGGCTCAGTGGGACAGGACACCCAGCTGTGCCTGTGGGACCTAACGGAGGACATTCTTTTCCCTCACCTTCCTTTGTCCCGCACCAGGACTCACACTAACGTTATGAGTGCTACAAGCCCTCCAGCCACTGGACAAAC
This sequence comes from Lycodopsis pacificus, assembly GCA_028022725.1. Taxonomy (NCBI): domain Eukaryota; kingdom Metazoa; phylum Chordata; class Actinopteri; order Perciformes; family Zoarcidae; genus Lycodopsis; species Lycodopsis pacificus. The sequence goes on along the minus strand of CM051705.1, from coordinate 4,743,836 downwards.
TACTACTACAACTACAACTACTACTACCACGACTACTGCTACTGCGACTGTACCCGCCACCAATCCCAGTGGCACCAATGGTAAAGACAATACGAGCAATAGTAGCACCAGTGGCAACCCACCAAACTCCCTCCCCAGCACCCTGCCTCGGTCCAACAGCTTGCCACACTCCTCCAACCCAACAGGGGGCAGCACCCCCAACAGTCACACAGGCAGCAGCAGTACCACCACCGCCGCTGCCTCCTCCTCCTCCACCACCACCACCACCACCACCACCTCCACCACCTCCACCAAGGCCAACAGCATCATTGACAGCGCTTTCATTGCCACCGGCGTCAGCAAGTTCGCAACTCTGTCGTTGCACGACTCGCGCAAGGAGCGCCACGAGAAGGACCACAAGCGAAACCACAGCATGGGTCACATCAGCAGCAAGAGCAGTGACAAGCTCAACCAGCTGAGCTCGACACGGACGGCAAAAGCGGAGGCCGCTAAGACTCTGGGCACTCTGCTGTGCCCGCGCATGGAGGACGTGCCGCTGCTCGAGCCGCTGGTGTGCAAGAAGATCGCTCACGAGAGACTCACTGTGTTAATCTTCCTTGAGGACTGTCTGGTAACAGCCTGTCAGGAGGGTTTCGTTTGCACATGGGCTAGGCCCGGGAAAGTGGTGAGTGACGGGCCTCTCGAGGACACTGTCATGTGACGACCTCTTAACTTGCATTTTCCCCTCTGCATCCAGAAGCTGCTAGCGCCGCTCTGTGCAGCCAAAGGTTTTTGGTTATTTCATGCGAGATTTACACTAAGCCCTCAGCATTCTGATGGTTTAACAGCACATTTCCTCCGTCAGTTAACCTCATGGCCTCGCTATTCAATACATTCGAGTAACACTCTTGTTTGTTATCAATGTGTGTTATCTGTCTCTCCGCAGGGTTTGCTATCATCTCAAAACAACCCAGCCAACTCCCCCAGTGGAACAGTAGTATAGCCCCAGTGCTGGTGCTGCTAATGACAGCTCCATGCAACAGAGACGGGGACGACCAAGGCCAAGGTCCTGCAGCGCTCCTCCACATACCGTCACACACACCACACGATCTTCCAGTGTCACCTTCATTCTCATCACTACAGCCATCCAGATGCTCTCTTCGTGTTACTGCTCATGCTTTAGAGATAACCGATGTTGGCCAGGCCATCGGTTAGAAACTGGACGCCCTGTTGTCTGGGCGTAACATAAAAAAAGGGTGCTATTGGAAGTAAGATGGCAAGCTTTAAATCGTCCAGGAGGTTTATGGGAGGGATCTGTTGGCTCATTGAACCGTCGATGGTCATATCAAGTCGTGTCTAGTCTGAAAATAACAAACTCTAATACCCAACCCTTTGTGCCTGTAGATCTGTAACGACTAGACATGCTGTACGCATTGTGGCGATGCCTCAACCCAACCCTTTTGTGTGGGTTTAATTCGGAGATTTCTTTTCCTGTATTTTTGTTTATTCAAATGTCTTCATGGAAAAAGGGAATTAGATGAGGGGTTGTTTAGGAGCAGCAGCCACATCTCTTTTCATTTTCCACTTCCTGGGCGATCTGTTGTGCAGCCCGAGTACCTGACACCTGTTCAAGAGAAACCGGAGCGTTTCACTTCCTCTACGACTATTTTAATCAGTAGTATCACACGTTAAAGTGTATTTGCACAGATTTTCTTTAATTTCTTGTTGCTTTTCCCTTTTTTTTTTTTTTTTTTTTTGGAATTCATGGCTGTGGAACGCGAGCAAAATATTTTGGAAGACCGCTTTGGAAGCACTTGGGGAAACGGCTTCTTATTGCCCTCTGTCTCAACGCTGGATGCTGCAATCATAGTTTTTTTTTTTTATATGGAAAAAAAAATTGTTTGCACTTAGTAGTTAGAGGAGAATGGCTTTACATTTTTTTTGGAGTGTGTAAGGACTCCTTGACAAGGTTGAAATATAAATAGAATTTAAAAAAAGAAACCTTTGTATCTATTGAACATTTATTTTAATATTGTTTCAGATTGAATGGGCTCTGTATTATATGTAAATATTGTACTTCAATGATTTATGGGTGAACTGATCATGATTACATTAGTTCACGGATCCTTATTTCAGAAAATAGTGATATTTCTAATACAGAAGATCTATACCTAATATTAAATGAATCTTGAATATGCAGGTGAACATGTTTCCTTTCTGTTGTACATAAAGAGAATTCAGGTGTATTTTTATTAATGAAAACGTTTGGTATAGGAGACATCTATGAAACCCTCTTAAATAAACAGGTAGTGCTGAATGCTAGCTAGCCTGTCGCTGCAGACTCCTTTCACAACAATAGGCAGGTGCAGCGGTCTAATTCAGCCATCACTCCGAGCTCAGGTAAACCACAGGAAGAATAACGCTGGCATAGCCCCCCCCCCCCCCCCCCCACACACACACACACACACACACACACACACACACACACACACACACACACACACACTAGTCCCATCCATCAACATGTGTGAATTCACTTTAACTAACAAATCAGACCCATGTTCTGCAGACGCTGCTGAGATCTGGGAGTCTTTGAGGTTTTGTGTGAGTAACTTACTGAACTGATGCTGAACAAACGTTTTGACACTGTGTTGAAATACCAACTTAACTGACGTCGGCACGTGATGGTGTTGGCGGTGGTGTGCGTGCTCGAGGTGTTTTTGCAAACGCCCACATAGAGAGACTGAGGATATTAACAGTGGGAGCCTTTTTCCTCCATGTGACGCCTATTAAAAACAGCTTTGACAGATTACATGTTCCATTTGTGTGACTTTTATTCAGTGTGTGTGTGTGCGTGTGTGTGTGCGCTCACCGCATGGATCAGTGTGTCTTCATTAGCTGGGAATAAACCTTCATGCTTCCCTCCGCGTGAGGCCAGACGCTCTAATTTATTAGGTACCCTGCTGCCAGAATGGACAACGAAACAATGACTCATCGCTCCACTACAGCATTTCGCTCAGCCAGTCAATGCTATTAAACTAATCATAATACACGGCACAGAAATATTTCTGCATACGACTTTTTTAATAATGCTGGTATTAAATGAGATCCGACAGGGGACATAATTCATGTGAATGGAAGTGAATCGGTTCTTTTATTGGCTGTAATGGAGTTTGTTAAAGGCCCTGCCACAGGTGTTCTCACTTATCAGCTAATTAGACCATGCTGGAAGTCACACAAGCTGTTAAACCAAAGTCCATGACTGCGTTCCAACTCACACACTATTTATTTCTTACACTATGTATATACTACTTAGTCATAACGTCGCACCTTGAATTTGGACCGTCTTGCTCATAAATCTGCTGTGCAGAGGATTGTGGGTCAGAATAGCCAGAGGCCAGAGGCAGCCAGGACATCCAAGTGTGCTGCAGGCCTGCAGACAGTTCTCCATTGATGAAAATCCACAGCTCAATGGATTTCAGTCATCCTCCCACCTCTGCTATATATTCTCCTCTTGTGAAATGTCTAACTGTCTGCCAGGAACGTCTTCGTCTTTCTACTGTGTGTTGTATGTACAGCACCGTGACCATCCTGTTGAAGGCCCTACACGCCTCCGGTCCTCTTATCATGCCTGCTAGACCTCTTCTCAGGACCGTGACGTTTGAAATCTCCCTCAGTCTTCTGTCACGTGTCTTGCAAACACCTGTTCAGGTAGGGACAAATGATACCTTTTATTTTTTAATCAACATACAGATGTTTGTGACCTCACGTATAATTCCCAGTATAGCTCCACCCAAATACAATATAAAAAGAGGTCTAATCAACCAGAACAAGCCAAAACAGCTGTGTGAGGGTGCAGGGTCTTTGGTTCGCTCCAACACCCATGCTAGCATACTATTTAGCATGCCAGAAAAAGATTGGCACTGTGTTCCCAATCGCATACTTTTTCTTTCTACTTTAAGTACATCCTGCTGCCTTTAGACAGTACTGTTGCATGCAGTATGCATTTAATTGAGACATACTAATTCGTCACAACATTGCACCTTGCTATGTGTATTGGGACACATTAGTTTTCTGGCATACTAAGTAGTATGATATTAAGGGTATGCAACGCACACTACAAATGTATGTAGGGTTTTACGTGCTCGCCAACTAACATGCTACTGAACTGGCCATTTAGTCTTTGTTTCTTCTCTTCCACATAAATGTGTAATATCCAATATGTTTAAGTATTTACCTTACACTTACATTTTACTCCGTCTGTATTTACTGGTATATTTAATATTCTTCTTTACTGTCAATCCCGTGCAATATCCAATACGTTTAAGTATTATCTTACATTTTACATTTTACTCTGCCTCCGCCTGTATATACTGGTATATTTAATAGTCTTCTTACTGTCAATCCTGTGCAATATCCAATACGTTTAAGTATTATCTTACATTTCACATTTTTACTCCGTCTGTACATACTGGTATATTTTGTTGTATTCTACTTTACTGTCATTTTTACTACTGTTTAGTCTATTTATACTACTTGATTTTTTTATCTTCATTTATTACTTGTGAGCGATGCTGTTGTAATCCTGTAATTTCCCCACTGAGGGACTAATAAAGGATTATCTTATCTTATCTTATCTTAAATTGCCACCTGTACCTGTAATATAGCCCACAATTACCAGTTGGGGGCCAGTAGGTGGCAGTATCGCTCAGTCAAATGAGAGTTTAGGAATTCCTCACAGCCATTGACTAATAAGAAACATCTCTTGATCAAATGGGACAAATCATTGTCTGTTTTTTTCTCTCTCTCTCTCTCTCTCTCTCTCTCTCTCTCTCTCTCTCTCTCTCTCTCTCTCTCTCTCTCTCTCTCTCTCTCTCTCTCTCTCTCTCTCTCTCTCTCTCTCTCTCTCTCTCTCTCTCTCTCTCTCTCTCTCTCTCTCTCTCTCTCTCTCTCTCTCTCTCTCTCTCTCTCTCTCTCTCTCTCTCTCTCATACTTCACCCTACAACTTCATACATATTTTATATTCCAAGAGGGGAATAAATTTGCTCCTCCATTATTCATGAGTCACTTTCAGAAGCAACACGAGCACTCACAGCCATGAATCCAGCAGCCTGTGGCATCAGGGTGGAGGAGGTGATCAGCGGGGCCGGAGGAGGCCTGATCATCCCGTCAGGGCGTCACTCAACGCACGACAGCCGCTGTCTGACTGTCTGCACGCATCAATGCTGAGCAGGTATCAAGGTATCAATCAGCATTGGTGCTCAGCGAGATGGTTTCACATAAAACAAGCATCCCACTGACTCTAATGCATGCACTTTTATGTTGCTTTCTGTCTCTACAACTACGTGCGCTGTCGGCCACATTCATTCACGACCTTCAATCCAACATGGCCATTTGAAGAGCAATCAAAAGTCTGGAGCATGCTGTAAGAGCGTGGAACACAACTACATTTGTCTTGCAAATAGGTAGAAATAGGTTTCCAGTTGCTTGGAATTCAACGAATTGAGAGAGAATCCTCTTCTCTTCTGGTCCTGCTTTAATCATTTCCTCAGTGGTGCAATTCCCTGGTCTGCATGCCTCTATGTATTGACCCAGAGTTTTCTTCACATAGCAATGTGTGCAGTGGCTATATGCATGATTAATACGCTTTCTCTCAGAGCCATGAGCATGAAGAATGAGCAGCAGGCGAGGTGTTGCAAAAAGCAGACGGTTTAAGATTTTGGTCAAAGAAAATGAACGCGTAAAAAATGTGCAGAAGCAACACTTTCTGGTTACGTCATTGATGGATTTCTTTTGGACAAACAGTTCTATCTAGATTATGGAAATGAACCAATTCACCTATTTTTACACAGATTCCACAGGGATACTTATTTAGCCCATTGTGAAGACCTGTAGTGAGTTCAGAAAGGAAGGAATGAGTTATGTCAGGAAGTAGGATGACGATGACAGGATGATGAATTAATGGCTCCTTCTTCATAATGGCTGTACTGGCATTTGGCAGCTTGGGGAGCTTGGACTCCAGGGTATTGGGTTAATTGGCTACAAAGCACCTCGCCCATTAAAATAATTTGATAACTGTCTGTGTATCTGAGAATTGGGGACAAGACACAAAAATACAGACAGGGTATACTTTTCAAAGCAGGCATTTTGACACGTCATAGCAGCAGAATGTTGTTTATTACACCTGTGATTATCCTACAATGACGTGTCAAAATGGCTGCTGTGAAAAGGGCCAATGAAGGTGAACAGAAGTTAGGATCTGGAACGCTTGAACCAACTATTCACATTTAAGTTGATTCTTAGCAAACACTTGCCAACGTTACACAGCTACATCAGCGTTTATTTGGAGTCGTCTTTCTGGCCAACTAGTAGTGTTTAAATACAATATTCACTTTTCTTTGGTATCCGCTACCTCCTGAACAATATAACACTATTTATTCTCGTTACTAACTCTGTCTGTCTGCTGTTCAGCTAAAGACACTACAATACTCCGTGCAGCTGATAATTATCCACGCATTCATCTTTACAAAAATCCATATGAAAAAAAGAGCAACAGTGAAGGTGTACTCCTTAACAAGTCTTCTATTATGTAATTAAAATATGATTGATTGGTTTTATTCCACACCTGCGTGTTCACATTCAGAGGAATGATTACAGCCCCGTGGCTGTGATGATGAGATTGATTACATTTAAGTTATAACAGACAGTTGCTCATCATCGCAAACAGCCTTCTTAATAACCTGCCTGTAAGATTACATTTTATTTTTTACTATATTCATGTTATTTGTAATGTTATGCTTCAATTTAGCTTTTTTTTTCCTCTATTACAAAACATGCTGAGTAACTAAGTGTTTACTAATGAATGGACAGTACAGATAACTGGGTCAAAGGATTTCAGTGTGTTTTTTTCCTTCTTCTTGCCCTCAAATGTTCATCTAAGTGGAGCGCGTTCAGAGGCGTCGGTACGTTCCAGTTCCGGAGGCTCCGGCATCAGTTAACCATCAGTCACCAAGAATCAAGCGCGCGGCGCCGCTTCCTCCTGTTCTCTATTCTATTCTGGGGCCGCTTCCCTCGAGGTGCGGGCCCAATTATTTGGCCTCCACTGTAGGAGCAGCTGCACAATGTGTCACATGACTTCAGCACAGCGGTCACATGTCTTCACGCCGCATTAGGAATTAAAACTTCACGCGTAATGTAACGAGCAGAGATTTGTGAGGTCTGTTCGTCACAGATGAGGCTTTGTGCTTCATCGGCGCTGCGTCTCGGATGCATGCCGTACATTTAGAACGTCATATTTAATTCATGCAATGTTTATGTATTCTGTGTTGAGAGCCTCTGTGAGGCCGAGCAGTCTGCCACAGGCTATGTTCTAATATGAACTGTGTGGAGAGTCCAGTCAGCGATAACTGCAGTTATTTCAGATTTTTTGAAAAGTGTGCAGAGGTGATTGTTGAGCATTGCTGGAGTGTGTGTGTGTGTGTGTGTGTGTGTGTGTGTGTGTGTGTGTGTGGGGGGGGGATCAATGCAAGCAACCGAGCTCGGGGCCTCAGCGGAAACCATCGATACTGAGCTGAGGTCTGAGCACTTAAAATGTAAATGCCCCTTCAAACAGCGACAACACGAGCGAGAGCGTTGTATCGGTGTCTTGGGATCGCTCCAGATGCAACGTGTGCATTCGTCTGTGAAATCAAGAGCTCTGCACAAAGACGCAGGCGGCTGAATTGGCATATTCTATCCGAGCCGTTCGGCCGGAGAGTGATGCACTGCAACAAAACAGAGCCACTGCCCCGCGCTGACCGCCGGCGTGTACCTTCAGTGAGTAACGAGCCTCTATAGAAACCTGTTGAGAGTCGGAGACGTGGGGGATTATTTAAATGAAACAAGGTGAATCAAAGGATCTCCTTTGATCTCAGCACATTCATGCGATATAAATATCTTCCAATTAATTATGCGTGCACGGTGGGATTGCTAAAGCCACAGATTTACCAAATTCATGACCGCCCTGATGAGCTCTCACCAATTTTATTTTGAGTATAATAACCAATTGGAAAGTTCTGGCAGAGAAATATATTGTTTAGTATATTCTTATTGTTAATTACAATTTACAAAACAAAGCGGGAATTACTGACATATTTGTGTTAAAGAAGCCAGAAATCCAACAGTCGTCTTTATTTAACAGTCCAATAAAACAGGCAATATGAAGAATAGTCCATAAAGATTTACTTTTAAAAGGCTTTTTTTTTTTTCTTTAAAGAGGATGCAAAAGAGAGAATAATATATAATCGTAGCAATTAAGGTCACTGTAATCGAACATAGCTCTTGCAGAGTTCGTGGTCCCTGATGTCTCCCCAGCCCCCGTTCTTCACGTGCGGGGCCACCCCCCCGGCCCCGTTGGCCGGCAGTCTCTTTGTTATCAGGAGGTTCTTTGGGAACAGCTGGTTCCCGCTGGGCTGCAGCACGTTTTCGATCTTGGTTTTCTGGCTGATCGGCATGCAGGCGACCTTCTTGTGGTGCATGCCGCAGTCTCCGGCGTGGAAGATCCGCGGCGCCTCGCTCACCATGACCTTCCAGTAGGAGGGCAGGCAGGACGCGCTCAGGTGCTGCAAGGACCAGTCCCAGTTGTAGTCGTCGTAGGTGCAGAACGTGTCGGTGCATCGGATGAGCTTCTGGTACGTCTCTCGACTCAGAGCCATCCCCATGTTGTGCTCGGTGGACTTCCAGGCCTTCACCTCCACCTTGTTCGCTTTGCCGGAGTAGCCGATGTGGCTGTAGCTCCCCAGCGAGAGGATGTCGCAGTCGGCGCACTGCTCCCTTTTGAGAGCCGACATCAGCTTCAACAGGTGGATGAAGTCCGGGGCCATGTAGTGGTCCTCCTCGATCAGCAGCACCGAGCCCTTATGGTCCTTCAGAGCTCGGACTCTGTCCCACACGAAGTGCAGCTTCCACCACCAGTGGTGCTTGGTCTGGGAGAACTTGGCCTCGCGGTAGTGGCCGAATGAGTCGGGGTACTCTGCGTTGATGCATCCCAGCTTTAAGGCGTCCTCTTTGGGAATGTCTCTGGGGCAATCCTTGGGGTCGTGTCCGGGGAACTCTTGGGGGTACAGCTGAACACTGAAGGGGAAGAAAATCTGAAGGACCTGACAAAAGTCAACAGCAGCCACCAATTTGTTTATCTCGGGGGACCAGTAATCGTGGCTGAATATCAGCAGTATGCTCTCCACACGGCGGGACTTCCGCAAACTGTCCACTAATAGCTTCAGGTAGTCTGGTCGGTTGTGGACCTGAACCACCACAACCAGATCGTCCTTCCGACGCGCCGCCTTGAACTTTTCCTCATTCCTTATCGTCTGGTCGAAGTTCAGCTGGAAGACGATGCCGCGGTAGACTAACGTGGCGTTGTCTACCTCTGGTTTGGGTAGCTTCTCTTTGTCCTTTGCTTTCTCCTGGTGCGTGTCGTTCGCTTGTATCACGGGGAGCGGAGCAGGTGCCCTGCTGACTACAGGTGTAGCTTGCACCTGGATATGATTGTTGACGCTGCTGCTGCTAACGCTGCTGCTGCTGCTGCTCCTCCTCGCCGCCGCCTCGGCTTCCTTGGGGAGCGACATGCTGTCGTTCTTCTTCTGCCTCCCGCTGCTCCAGAAAGCTAGGCCACAGATGACAACCACCACAGTCAGTATCACCACCTTCCTCTTGTAGACCCGGAATCTCATGATAGGGGGTCAGCCTCTTGCGAAGGGAGAGAAGTTGATTGAAGTGGGGAAACAGCGAGCACGGCTTTGCAATTATGATTGTGTGCTTTGCAAAGGGAGCGAGCCCGAGTCGGAAGGAGCTGATATGAGGCTATTTGTTGGCAGAATGAACTGCTGTTGTAAACATGGGTCCCGCTGGAATGTCATTGATGGTGGATGAATATTCCATAAGGCATGACGGTTGCCGGGAGGCTGCAGGGTAGCAGTGTGCATGTACCACCTGAATGAAAAAATGAATAGTCAGGTGCATCGGGGCAATATGACTGTATCACAATCGTTATTACCATAATCTCCGCATCAGAATGTTGTATTTCACAAAGCTTATGACATTTAAAATAATATAAAAGCAGAGAAAAGGATCAAATCTTCATTTTTCAGAGGCTAGAACTTTCAACTGCTTGAGGTTTATTATTATTATACAATTAACTGATTAGCAAAATTGGTATTGATTGATTTTCTGTGTACCAACTAATCAAATAATCAACTAATTGTCTCGGCTCCACAACTGAGCCAACTCCATTTGCTAATGAAGACCAGGAAATGCGGCGGAGAGCTACGGAACAGACCAATGAGCTTGTGATGCCAGAAAACAATAATTCAATAGCTAATTTAGTTAGATTGAAACGTATATGTGTATCTGTATAACATGATGAGATCATATCATTACAAGCTCTAATGGAAGCAGTGACTTATTTTCATTTCACCATGAAAAAGTACCACCAAAACCACAAACAAATAGTTTAATACACGCGTCTTATTCCTCAGTTCCTCCTCTTTTAGTTATATCATCAATGTTCATTATTGCCCCATGCTTCTAGATTTCCCTCCGCATTAATCTCTGTCCTCTGCATTATCAATATTGATTATCCCTCTCTGCTGAACAAACCTCCATCTTTTCTTTGTTATTAAATTAGTGTTTTTTTTTTTTTTTACTACCTGACCCCCTTTTATGAGTTTCCTCCCTGCCTGACATTTCATATGAGTCTGCGATAACATCAATTAACATATACCTGGTAACTACTATAAAAATACCAATAAACATGTACTTTAACATAGTAATATTGTGTATATATATACACACACACATTATATATATATATATATATATATATATATATATATATATATATATATATATATATATATATATATATACATACACACACACATACATATACACACACACACACACTTTGAGGACAGTAGTTTGTGGCCATGTTTGCACGTTCATCGGTTTCTATACAGTTGAAGCCAAATCAAGTGAATCGTGTGCAGCTGAAAGTACTGCAGTTTTTACCCCCTGCAGTAGTTTTATTATACCCTGATCCGCTTTAATACACACGTCGTCTGCCAGGTGCGTTTCCTTTGCTCGTGCAAATATGCAATGCAGCCTATTAACGTTGTCGGGCTCACCGAGCCCACGACAGCTTCGGTCGATCGTTGTTTTTTTTTTAACATGATGATGATAACGTTACCGTGTGTTCCACGAAGTGCTATGAAACGCTCTCGCTGCAACTAAAAAAAACAACAGTTTTTGCCGCAGCTTCGCTTTATTATGACAGCGAAGCATCCTGCGAGATGCTAACAGTAAGTTAGCATTAGGCTAGCAACTTAACCGGACCGAACCCCGTCAAACAGCAGCGTCCACGTCGAACCACAACAACCGTATTTAACGTTACACCGCTTACCGCTTACCTAAAACCGGAGCACCCGTGGAGGTCCGTTCACCGAGAAGCATCAGTACGGCGGCGTCCCATTCTCCTCCATTTTCCTTCATGCAGGCTGCATGGAGACGTAACTATCAGCTAGCGTTAGCTGTAAAAAAACAATATCCCAAATACGGAACCACTGCCTGCCGCTGTCCCACAATGCACTGGGCCAGAGGGGGGCACCCAAGACACCCAATATCATGTATCCCTGCTGCTGTCTCATTATAGGGTTACTGTCCCTTTTAAATATTCAACAAATACCAAAGATGAATTTATACATATAATACACAAATATTAAATGTCCTCTATATTGTGCTTCTCCAGCAAACTTCACCCTAAACTGGAAACCAGAGCATCATGATTGAGTAACGTTTGTTGGTTTAAGTTGAAACGAAGAGTTACTAAAATAAATGCTTTCCCCCTAAATATAATTTGCTTTAGCAGCCTGGTGTCAAAGTGGTACAAAAACGACTTTGAACTAAATGTATGTGCTCACAAACACATGGCACCGTCAAGCAACATTTTCTTTAAATGTTACTCCTCTCTTGTACGTTAATCACTTTAAAATGTTGTTGAAACACCCTCAACATGATGAATGAACATGTCCTGTTGCTTTTAATTATTTATATCACATTTAAGTGTAATTTCATAAACATTTGCCAAAGTAGGATCAACACTGTTCTGCTGTTTGTGTAGATAATAAGGAAAAAACAATTCATTATTTTGGGTTAAATTACCAACAATATTAGCTCATCAAGAAAATGCATATTATATTCTTATATTTAATACATTTTTGCAGGGGTCAAATTATTTTTGCCCTTTGTTTATCCACTTAACCCACTTTCTATACGAACAGCTAAGCCTCATGCCATACATTGCCATACAAGTCTCTTTTCATCGCTCATTAACCTCTGTGTTTACGCATGTAACGCCACCTTCCGGCTGTCCCGCTACACGCCGCAGTTTTCTCCACCACCAGGGGTCGCCACACAAAAACTCCACCGCCGGAAACCACGCCGTCTGAGGGTTTCATCTGCGCATGCGGGTCCTTCTTTCTTCCTTTCCCAACACTCGAGCGAAAGAGAGAAGATGGGCCATCAGCAGCTCTACTGGAGTCACCCCCGAAAATTCGGACAGGGTTCCCGATCCTGGTCAGTCCTGATCTAAAATTGTCAAATATCGATACGTGTGCTAAAGCGGATGAGTTTTGAAGGTGTTTGTGAATCCCAATACTTCAGAATATATCACTAATCCAGCACCGCGTGCGAGCTGCTCCTTTAGCCAATATGGCGGTGGAGGATGCGCCGCGCTAGCTTACTAGCTTCAGTTAGCCGCTCACAGTTTTTGGAACGGAATCACTTTTGTTGAATCGCTAGAAAGCTAAAACATGTTCAAACAGGAGTTCTGGACTTGATGAAATATATTATCTTTTGTTCCAACTTCGCTAGCCTGACGTTATTTGCGCTAACGGTGCTGTGTTTAGCGTTAGCCATGTTTGCACAGAGAACCGCATACCCAACGATAACCAACTTTTGCGTGAACTTCCGCACCGGTAGCGTTAGCTTGTATGGATGGATGGTAACTACTGACATATTTTACTTTTTTTAAATGTAAAAGATAACCGGTTTAACCCACTCTCTCCTCTATTCTAGCCGGGTATGCTCGAACAGACACGGTCTGATCCGTAAATATGGACTCAACATGTGCCGCCAGTGCTTCAGGCAGTATGCTCATGACATCGGCTTCGTCAAGGCAAGTAGTACTGTTCATTTTTATCCAAGTAGTCGTCAGATTACGTGTTATTTTACGGTAAAACACGACCTTATTGTAAACACATTTGCTGCCGTGTTGCAGGTGAAGCAATAGTTTTGTTTAAATGCATTTCCTTTATTTTAAGATGCTTTAATCCCAAGTGTTGGGTTGGGAAATTGTAGTTTTGTAGCACATCTCTGCATGAATTCAGCATCCTCGTTAAGTCAGTAATTCACTCACAGTACAGTTGATGCTGACTGAACATCATCTCACCTTAACTAATGCCTTGATTACTCTTTTCCCCCACAGCTGGACTAAATGTAGCATCCTCGGATGGGTCCAGTGATCTCTGGATGGCTGGCCAAGATGGGATAATTTAGCACTGCAAATAAACGTGTTTTTTTTTCTCCACGCTAAATGTATTGTGGTTTTTTTCTCCATTATGTATGATTGCTAGTAATGTGCAGGGAAGATGTGAATGTTACAAACCAGACACAAAACAATTACATGTCACTTACAGTTAGTCTACCAGAAACTCACTCACTGACAGCTGGTTTAAAACGGATCACGATTCCTTAAACGTTTTATAAGGTTCAGAGATTAGGTCTTGTATATGGCGATCCCATTGTACATAACATAATGTGATTTGTCTCTGAAAGTCAACCAGAACATCTGGAAGGTACATCATGTTGCTTCAGCTCGTGTTTGGGGCGGCATGCTGTGACGTTGCTCTTTTATTATACCGTTTCCGCGATGGTGTATTATGTCTACTATTCAATTAATGCAAAAGTATTTGCCAGTCTAATAAAGCCGCACTAAATGTCTCATAACAGCACAAATTACAGTGTCTACTAAAGTGCTACTGTAGATAAGTTATTAATTGCGGTCTTACGCATTACATTTGAAATGTGTTATTGTCACTATTTGGGTAATGATGTGTAGGTAGTTGGTGGATAACGCTGCACTGCTTCAACAAGATCGATGGTGAGGAAAACCATAAATATTATAATTGCTGCTCTAACCAGCAGTCTTGACCAGACTGCTTAAATGCTAAATATAGGCAACCATGTGGAAAACTGGATTTATTAATGGCCCATAAAAGGCTGTTTGCAGAGCCCTTTCACAAGAAAGGAGGTAGAACAATTGATCCCTGCAGCTGTACATAATTAGCAATGGCACCGCAGTAAAGAGCAAACGAATTCTTTCTTGGTCAGCATGTATTCACATGAAACGACATGCACCCCCTCACATCCAGGAAATGACACCGTGCTGGGATATCTTTGTTGGAGATGAATGTAATCTGATAGGCCCCCTGTAGTGTGGCTAATTGCTTGGTGCCGAGTATCTTCGTCTATCAAACGTTAAATATTAATAAGCTCAGCTCAGAAATAGTTGTATCCTCTCTCAACTCTGTCTTCATCAATACACTTCCATAGACCCCGTGGCAGGTGGGATTCTATGATCCATATAGACGTCGGCCAGGATTTACATTGTTTAGTGGGCTAAGTGTGAAGCACTAGATGGCAGCAGCACTTCACATTCATGATTCAAGACCAGTGTCGATGAAAATAGCAACAGCACTTTGAAATGTCATTTATACATCATGTACACCTTCTCATCAAGCGGTTATAGAATTTAAGGTACGGTATTTTCTGTCACTGTGTGGTTAATTTGAGGTTCCAGGCAGGTTGAAAGAACACTGACAATATATAGACATGCTGTTACTTTGATTTAAAAAAAAAAATACATATATATATATATATATATTTGTGTGTATTTAGCTCATGTCGTTGCACTTTGATGATTTATCAGTTTGAGCTTGGTCCCGTCTAATCCGAGGCAACGAGTAAAGAATGCTGGGCAAAGTCCTGTTTATCATAAATAACAGATCTCTTTGTGTCCAGCAGGATTACGGTGAAACTAAATGATCGTCATTGTGGCAAAGAATAAATAGGATCCCAGCAAAGTGAAGGTTCATACAAACGCACCCCAGATATCACGATGAAAGAGAAAGTAGCCTGCAAAAATTGGGCACCAAATTGTAGCACCTTTTTATTGCCAGGCACAGAAAATCCAGTGAATGTACAAAATGGAACGAATGTCAGTAGCGATGACACACATATATACACTCTGCTAAAGGAAAGAAATGAAACAAGACATCCAGTATGTGCACTTCAAACCAAAGACATTCATAAATACATTACGCGGGGAATTGAACGTCGTCTGTGTACATAAAAAGTGTATGTGCTGCGTGTGTTATGTAAGCACTAACTCATATGCATAAGTGAGAGTTTGACCATGTGTGCAGGCTGGCAGAGCCTGTGGCTGTTGGGACAGAGGGGAGCTGAACACACTAGTGCTCCGTGTTGCATCAGTCCACCACGGAGGAGGCCGGAAGGTGTTGTCTTTGATGTTCAGCTCAGTTTCAATTATTTTCTTTCCACCTGTGTATTAATGCTCGTGTCGAAGCACATTTACTGCATTTCCATAAAAATGGGGGACTCAAATGTAACCGAGCATTTTCCTCTTCACCGCTTCTCTACCAGCAGTGGATGCTTGTGTGTTGCAGCAGCAAAGATGCACATTTTGCAGGGAAAAAAGATAAATTGCTCTGAAAGACTGCACCCATGTGTGCAAGTCAAGGTGCTACATGCTCCCTTATAAATCTATTAGTGAGCACACTTTGTGGTTACAACCACAAGCTAACATCTAAAGGTAAACCAGAGTAAAACACTAGTCGGAGCAAATCAGAAGGGAGCGCTTGTGTAATGGCTTGGGACCTGAACGTGTCACTGCTGCTCTGACTGACTGACTGACTGACTGCCAGGCACATCACACAGGCCTTTCAACCCATCCACCAGATTATACGGGAACATAAGTGAATTGAAGATGTTACGGCGCACTGTTGGTATGGAAACATCACACCGGGTTGATCTGCTTTCAATTGTTAGACCAAGAGGCACTTCCCGCCGCAGAGGTTCCTCAGAAAGAGCTGTGGGCTAACACGCGGCTCATTCACGGTCTACCTCAATTTCGACTGAGTGGGCCTCGCCGTTGGCTGAGTGATGGCAAATAAAAGAAAATTGAAAAACAAAAAGTGCGGCAGCCGGGGACGGAGAGAACAAATAGAAATATTAATTGAAAAAAGAGAGAGGCAACAGTAAAGGCGGGAGCAGTTTATTCTCACTGTGAAATTATTCAGTGACTAAGAGGCTGTGGTGTAAGCACCTCTAAGTATTGATAATTACCCGATGTTTTGTTCTCCACACCCTCACTTTCTTTCGGAAACAGTTGCTGGAGAGGTTAAGAAAATCCTCAATAATACATTATGTTTCTTTTTACGAGAAGACAGCGATATCTGTAGCCACAAACACCGCCTGACTACAGTGTTTTCTGGGATACTTTCCCCTGTTTCTGTGTATTCCCTTGAGGAGCGAGCTGTGTACTACTCTCAGCTTTATTACAGTCCAGTATGGAGCACCGGCTGACTCAATTATTCCAGTCAAACAGGGCACGATTCTCAAACCACTGCAGAATAAGCCTTCTCCTCCGGAGCTTCAAGTTAGGCTGAGATGACTTCAGCAGCCAATCATTTCTCTGTAGATTTCAGGACAGATTATGGAAACAGAGAAATTGCTTCAGCAATCACGCTGAGGTAAAATGTGCATAATGTCTGTGGCCTTCGGGTCGGGGTCACATGGAAGGATAAAATGTCATCAGACTCACAGTCAGAGTAAAGGCGTGACGTGTCGCAGCAGGAAACGCACAGGTGTCATTA
This sequence comes from Lycodopsis pacificus, assembly GCA_028022725.1. Lineage (NCBI taxonomy): Eukaryota > Metazoa > Chordata > Actinopteri > Perciformes > Zoarcidae > Lycodopsis > Lycodopsis pacificus. The sequence continues at coordinate 4,726,869 of CM051705.1, read as the reverse complement.
ATAACACTAACGATGGCTGATCTCCACTCAGGTGAGCTCGTTCCAGGTTCCCGCTGCGTCTTGGCTCAGTGGCGAAGGCTCACTGGGACGCCTGGATGGAACAGAGCCATCGTCAGTGTTATCAGTTACACCTGTGGTCAAAATGGCCGCTGTTCAAATGATGTCTTTAGTGTGGCTCTGCAGGTGCACGAGATCCACTTGACACCACATGAAGAACTACTGAACCGTTGAAATGTTTCAGCTTGAAGTCTGGACTAAACGATTTCCTCATTGTGCTCCCCGCTACACCTGAATATGAATTATAATCAAAGGACAGGACTAAACCAACAGGTACGGATGGAATTTTAAATGTCTCAACCCTTTGAAAAGCGAGGCAGATTATGAGCAATTCCACCTCTTAGTCGCTGTGTAATTTCACATCTGAAGTTATAAGTGCAGAGCCAGAAATGTGTTGCTTACCAAAAAAAAAAAAGTCTGCCACTTAAAAACAGTTATTTATGCAACATGTTTTGAAAGAACAAATCATTGTGCCAACCAATACAGTACACGCTGAATGCCAGAAGGCTTTTAAATGAGACATAAGCTCCACTTGACCCTCATGGACTGCAACATAGCTCGTGTCAGACAGATTTACATGCATACCACAGATCCTACTTCAAGTTTTCTACACTATGAATAAAAATTGGATTTAACATCTCCACTGATGTACATCCGGGTCCTTTCATTCAGTCAGGAACCTTGCTGCCCTCCAGCATCCAGTGAAAAGGTGACGCAGTATCCAAACGCACCTGTGGGGGCAGTGTTGCGCCACAGCTGAAACTGGGAGGGAGACATGGAGCATTGGGAGGTGAGGTGACAGGAGGTGTGGTGCTGCTCTCCGGGGAGGAGCTCTCCAGTGGCAGTGGGGAGAAGAGAAAGAAGAGAGATGGAGGGGGAAAAAAAAAAAAAGCAGCCTCGATCAGGCTGTCAGCTCGGGGCACATCTAATTGAATACGCCATGCCATTTGAGGTCGAGTACAGCTGGAGCAGAAAAGAGAAGCCGGCGTAGGGCAGACACAGTGGGAGAGCAGCCTTCGGCAAACAAAAAGACAAATCAAAGAGTGAACACAGAAGCTGTTCAAACAGATGGCCCTGATCTTTGCTCTGTGCTCAGCATCTCCCACCGTCTTTACGTATGTGCTGTCGACGGCGGCGTGGGAACGGAAGAGAGGCTGTGAGTCTGACGTCAAGGGTGGTTTTTTTTTTTTAAGGGAACAAGTGGAAGGAGAACGAGGTGCCACTTGGCCACCATTTCCAGCCTTATTTGAAAACGCTCAATGAGTGTGAGGCTGAAGGAAGGTACTTTGAGCCGGTGAAAACAACCCCCCCCCGAAAACTATGCTCCGGAGAGTCACAGGAGGCGTAGTACGATGATGGAGGTCAACGGATGCGTCGGCATTTGACTGGCCTGCACAGAGCACAGTGCTCGGGGGGGCAGTCGGAAAGGAATATTACTCATAAATGGAAAAGATCAAATAGTGGCATTTAGCAAACCGCAGAGAAATGGTGTCACGCAGGACCCTCTTCTTCCAGCTCTCCCCGGGCTATGAGGATGGTGTCCTGTCAGCGTTGTAATTTATTTCTCACACAGGTCACGGCTGGGCAATCGCACCATATAGCCTACTTTACTTTGGTCTCTTGCCATAATCTCCCATTACGGTCATGGACATGGAGAGCATGCGTTCACCGAGCAAAAGGTATGAATAGGTATCCGCCTGTGGGCCTCCAAGAGACTAGACATAACTTCTTTATGTGCAATATGGAAATATCAGCCCCATAACCACGTCTGCCAATCTCTTTTGTACACTGGTTTGGATGTTAACCTTTTGATTTCACAACGCCTGGCCTGAATATGACTCGTGCTAACATTTCTCATTACCCACATTCATGAATCTCTGAGACAGCCTGAGAGGAAGCCAATTTTTAGCAGGATTTGCATGAACATCATATTGTAGTGCATATTAAAGAAGCAGGATGTCTTCGGTATGTTTGACGCCAGTCGCCGGAGGGGCGACAGGAGGAGAAGAAGCAGAAGTGATTGATCGATATGCCATTTCCATTTATTTTGCATTTATTTTGTTACGCTCCACTGCAGAATTGCTCCCTCTGAATTGTAAATTCCTCAATTGTTTGATATGATAAACGGATGTTCAAGAACAGCTGCCACCTTATCAGCGGCTGATAATTCTTTCCACTGTTGCCTCTCGTCGGGGAAACTGTCCGGTTGTCGAGTTTGGCCTCGCTGTGCCTCTAGCGCTTCTAATCCAGGAGAGAAAATTAACTTTCACACGTGTGTTTGATTGTTAAAAGTGGCTGCTGGTTTCCCTGACAACACCTGGAGCAATGGGCATGACTTTTTCATACTAACATACCCCCCCCCCCCCCCCCAACCATTTGGAATATTTGAAGGAGGTAATTCAGACGGAGGATGATTCACTGAGCGACAATGTGACAGATGCAGCTCTATTCTTCAGGATGAATGTGCGAACGATGCAGCCGGAGAGGATCAGAGAGAGCGAGTGGTGTAAAACCCAGCAGCTCAGCTGGAGGCACGGAGCGCAGGCTTTCCTGCTCACTCTAGTTCCAGCCCTTCTCACTTATTTTTTTTATTAACCCCACTACTGCTGCAACTACATTATGCCTCTGGATATTAGGCACAACATCTCTGCGGACCCGCCGACATGTCAGACAATGACATGTCATTAAATATGATACACCGTCCTTATGCCATCATCGAAGAGAGGGCCATTGTCCTCTTGAGGGAAATGGAGGATGGTGTGGACCGGGTATTTTTTGACGAACAGGCCTAATGCAGCGTTGGAGTCGTCTCGTTTTCCAAGTCTCTGCATGAAGTGCCACGTTGACCTTTCAGCACTCACTGCTGATGTTCCTATGAAGTGGACGCCTGCCTTTATGGATAGCCTACCTGGGCTGAGAGTGGTCTTTCCACGTCGGCTCAACAGCCTTTCAAAGCTCTAACGTCAGTAGTAACGACATGTTCTCGTGAAGGACGGTGCTTTAGATAAGAGGTTACATGCATTGGCTATGTGTCATTCCCCACTGCACCAGTCTGTGCTGTTTTATTCCCTGAAAGCGCTTCATGTTCCTTTGACTGTAACTTAAGATTTTTCCCACGACTCCGGGGTTCTCGAGAGGTTAAATTACTTGGTTCCAGCAAGTACAGGATTGAGAAGTCAAGCAGCAAAGGATAGTACAGTTGTTTGGTGCTGAGATACGTCCGTCCCTGTAGATTCACGGTCTGCTCGCCTGCGGCAGCATGGCCTGCCCACTCTCGGCTGTGTGCTGCCGCTGCTGCACTGGGATCCTCTCTGCGTCTATTGATTCCTGCCTGTCCGCCCACCAGAGGATCCGATGCCGGTTAACATGATGCAGAGTCCACATGTTTAGAGGCCGGAGGGTATCAGCAGACCAAACTCTGATTGGCGTAATTGAGAGTGATAGGGATCAGCTCGAGCCAGGTTACGATTGATTAGGTGTGTGTGTCAACTGATAGCGAGATCAATGGAGACGGGTCAATATAAATTATAAGCATTTTAACAAGCACCAGACTGTGACACCAAGAGTTAGGATCTGATATGGATTGATGCCAAGGCCTTATTTTAGCTTATGGAAATGAATAAAACACAGTGAACAAGTAGAAAATAACTTCATATTTAGATTACATTATTTGCTTTTTAGGTTTAACGTGTAATGCATATAATGGTATCAAGAGACACATCAACACATCCAATAGTGGAGACATGGACACCCCGGCCTTTGTGGTCCAAGGCTGGAGCAAATCTTGATGGCGTGTATGGCCAGAGGGTGTCTGAGCTCAAGCATAAAAATTTAAACCACCTTTGCGATAGCGTCAGGCACGTGGACCCCAATATACCTGAGAGCAACTCTAGAAACTACACGTGTTTCCTTTGACTTTAATTTAGGATTTTTACATCTACTTCCTGGAAATGTCTTTCAGTCTCACGGCTCTTATTACTATTCCCACTGTGGCTGCATGCACAGTTATTATGACTAATACTGCTATCACTACATATTTTCATGAATGACTGGCTGCACTTTTACTTCTTCTACTACCGCTCCTTGCAAAGACACGTTTTACAGTAACCAGCCGGTGCGTCTGACTTGATTTTCTTTTCCCAGCCCACGCATCATTTTAAAACAGAGATATCTTTATTAGCCAATTTACATAGAACTGGTGTAACTTTGGCATCTCATCATTAATTTCTCCTTCTACGATAGCACCGCTCCCCATCATTACACTTGGATGTGGAGTGGTGCTCAATCAAGGCTCAGGATGTTAATAAAATCTGCTGGTTGCCAAGATGAGATGAATAATCGCAAGGAGTCAAGTGTAATTTCCAGCCCCACCGGGGTGAGCGCGTGCAGCCCACGTCACACCCGTTGGAGGCGGATCGCTCCGCGGCGCCTGCCTATCGGGGCGGTCGCAGGGGCGGCTGCCATGGTGGCGATGCAATTGAAGGAAGCTTGGCACGGTGCACCGCACGATAAGGTTTCTGCACCGCCGTGGACAGCACTGGGGGATTGTGGGGGAGCGCTTATCAGTCTGTGTCAGGGTCTATCAGCATCAGTCCTGTTTACTCCTCAGGTGTGCTGGCTGCTGGCTGACTGCTCTGCCAAGGATCCTTCATATCAGCCAGCTGAGAGCTAACCGGGAGCGCAAACAAAAGCACCCACTGCTGCCGCAGACCAAACCCTTCGTATTACTTCCTCTTTCTATATATAGATCTCTTTTTCACAAAGTTTATAGTTACATTCGCCGCCTCGCATCTTTTTCACTGAGTAACCTCTACACCACTCTCTATTCACCTGTCTTGGAGTGGAAATGTAGTGAATCATCCCTTAACAGGATACACACCCGACTATAAAAGGCCTAGATTCAGCCCAGCACATGTTGCCTTTTTTTTTTCCAGTCAAGTGGCGGCGCTTTATCCCCATTAAGTGTATTTCCTCGAGTGGCAGTTTCTGAAAGGGGCCTCGGTCCACGGAGGGAAAGTGAGAGAGCAAGACAGAGAAAGGGACGACGTGAATATATCAATTCTGCTGTTGTATCTAATCGTCGCGTACATGGATGTGTGTGTGTGTGTGTGTGTGTGTGTGTGGTGAGACAAAGAGACAGACAGAGAGAGGTGAGAGAAAAAGTTCAACCTGAGATTTGAGAGAGACTGCCAAAATGTCGCAGGTGGAAATGTCAGCAGTGAGGTGAAGAGGAGTCAAACTGAGCGAGAGCAGGAGGTTGAAACCATAATTAGTGTCTGTGAGTCACTGCGAGCGAGCCCTGTGTGATGTCACGGGCTCCCTGTCCTCTGTATCCGCCGCCGAGGACAAGCGCGGGGGATCGGCTCGTGCTGACCTCCGACCTTTCTGGGGAACATGCTGTACTCGCTTCTGTTTCACTGCTGCACAGCCTCCAGCCTCCTGCTCCGGCTGTATCGGCTGAAGTGACCTCATCACTATTTGTGGGGTCACACTCTTGCCTGCTGTGACTGTCGATGTGTTTGTGTGCCCCCCCCCCCCCCCTCCTCCCTTTCCTGCGTGCATCACTTTTATCTCCAGCAGAGCAAGAGCAGCTGCTGCATGACTGACAGTAAAACCAGACTGCTGGAGCAAACACCGTCTGCCTGACCATCTTGCCAGGAAATCAATGTAACACTGGAGCAAATCAGAGCAAACGTATGAGAAGTGGCCCTGTGCATTCCTTTTTTTTTCCCCCTGTGAGGCAGATGACCGTGGTGCGTGTCATGCTGTTTTTCTCCTCACTGTGGTATCGCGGGGAGACAGGCAGCCAACCACTGTGAAGGAGTGTGCTTGGGAATGACAAACACCCACTTGATCTCGTGAACCTGCATGACAAATGGTTCTCAGAGCCACGGACATGGCCAGCGCCATGAGAGATGGAAAGCTTGAGGAATTCAGACGGCTCACACAAACAGAGTGGAAGTCACAAAATTGACTGGAATAATCCAGGTCTGGTGTCATTCTGGTGTAACAAGTTTATTTGGATAGAAACTCTCAAACAAGGCAATTTCTTAAGCATTAAAAAAAGCAATATGTAGGAAAATATATATGAATTTATACAAAGTAGAGATAGAAAAATCAATAGATCGAAGGAATAAAAGTCAGACCGCGGTATGTCCTGGAAGTTTATCCCGGTGCAAGAGGAGACTAACACACGGTCAAATACTGAGAGAACTGCTAGCTAGCTAGCGAGCTAGCTAGCTAACGGGACCAACGGACTGAAGGAACGTCAGCTTGCTAACACAGGAGGTGCTTAGTGGGATATCATCGACACGTCTAACCCGACAGACGACAAATAGTGATGTAACCTGGGAGGATGGTAAATTACATTTCAAAGAAAAACACTGAACCTCAATTACAAAGTGTCATGGCGCTAACGTGAGCCTTAATGACCAAAAACACTGGTTAGCTTAGCATAATTGGATATTTTCCTCTCATTTTGCATGAATACTGAAATAAAATAATTAATACAATTAATCAAATTCATATCCACATTTACAGAGTATTTGCAGGTAGGTTGAATATATTGCTTCTGTTTTTGAAGGTAATGGCTCGTAATGCTGCAGTGACCTTACTTTGACACTGATTGCTTATGATTGGATGGTGCTGCAGATGTTTTCCCTGCAAACGATTTTCACATTACCAGTTTTAAGCAAAGACATCTTTAAATGTGCAATACCATTTTGTAAATCACCACTGAAACCCGCCATGTTGTTACTATGATGGGGAGATCTTTAAATATAAATGTATTATTGGCTTGAAGTGGTGAAACTCAATCCAGTACAGACAGTAAACAGACCTAAGAGGTCTTGTGGGGGTGTAACATAGAAGCAGATTAGCGAGGAGCAGTAAAACGTCCAAATTAATCATTTGACACGGGAGTGAAATTAAAGAAAATGTGGTGTAAATACACAGGTTTCCGTGGCAGTTGTTCCACAAGTATCTGGCAGCCGCCGTGCCAGGATCTGCTGATTGTGTTAGTAATGCGCCATGTTTAACAGATGGGACAAAATGGAGGGAATAGCACGGCGCTTCTGCGTCTGACCCAGTGATGTATTTCAACAGGGAAAGCCGTCAGGGAGACTGGGCAGAAATGCCATCCAACTGGTGCTGAAAAGCAGCAGGCTCGTCTGTCTGCCTGGTGTAATTCTCAGTGTTCAGCCTCTCATGAAATGATTAACTCCGCAATCCTGTCTTGCTCCCATTCTTTCTCCTGATCAGTCGAGCAAAACATGAAGTATGCAAATGGTCTCCCAGCTCATCTGTCATTTAAAGAAGAGGCTGTCTGATTCCACCTGGCTGGGAGATGCACACTTTTCTGCATTCATCATAGTCTCTGCCCCCGCGCACCCCGCCGACAGAAACAACTGGACAAAGCTTACTTTGTGCTTTGAATGAACGTTGCACTGGGGCATGGCTGTCATGGCAAATCACATGTTACACCCAGCATGCGTCTATCCCCCTGCTCAAAGAACAGCAAGACCTCCCTCCATTTATCCATACAGTCTATCTCAAACTCCACAGTGCGGGAAATCAAACCGGGCATTTCTACTGAATACACAGTGTGTTCTTCATTATGTATCTGGTGCACGCCAGTTACTGGCCTCATTTACAGTAGCTGATCGTATATTACCGTCTGTGCAATGTATGGCAATGAGAACGAGCAAACCGAAGGGATGTGTGTGTTCCTCATTGTAGACTTAACATGCGTTCAAAATGAACGTGTGCTACAGTCGCAGGGCATCTTAATGGGAGAATACAGTCGGTGTACACAAGTACTGTCTGGGCTACAAATAGATATGCTGACATTCTGCTGTCTTTTTATTAATTCATAAATGTCAGAGAGGATGTCACCGTTGGGCAATGACAAAAGGTTCAGGGGGATCTCAAAGTCTTATTATGATTTAAAGGGAAGCGTCCCAGGTAGGGCCCGTTTCCCCTCTCCACTCAACATCTCTTTGATCATCCGGGTTAGTCCTCACCTCTTCCTCTACTTCAGCCTTTTCATATCAATCACTGCTTCGTGTGCACTTCATTTAAGCATGCTTCGGGGCAAACTAGCAACACAAAACCCTCCCCAGAGGTGCATATGCTGATGGACCCTGACACAGCGGTGCATTTGGTTCATGCATTTGGTTTCGCGCCCTGGAGGTCGCTGCCTGAGCAGAACAGAACTACATTATACAGAAGAATACAATTTATAACCGCTCCTTAGCTGTATTTCAGCTCCTCATCTGCATCACTGAAACTCAAGCTTCACAGCAATAGCTTTAGGGATGATGAAGTAGCCACTATAAGTGGCACATTAACAATACAACAATTTATTGTGTGTAAAAAGAAATCCGGATTGTATGCTAAGCACCGTGTTGTGTTTCCTGTTGCCTGAGAACAGAAATACTTCTGTTAGCTTCTGCTCGTGACCCCAAGAGTGGTTTGCTAAATATTTCATTTGGGTAATTGTGCACATTATGCACGTAAGGAAACGGGATACCTCTAAATACCTCTATTAGCAAAACATGAATAATTCAGCAGCTCTGGAACTTGGGGCTGTTATTTATAATGAAGATTAGGGCGACAACATGGAGTTTATGATTTATGAGTGCTGGGGTCAGGGGTACAGTGTCATTGCATCGCTCCTCACCTCAGTTGTTGCCACTTAATTATGCTCATGACACGTGCGCCTCACACGAGCTGGGCCCGACCGGCCGGCTCATCTTAGCGGAGGTCGCTAAACTTCATTACGCTGTCCGAGATCAGTGTGGGAGCCTGCTCAAACAAGCTAAGACCAATTATTTTGATTAATTCGATACACCCTTCCCAACCCGATTCTGCACGGAGCATCTGCTGAGGCTCAAGGAAATGATGATGTACGAGGCCTAATTTAGAGAGAGAGAGAACAAAATCGCAGCGGCTGATTGTGGCCAAATGGAATTCAGATGAACTGAGCTTATTAAGAGGTAAAAGGGGATGAGCATGTACAGGTAAGAGGTTTATCAGTGTTAATAAATAAAACCCCCTCTGCAAACTCTATCAGAGAGGGGCCAGGGGGCCCCTTCAATCCTCCAAATTGGCTTCCTCACACACAGGCAGAGAAATCCTCTGTGCCTTCGAATGATGGAGATATTACATCTACTCCTTTCCGGGAATGAGTGCTGCTTTTATGAGCGTATTTCTCAGCAGTTGATGGGGAACATAATGGACGGGTGTCCTCTTACGGCGCTGGTGTTATGCAGAATTAACAGTGATGCTTCAGAATAGGTTCCGATGAGGCATTCTTGTCGACTTTGTCTGGTGAAACACTGTAGAAATCAGAGAAAAAGAGGCACAGAACTGCAGTGACAATGGGTCCAAATGCCATTATTACTTGTGAATTACACCAGAGCTCATTTTAGCAGCAACGCAATCTTAAATGGGGTTATGAGAACATCATCACCACTGTGTATCACTGAGCTTTATAAAGTAATGGATTTAAATGGAAACTCACTGCCAGCTTTAATGAAGCATGAAAAGCATTCCCAGTTTACACAGAGAGGGGGGGAGGGAGAGGGAGAGGGAGGGGTGAAATGACAATACAGGAAGGTGCCTGTTGTTGTACGTTTGTGTTACATGACTGGAAGATGAAACCAAAATGAAGTCTTGTCACGTTCTTTGTAATTAGTTGTACTTTTTCATTATTCGTCATAATAATGTTCGTTAACTTCACACTCGTGGAGTCGGGGGGGGTGGACAAGGAGGGTGCCCCCATGTTCGAAAGAAATCCATCTTTCAAACATCCTCTTGGATGCCCTTATGGTAGATAAAACGTAATGGGTGCCCTCAAATGGAGAAAACATGATGCAGTGCCATATAGGCTGCCCTACATGCCAGAAAACTTTCTGCGCGCTGGTGCCATTTTTATTTTTCCGACAGCCTGAGTCGGCCACTGAACAAATGGATACATTCGTCGTAAAGCTTTTCATGCCTTTCATATCCCAGAGGTTTGTTTCATCACTGGGATATGCAGACAAAATCCTGAACATTCATCACAGAGTTATGTGTAATCTCAAGTAATCCACAGATCTTGTGTTGCTATCCACATGAGGGATTGTCTGGATTGAAAAAATAGGATTGGAAAAATCTTTCCAATCCTAAAAACTAGATGAGATAAATATATCTCAAGTTAAGTTAGACTGAGGTAGGTCCTTTATTTAATAAAATCCTGTTTGTGCCTATGTTTCTGTGTGGACGCTGGAGTGCACTCCGAGCTGTAGATTCACGCTTTAGTGGGCGCCCGGATGCATCCATTTGTTGTGCTTGCTAATGAAGCCGAGGGATGAGAAGAAAGAAACCTTGTTTACTCAATGGAGATAACAACAGCTCAATCACTTACCTGATCTGAATGCTTAATTGGTATCATTATTAAACTGGGGACAACCATAAGAAGATCGGCTTCCTGATTTGCATAACAGAACAGAGATGATAACTGACGCTGCATGTCCCCCGACGACAAGGAGCTTCAATCCCTGTTGGCTGGATTTATAGTTAGCTTACCCTCTGAGCAGAAAGCATTTCATCTGATTAGTTTTCTGTGTAGGGAAGACAAACACATGCGTACACATATCTCATATTTAATGTGACTAGGCGTCTTCACCATCTGGGAATCAAACCCATAACTGTCGTTGCAAACACTGCAAAATCCAGAAGCGCCATCTGGAACACTTTGCTGTGGATCCATAAACCCCATCAACCCTCTGTGAATCTGCTGTAGTGGACACCGGCTAATCTCAACTAATCCATTTATCAGAACAGAGTTGAATCTGTGATATTGCCGTGACGGGTGCCATCGGATGCGCGTGCATACGTTAGCCGGGCCACGCGGCACAGGCTTAAGTGAAATGTCACTTTTTACAGTGTGCGTGATTGCATATGCCTCTCCGAATGACACCGACCCAGACAGAACTCACCGGAGGCTTCTCTGGTAAGATATTAATTTCACTCAGATGTGCTCAGTGGGCCTGAGTGCATGAGCGGACGAGTGCACACAGTCACACCGCTGCAACCGCTGCAACCGCTGCAACCGCTTCAGTTCGAACCCCTGCTTGAGATTTCATTATCGCTATGACTTTTATTGCAATTACTGCTCCGTTGGCAGCTCATTTGGGAATGAAATGTCACTTTCCCTTGTTATTTGCATGCTGATTATAACATGTGTGTGCATGGTTCTGTGCCTATACACACTCACACATGCACGCAGGTTACGGACATGACTGCTCTTGATGGGTAAAGTCAGACGGTAGTTATAAATGTGTGAAATGTGACAGGCAGCCAATTTTACACCCCGCTCTGTGATCAAACAAATCAATTTTATGGTCACTATGTCTCTATGTAGCACTGACACTTTTCTGGCTGAAACAGTAAATGTGATTCATGAGGCAACCTGTTATCAACGTTGCGTCCGACCCTAATGGAGACTACTCGGGTAAAGGTCACTCCAAAAGAAACAAATCTCTTTTAATCGCATTATATTCAATGGTTCACATGAAATAAGAAAGAATAAAACATAACTTGTTCTTGTTTGCGAAAGGACGAGGTTGACATTTTGGGAAATACACTTATTTGCGTTACGCCGACTGTTAGATGAGAACATTTCATATCTGTGTGATAAATATGAAACTACAGCCGGCAGGTGGTTAGCTTAGCTTAGCTTAGCATTAAGACTATGGACAGAAATCATACTCGCAAGCAGCTCAAAAGCTCACCAATAGAGTGCTGCAGGGGATGACACATTTTCATAGCTAACGTTAGGCTACAAACGAGCTACACCGCTGTCGCATGCGAGCGAGTACACACACCAACGCTGCAGAGGCAGACTTGTTGGCGTGATGACGTTTTGCAGTCTCATTTCGCCTATTTTAAGACACGTAAAAGCTTAGAAAATCACGAGAGGGGTATCTACTGACGTATTTCATATTGTAGAACAAAACTTTAAAATATCTTACGCTTGTGTCACCACAGACCTTATTTCAGGCATCTAACCAAAACCCTGTTCAAAAAGCCCACTGAATTTAAGATGAGGTGTTCCAGGTGTTAGGACTCATTGTTACAGCACTCTATGCGCTAATCAGTGAGCTTTAAAGGCGCTAGTCGTCGCTGGCTGTTTCTTCATGTTTCCAGACTTTATGCTAAGCTAAGCTTACCATCTCTGCGCTGTAGCTTCATATTCACCAAACAGACGTCTGAGTATATTTTGATCTTTTCCTCTAACTCTCTGCAAGAAAGCATTTCCCAAAATGCCAAACGATTTCTTTCAGGATCTCACACTCTTCACATCCCGTTTCGCAACTAAGACGTCTTCAGCTTCCGGTGTAATTACCAATCTGTACAAAAGATGCAATGAGATCCCTGCTTATTTTCAAACCCTATGGGAACCGCACGTATATTTGTATTTCTTCATTCATATGCAGGCATTCAAAGCAGCCCCTCAGCAGTATTAGTTTGAACCAGAGGAAACCATATTATATCCATAAATTGGCCCAGATGTCTTTGAAGACTTCGATTCATCAGGAGAGTAGGACAGGAGGGCTGAGGGGGCAGATCTTAGGTTTCTTATTGATATGCTCATTACTGTCAGTTCTACCAACCATAGACGGTTCTAGCCGAAGAAGCTCACTCCAGCAACTCCAAATTGGCATGTATGAAACAAGAAAATAGATTTTATCTATTACCTTGCCTCTGCGGAGTGTATTTTGCATGTCATTACCCATCCCCTATGCATCAGGCATCGGAAGCCATTACAACAGAGAGTGGGAGGATAACTAGACCCTCAAACTCTGTCTTTTCTATGAAGTAATTTGTACCAATGGTGTTTCAGTCAGGCCTCTGACAGTGGCCCGGAATACTCAAGAGTTTGTGTCATTCGTCAGTGTCAAGTGTCGTGTATGTGAGTGTACCTGTGTGTGTACTTGTACCACCTGAATACAAATGGTCCATTATGGATATAGAGAGCACTGAAAGACAGCACTTGCTTTTCCCGCAGCTCAACGGCCAGGAAAGGAACATTTACTGAACCAAGATCGCAGGATGTGAACAAAAGGCCGCTTCCACGTATTTGTTAAAGTACGCACTGCACTGTGAGTTCAGCAGGCTGGATCTCAGAGCCGAGCAAGGGCACCAATTGATTGATCGTTTCATCCAGAGCTCCTCGGCTTAAAGTCCTCGCATCATGAGTAATTGGTTGGCAAACGGTTTGAATGCAAACATTGCTGGTTGCTATTGAGTCTGTTCACCAGGGCGGGTAATTATTCAACAGCATTAACTTAAATATACTGGGGAGCGCTTCAATCCGGCCACGACCGCTCTTATTAGTGTCGAGTCTCATGTTGCTGGTGTAGGCTAGCATTCCAGCATGGAAATACAGTTTGCTTTCTGGGGCCCGATGGGGACCACATCTCATTTTTTGTCCCTGGGCAATCCAGCCCTGCTACTGTCAAGGTGGCATTTTGCTTAAAACTTGCTGTCATAGAGATACTGTGATACTCTTTTCAATAAGAGGAGAACAGTGGCAAACTATGTTCTTCCACAACTGTATTATTGCGCCTGCACATAACATTGATATTCCGTTGAGTGTAACCACCAGTTTATCTCTTCATTTTCATCATAGCTGGACAAAATATACAGCGCTTTGTCACAAGCATGTCTCAAAGGAATTTAAAGGCGCTCAATATGCAATTCAAAGCAAAGCTATTGCTTCCATACGCCTCTCAACACAGCGAAGGCCGACCCTGGTTATGAAAGCAAAGCACAAAGAACCTCGGATTGCAACGCACATGAGAGAGCGACATCGTTCTCTGCTCAGGTAACTACTTCATTTTATCTTTTAAATACTTGTTTGCTGCTATATCAATGCTCTGAATCCCATATACGATAACCTTCTCTTGATTTACTGATAGATACGGAACAAAAGGAAGCAATTAGAATGCAGCAACATAAAACAGCAATACAGTGAGCACAGCAACTTGCAGAATCCTAAAAAAGCTACCATAACCGAGTTTATATCTTAACCTGGTTTCTATATGCTGTCTAAACAAAGTCTCAAACTGGACGGCACTAGGGTCTGTCATATGAGTACAGTGATAATTAATGTGTTTAATTTGGGAGGTTTTGAGGGTTTCCACTAGAATTTAATTGCAACAGGATTTGGTGCCAGAGATGAGCAACTGGGGAGGAAAATGCTCTGCTGCTTGCAGATTTTTCTTCTTGATTCAGCAAGCTAACAGCATCCTGCAACTGGAGCACATGACAGAGCAGATGAAGGATGAAGAGGCTGAATGATTGGGAAAAAGAGCCCATGTAATGATTAACTGCGCAGCATAATATCAACAGGAACACTTTAAGGAGATTGGAGTTTAATCTCCCTGAATTGGAGAGTGACTGTGAAAGGATGTCAGAACAGATGTAATTTGGTCAAAACATCAAATAAATGTCTAATTTGTACTTTATGTTTACGCATAAGCGTTGGAAAAAGTTAATTACAGTAGTCTAACAGAGAGGTTGCGAGGACGTGGGAGACTTTTTCCTGAGGTCAACATATGGATCCACTTTTTGCAATATTTTTGAGCTGAAGGAATCAAAGTTTCCATCCCAAAAAAATATATAAAATACAATTCTTGCACACTGATATTACACAGTAAGTTCTGTTTTGGCGATGAGCGATGGAGAGGTGATGAATACCTCAGTTTTGTTATTTAACTTGAGAAAGTTTTGGTCCATCCATTTCTTAACGATCACGGAGAATCGATCGTCTGTTGAGACCGTTAGGATGAAAATAAATGTACAACTTCGTTTCACCTGCATAAAAATGGAAGCAGATATTGGGATGGCTGATAATGTGACCGAATGGGACATATGGTTTGAAAACATTGGCCCGAGGATGGACCTTTGAGGCACGCCACAAGACACTGAGTGGACAGAAAAGCCCTCCAGCTCATACCAAAAAATGCAAAATGATGCCCGCAGCAATTGATGCAACAACTGACATCTCAGGCCCAATGCCCATGTGTACCGTTAGCATAACAACGGAGACTGATGTATGTCAGTTTGAGAGAATGTCACTGACAAGATTTTCATGGGAGTTTGTTGTAGTTTCAGGAGTTGGTGAGTCTGTCTCCCACTTGCTCAGGAGTCATCAATCCACAAGAGCTTTATCTTGGACCTTTGGTTAATCTCTCCACTATCCTGCTCTGTCAGGATAAGTAACAAAACTAAGTCTTCATTTGCCTCCTCTTGCCGCTCGACTCCCTCATAAATAAACTAATTAACTTGAGCAGCACTTGGTGTGTGAAGGAGACATAAGCTGCCCCACACACACATATACATATTCACAGGGAAGCACACACCTGGATGTGCACATGTGTACTGGGAGATATTCATCCCGAACACATACACTCACATATTCCTGCCCGCTTACTCCTCCTTTCCTTCCATACTGTCAGGTTGTGTGCAGGTCCAGATGAATACAAATCAGCCCTCTCCTGTCTGCCTTGGTTTAGGGGATTGCTGCTCGGTAAATAACCAGAAACAATGTGCGAGCAAATGGAAGTAGAGATATCACAAAGGACCAACAGATACGGGGATGGACAGTTTGGGCAGCTCTCCCATGACAGCATTCGTCATCAGTGGGAGGAAGATGTGCTGGAAATCCACCTTCAGCCTGGCTTTATTTCAGAGATGATCATTCTTATCAAACATCTGTGGTTCTTACCGTATGAACTCACACGAATACCCAAACTGCTAATCAGCCAGTGCCGTGATAGTCCAGTGTTATTAGATAATTAAGAAAACATGATTTAAAGGGAAGAGAGAAATACATGAGTAAGGGTCAAACAAGTGCAGTTTTTTGCGATGCTGGTGTTGTTGCTGAAGGGATGGCGATGCCAGTCTTTCAGTCCACCTCTTTGGTCCAGACTGAGATTGTCCTGGAATTTAGTCGAGGCATTCTTGATCAGAGACCAGGACTTTAGTGATCCCTGCCTTTTTCAGTGGGCAATATATATCAATGATATTGAATTTCCTGAACACACCAGACCGTTCTAACATTCGTTGTTCACCGTTCCCCTGCGAGGAAACCTCGGGGTGAGGTTTGTGATTTAGGTGATTCCCTAACTTTTCATCTAACGCCAATATCAAGTAAAAAAAATAAATTACCTGCCTCAGCTGAGCTTTGTGTTCAGTGCAAATTAGCGAAGGTTAGTATGCTAATTTGGTGGGGAATGCTCCCATAGTGCAAGTGAATACAGCATCATGTGTAGTGTTGGTTAAATGAGCCTGGCTCTTGCTCAAACCAATTACCTAATTAGGGCCAGATTATACAAGGTCCTGGTGGCTCATGATCACTCTTTTGGCCCCTGTCTCTATGGTGGCTGGTATTATTTGGTTTTTCAGGTATGTAGTTTAAGGGATCACTGAACAAGTCAGGCTTTTTAAACTGCATACTTAGTTGACTGCCTTCTACTAGATTTGATTGGCTGACTAATATTGTGTTGGCACCCCATTTCTGTCCTGCCCCAATACCAGATGTGGTTTGATGAATGAAGGCAGCACCATATTTACGGTGTTGCACCTGAGGTGAGTAAGCGGTAGCACCCCTGAGTACTCCTCCATGTAGTCTGCCTGTCCAGTTTGGCTTAGTTTATGTTGCACTGGCAATTTTAGATGATGAAGGGTTATCTTGTGGTTTTCGATTTTGCATTAAATTGTAATTATTTATTTATTTATTTTTATTTATTTTTATTTTTTCAGGGACAGTGCACACTAATCAACAGTTACACTGTAAGTGAGCCAGAGTTAGCCAGAGAGGCTAATTTCCATCTGCTGACCCCGGCCAGATGTTTCAAGGCAGCCTAAAATAACAAAATCTCAAATTGAAACGGAGTTAAAATTCATAGAGAAACAGACAGCAACATACAGACAAAACCGAAACACAGCAAAAGAAAAGTGTACGACATTAAAGCAGAGCAGACATAACAGGTTTTCAGCATAATAACTATATATTTATCCCTTTTATTGGTTTCAGTAATCTTCATTTGGCTATTAATATTCTTTACTCCCAGCAGCTCCAGTTTGATTTTTAAAAATTATTTCAAGAAAACCTTTGATTCGTTCTGAAAACACGTCAGTCAGCAACAAGTCTGTGTACCTTTATCAAATCAAATAAATAAAAAAGCTTCTTGAGAGAGTATTCCCTGCTGTGTAAATTCCCCAGGTGCTGTTGTTTTGGTGTTGCTTAATTCAGATGTTGAACATGGTACACACTATACCCTCCAAAAATCAGCATGTTGCCATTGTGATTATGTTAGCTTGCCGACATTAGCAATCAGCTCAAATCATAATGGTGTATAGGGCAGCAATGAGAACCACTTGATTTTTGTCTTTAGCTCTTGAATTCATCTGGGAGGTCATGCTAATGTGCTCTGACCGCCTGGAAAAGAGCTGCAGTGAATCTGACCAAAAATCCTTTTGTTTATTGATGCAAAAAATATTTTCCAGAAGGTCAGAGGTCAGCTTGGAAAGTGTCCCTCTGGAAGAAGATACAGCAGCCAAAGGGTTTTTTTTGCAACATGTTCCTAAAACCTGATAAAGTATTGGAAAATTATCAATCAAATATCCTCTCCACTCAAGTGTTTTTCTAATGTTTAGGTCTGTCTGGCCTTGACTATACTGACTTGTATCTGTGCAAAGATTGTCACCAGAGGTGTTTTCACATCCCTCTACTGAAGGCGGAGATGTCTGTGCAGCTCGACTTGGTACATCACAAGTTCGGAAGCCATGTCACACTCCAAAATACAAACGCCAACACGTATTGACAGGGAAACGGTCTTCAACATAACACCGGCAACGGAACCTGAAACCTCCAGTGCAGAGAGAGCAAGAGTTTGCAGCTTTCTTCCACTTTCTACCAAAAGATTCCGCTAGATATTGTGTGCTTCACACCCACTACAGCTGTGTCAGCCAATGGCAGTTACAACTTTTCCCGAGCCAGTCGCAGAGCTCCAAGCCGCTATCTTGATATCACTCGTCTATCATAAAGGGAGCAGCGGTGTTGGGCTGGGGCGAGGCCAGAATCAAGAAACTCTCAATGAGGGAGAACGAGTAAATGTGCTTCCAGCCCCTTTTCAGAGTTTGGTTTTAATTCATATATTGGTAAACCACGTTAAACTAAATTGTAATCATCGCAGAGGTTTTGCTTTAAAGCTTCTCTGGAGGGGAACTTTAACGATTAACTGCAGCGTAAGTTCCAAGTTATTAATCCTTTATAATACCAGTCATTGTGTGAGCTTGAGGCAACACTTCTTGAAGTTTAAGCGGCAGCGGTAAAAGCTGACTAATTGAGCCTCCTATATGGGTAGCGGATAATGACTGCAACACTGTGTATTCCCTCATGATACTGTTTTTACCTCCTCAGCAAAGCGCTTCCTCCACATCTACCAAATGCTTCAAAATATAACCTCCTCCTCCTCCTCCTCCTCCTCCTCCTCCTCCTCCTCCTCCTCTGGGAAACAGATACACAATAAGCCAATCTATTGCAAAAAGCCCGACAGAATTCTTATACATTATTTTTGGGGAGTGCAGAGAAAGCGTGAGAGTGGTGGGAAAGATAATCCAATTTAATAGAGCTGTCTCTTATTGGCAACTTTCCCTCCGTGCACCTCTTCTGAGCTTCATGTGACACTACATGCAGTAAGAGTGTGTGTGTCAGCACAATTTTGTATATAATAAAAGAGCCACAGTAGCGATAGGAAACTGTAGGTCTTGAAATAGCTTTGAGGGGAGAGAATATTTATTCACTTTAATGATCAAGCCCTTTATTGACTTTTTGGAAAATCCAATATTCAGCCCTGCAAGCCAGTGAGAATCTTTCTCACCGCTCTGCAATTTCACGATGGTCTCCGGGACTATAAGCATTTATACCCTTCAAACAGACATCACACACAGCCGCATGCACATCTCCACAGACCTAAATGTAGACAATGATGTACTCTGTGTACATACGTGGCACGTGATTCACGAATAGCCCTTAAAGTCAATAACTGCATCATTACAAATGCCCGTCACGAGTTAGCTGATTAGTTTCTGTCATCACATTTTCAGAGGGGGAACACAGGCTGTGTACAAACGCACACGTGGAAACGTCAACCTCCTGTCACCTTTGTCTCTGGTCACACCTGGCGTTCTGTCTCTTGGTCCCAATGTCACATGCTGATGGCTCTCATCACACTGCAGTAGCCAAGGATGAGACGAAACATGATTTTGTCTGGCAGCCAGTTTCTGGCACTGCGCTGATACATGGTAATCCAGCTGTCAGCGGGGAGCGGGAGAGGGAAGAGCTACAATGGGGAAGAGGAGACGAACACAAAGAGAGAAACAACGACAGCAGAATGGAGAAAGTAAAAAAAAAAAAAATAAGTGGAAAACTGAAAATAACAGGCAACACAAATACAATACGCTGTAAATGGTTTTCAGTTTTGTAAAATTGGAGCGCCAGTGCTGAGCTCGCTGTGCAGAAATAACATCTACATACATAACAACCTGCTCGCACCTTGACAATATTTGTGTTCTATTTTATTGCTATTTTATTGTATTTAAGTTAAGTTATAATTTTATTCAATTGTATTAATCTAGTCTCTGTTTTTCAGCTGCGAAGCGGTTTGGACTGCACGAACTTGTATGTACAAATAAAGTTTAAGTGATCGATTGATTGATTCTATAATAAGGGTAGATCAGTTCAATTAGATTGGCCATCATCAATATTTTCATATTAATGGGTGACGGCTTGTCGGTATGTGGAAGGCATTGCTCGTAATGATCATCCCACGGACATTGCTCTGCCTGCTCTGCCTGCAACTCTACGCCTCGCAGATACTGTGAATACTTTTAAGAACCAGCTCAAAACCCACCTTTTTAGGCTGGCGTTTGAGTAAAAATCCATGTCCTAGACCAGCTCTTAAAATATGTTTTAATTTTTATTGTCTTATTTTTATTTGTTTAAATTTTATTTTATTCTGTGTATGTAATTTATTGACCCTAGGGTGACATTGTGGTTTTTTTTTAATGTTTTTTAAATTTCTGCTGTTGTCATGTCTGTGAAAAGCGCTCTATAAATTTCATTTCATTACTCAGCTGAGTTTCTTCAACTGTTTGCTGCCTGTTTCTTGTCTCGCCTCACTGACGTGCAGAAATAGAAAGAGCCCACTTCCGTGCTGGTAATTGTCTTGCCTCATAGACACCACAGGACATGATCGCTGAACCCAAGACTTGATTATCAGCTGAGCAGGCGAGACGAATTCATCAGCGCACCCTGACCATCAGGACCACTGAACGACTGCCAGTAAGGCGTCTCTGCGCAGATAAATTTGAGACATTTCATTAATGTCAGTTGGAATATGTTCAGCCCCTGTGTTCACCAACCCCGCTTATAATACCAATCACACAGCGGTGCATAAAAGCATTAACCTATCCTGCTATGATGGCGTAAGAAGCTACCAGGAGACAGGCTGTCTGTACTGATGTCTCAGTGTTGATGATGTATTGATTTTCCAGTTAGACGTTGAGGTTGATTTGATGGCAAATGTCCAGTGAAAAGCTTTTCAATTAGGACTCTTGAGCACATGATATTTCCTTTGAATCACATCATCCTAAACTCCACAAAAGGCTATCAAGCCTTACAAATAAAAAGTGTAGAAGTGGTCAAAGCACACGCTTAATTGTGTGTAATATAGTTAACAGGCCTGTGTAATACACCTCATGTAAATTGATGATCCCTAGAGGAGCTATCTCATCAGGCCGTGCACTCAAATTGGACATTGCGTTATGTGTTTCTCTGCCCTGTTGCAACCAATTCTTATACTGGCATTTGGGCCATAAATTGAGGCGTATAATTCATTGTTCAAGCCTGTACGCTGTGGCCCTTTAATCACTACTTCTTCCTTCAATTCTCAATTTATGACTTCATTGTTGGGTGTCTATGATTCCGTATTCTACGTATATCTCGTTTTCCCATTTTATCATCATTTTCATCTGTGTGACAATGCATTTATCATATAAAACAAATGGGTTTTTAGTTGTTGTATTTAGTTTAGGTAGATAAGTAGGAACATTTTTCAACCCACAAAAAGAGCACTTAAAATAATCCAGACACATTTGCTCAGAATGAATATTATGACATGGAAAACAACAGTTTTTTGTATTTTGTTCTGGTAGTTGTGTTAAACTAAAAGGAAAGGAAAACAGTAAAACCGTGAAGTTAATTTCTGTCAATGTATTTCAGAGTGTACAACGTTTGTTCTTAGGATAAAACTCTGCTGTACAGATTTTAAAGTTTTCTGTTTACTCAGTTTTTCTTGCTGTGGTTGTGGAGCACAATTGGCATGCACAAGCTCACTTAACAGTATCTAACTCCCCATGGATACATATTGAGCTGCACCCAAAAACAGGTGGTGGTTGTGTAAATCCTGAGGCAGTACCAAACAAACAAGAGCAGCAAGATTTGCAGCATCCTAAACAGGCTGCTAGTCTGTACACCCGGCTTACATCAGTACGGTTCAGGTCAAAGCAATGATGACAACTAACATTGTGAGCGCTGTCTGCACCAAAGACAACATAACTCCATGTCCAGAATTAGTCTGCCAGCATCCAGCATTAACAGCAGTGTTGTGGAGCCCTGAGGAGGGCACTGTGGAGACGTGGACAGAAAACAAGTCTGGATTTAAAGGAGGCAGTTCAGCAGCACAGTTCATCCGACAAAAGCTCTGTCCTAATAGGGGCAATGGGATTGACTTATGATGCTTCTTGGTCACTTCCTCTTGCTCAAGGGAAAGCAAAATGAACATTGTACATGGGTAATAAATACACACAAAGGACTGATATTATTTTTTAAGATTTGTCAAAATTACTCGGATTACCCCTCTACGAATTTCGAGTGCAGAGCAGATGAGGAGCAGACTCATTTCTGAAGGCTTCACATATAATGCTAATATACAATATTAATGTTTTGAATTGTCACATACAGCGCCACCATGGAATCTGTGCAAAAAAAGGCTTGTTAAGATACATTATGAAATAATTTCTGTAGCTCCCTACCTGTTCAGTAATGTAACCCTGACTCGTATGATGTGTTTTTTTTCCCCATGCGCTTCCATTTCCCTCACTAGAGCAATACGCTTAATTGGTTCAGCTGGGCAGCATTGTTCTGACTGCCCTGCTGTGGGTTTTGTAGTCTGATGAAACAAGGCATACAAATCGTCAAACTACACTCGACTGCCAAAGTCTTCGACGAACATCCAAATCTTCTACAAGCATCTACATTCTGTAACTGACAACACCATGGACAGAAGAAATGAAGAGAGATTTCCTGGAGGCCGACTACCCCAAACCTCCATCAACTGCAAAATGATCTTGATACTGCAAACAGCCACATCTACCATCTGAATTGTCAGTTACACACTCTGAGAGAAGCCAACGGTGTATCAGTTACTGAAAAGGTGATCCTCAGCATCTGGGTTCAAGAAACAGAAACAAAAATGAGCTCTGGGACTTGCAAAAACTGTGAGTCTGAAATCTCCCTTCTCAAGGAAACCCTCCAACTCAAGGAGGAGGAGATGGAAGTCGCCCAGCGCCTGAGCAAGCAGGAGTATGAGAACATGGTAGCGAGGTATGAGGTAGAACAACAAGTCTCTGACCCAAACAACCAGATGTCCAAGAACACTTACATCGTGGGTCTCTGCATGGAAGAGGACGATGTCTCTGACAGGTTTATAGAGACCGTCAACCTGTTGAACATCAAAGATACTGAACTCTTCCAGTGTGAGACGGCCTGGACGGCAAAATACAATTTTCTGGAAGTGGAATTAACAGACGTTTTTGTCAAGAGACACCGGGGCTCAGCCATTAAAAAATAGCTGATGGAGAGAAACATCGCACGCGTTCTGGACGAGAACCAACAGCTTTTGGAAACGCTGCACAATGAGTTCCAGAAGGTGAGCCAGATGGAGGAACAGATCCCCCGGATGGACGCTAAGATCCAGGATTTGTGCAAGGAGAAGGAGGTTCTTTCTCAAAAGTATACGGCGACCATGACCGAGCTGAGCAAGAACTGTACTGAACTCTGCCAGAGTGAGAACGCCTGGACGGCAAAATACAAATCTCTGGAGAAGAAATTAACAAAAGACTTGGAAACAACAGGACTGGGTCAAGAAAGAAAAGCTGGAGACAAACATCGCACACATACTGGACGAGAAATAGGAACTGGAGGTAGAGCTACCAGAAGTAGGAACAGATCCACCAGAACGAGAAGGCCTGGCAGGCTAAATACAAAGCTCTGGAGGACGAGAGCAAAGAACTGGAGGACCGCCGTCTTGAAATAAACAAGAAGAGGAGATTCTCCTTGTTTCGCAGGACGAGAAGGGAAAGAGAGACAGAGCTTCAGAAAATGAAAAGCAAAATGCACGAGAAGGCGATGGAAAAATAAGTCAAAGCAGGAGACGGCGGAAAATGAAAAGGAGGTGGTGGAGGAGGAGGCTGCTGGTTGCTCTGTTCAGGTCCTCCCACCTCCCCCCCCCCCCCTCCCTCCTCCCATCCACCTCACCCCTTCTCTCAATCCACTCATGTCAGTGAAGTAAAATATCAGTGTTGTGGTACAGCTTGTTTCTAATACCTCCAAGTGGACAGAAAAAAACATATTTAACTGAACTCAAATGTATGAGGTATCATTTGACACCACGTTTATTACAGCTGTGCTAAATGAGATATTTGTGATATTTCATTCAGCTGCTCCTGAAAGAAACTAATCGTTAAATGATAAATTGCTAAACACTGATGCCTTGAGTTGTTGATTGTTTTACATCAATATCTTTGGAGCTAATTATGTATCTCAGATAATCATGCAAGCAGTGCTATGAGTTGAAATGAGTATCTGTCGCCAGTTAATAAAATTAGACACGTCTTTAGTTCTTTCTTGCCGTTTGTTGTTTGGCTGTTCTTTTAGCTTACAGCCACCCACTATCTATGTCCTTTTGCATTTACTGCAGAGAGTACTGTCGTGCATTGTCTGCTGCCAGCAGAGAATTGCTGAAGCCTGGATCTAATACAGTCACACAGAAGCCAACAGATCATAGCACAGTCACAGCTATAAAGCCAAAAAGCACCATATATTCCTTGGGATTGTAATGTAATATAAATGTGGAGTTAGGTTTGGCTATGCAAGACTTCAGAGTATGTAACGGGATGAACATTTGATAAATGATGCAGGGCATGAGAAATATTGATCACCAGCAAGGGCAACATAACATGGAAAACATATGACGTAATTGGAGTGTGTATACGGGGATGTCAGAATAATGAGACCTAACATGCAATAAATAGCAACCAATTACAGGCTTCCAGCCTTGATTCTTGTGCCTTTTAGCGTAGTGAATGATGCCTCTTTAAGTATCGAGAAGAAAAGGTGAATTCTTTATAGATTGGACCTCAGTAGACAGAAAATCATTGCGCACGACACTGGGCAACTTTATCAGCAGATATGCTTTTGAAGGAGTGCATTCTATAGGTTTCATGCTGAAAGAGGAGTTGAAATTGGAGTTTAAGTTGACTGCGAGGGCATGAAAGTAGTCAGTGTCAGTGTATACCTCCCCTGTTATCTCTAAAGGCAATCTCCCTTTTTGAAAGTCTCGACTGAACCTGAGGACATGAAAGCATCTCATTACAGAAACAGATTTTTCACTGGATTTATGGTATATCAGGAGTCTCTTTCAGGCTGAGCATCTAATTAGATTCCTTTCTAGGGAAGTGGCGTACTACAGGAAGGACTGCAGCAGAGACAGCAACACTTGAGATTAAAGCAAGACCTGGAAATGGAGAATTTTGATCAAGAAACAGGGACAGTCTGTGGTTGTTGCTCGAACAGATTCTGTCCTGGCTGGCCTCCGTGTTCTGGCCTAATATTAGAGCAAAAATGATAATTTGATCTGCAGAATCCTCAAAGGGAATCATTTTTCATCCAGATATGAGTCCTGCATGATAACCAGAATATTTCCCAGCACCACAGCTTACAACAACGTGGTGTTCACAGTGGCATACAAAAAACAAAAAAAACACATTAAACAACAGAGATGTGAGAACAGATAATGTTCAAACAGGTGCACACAGTACACGTGCAGGCACAGACGGATCCGTGCTCGGACGCACCAGGTGTTTCAAGGTAACGTCTTTGGTTTTTTTTTTTAGTAGTGAACACGTCAAAGCTGGCAAAACTGCCTCGGGATTTGGAATCAGAGCAGAGTCCGTGATTCTGCTGTTTGTCCACTCTCTGTGTCAGCATGTGTCCTTCTACACAGCCTCGATTTATTGCATGATGTACCACATGTTTACGTGCACATGCGCAAGAATACGTATAGCTGGTTCAGTTTCACAGACACGATGGGGGGTTACACATCAGAGCTTCTTCTGCCAGCCTTCTTCTGTGCCTCTCTTACTGGTTTCTGTTCAGTCTGCTGCCTCCTGCCTCCTACATGCTGGATACTCTGTCTGACCACCTTGGCACTAATACGTTTACACCTTTTCTTTTTTTTTATGTGAACCTCACAGTAATGTAGGTCAAGAAAATGAAAAAAAAAGGGGCCAAAGGGACAAAACCCATTCCTGATTCAAGATGTTGTTCTTTAAACACTCATGTGAAAGGTTTCATAACCAACCTGCACACGTGGGCGTGACATTTTGATTTACATCCCCGAGCCAGCTGCGTGGGGAGTTTGTATCCGGAGTGATGCAGTCATTCAATGCTTTCTGTTGTGTGCTTACAATAATAAAAGAGCCTTATATCACCTTTTCTCAACTTGCCCCCGCCGAACTGCTTTTTTTTGAATACTCACCAGAAGAAGTACACTGTAAATGGATGCCCATGCACTGTTGAGGCAAATTAAGAAAAGGAACGACAACATTGTTTGCGAAAGTAAAGCATAAAAAAAACAAAAAACAATTTGTTCCAGCAGAAGTTGAACATTTCAGGAAAGGCAGCAAATGATAAAACAGTGTCTGGGTTGCAGTTGGGTACATTTTCATTACAGCAGGGAAAAAGTGCCACTGCCAACGGCCCTTTCATTTAAAGATAGAAACCATCAGGGATCTAACAGATGTCAAAGTTTTGACAGGAAACTCAAAGCTTCTGCCGAACATCCCATAATCAGCAACACAAGAAGAAACGGGGGGAAAAAAAGCACAGATTTGGCACAGTCCCACGGAGCATTTGCAGTTTTTACATTCAGCCGGCCGCGTTCCATGTCAGACATCGTGATCATCAAGTCCGACGATTAACTTCTTCCTATCGTGAGATCACAGACGCAGCTTTCGCTGTCGAGAAGTCCCTTTCCATGCATATTTATATCCATGTCATGTTTGCACATTTCCTTTGCACATTGTCACTTGTCTTCCTGCAAATCTTCATGATCACACATCTATTTGCATCCATCCATACTGCAAGAGAAGTGAAGGCTTCTCTCTAATTGCACACACATATTTAGCTGCCCCCCCCCCCCCATGTAAACCTATTATTGGGTGAACACATTTCTGAACACTTTGTTCCTGCTGCACTTCAATCACATACATCATGTTTCCATTCAGATGGTACAGAAAGAGGAACGCCAAACTGCTTTCATTTCCCATTCTCAGCAGATGATTTCGGAGCCCACCCCGTCCAGTGCTGTTTGTGTTCTGCCCGTGCGATGGTAGCCCGCCCACGGGCTGAGTTGTAATGACATCCCGGTCAACCGTCTGGCTCAAGGCGTGTGGGCCCATGCAGGGGACAGGAAGCGGGAGACGGTGACATTTAAAAGACTACTCACTTTGTCGAGCATTCGGCGGTGTTGTGTGTTGTCAGTGACACCAGAGCTGCTGTTGTTTGGCGCTGAGTTATACCGCTGCGTTTTTGTTTCATTCATCCCACAGATAGCAGCCTCAGCTCCCCTCAGTTGAGCTTTTTCACAGCTGCAGTGAAAGTCCATTACTCCCTTGCAATGTTAATCTCAACAGTTCCTGCTGCTGTTAAACAGTAAAAGCCTTCCAGCTGTGCTGTATAGAGTTTAGCTCTGCACAGGTATCCAGCCCAAGGGAAATATATAGTCTTTGTCTTCTTGCCTATTATTTCTTTCACTCTTATGTTTCAGTGCTGCCTGATAATATCTAGTGCACATCTTTAATCACGCAGTTTTCCCCTTAATATATCAAGATTGTTGATTGAGTATGTTTTACGACCCTCATTTAATACATTATTAATATTCAGTTTGCTTTGATGCACGCCACTTCTTGCTGCTGCAATGTACAAGGGATTCATGTTGTTTCATTGCATCAGATCGCATCAGATGTAATCAAAGCGTGAACAGTGAAAGATATAGAACATGGGTAGGTTGTTTTTCTCTGAAAATGAAAAGAACATTATAAAAGGAATGAACCCTAAGAAGTCCGTCAGATTAAAGGTATAGAGAAATAGAACATGATCTTTGATTGTTCACACGGCAGTGCTCGCTATCCAGCCGCCAATTTAGTCAATTTCCTCTGCCTCTCATGAACCATACACAGAGAGGAGACACGTCAGTGTCTTAAGTTGAATTGATTGACCTGACTTTGTCAAAATCTGATTTTTGTGGATGCTATATGCGACAGGCTTTCGTGCACCCATCTGTCACTGACTATTTTCCAATATTATAATTACTAATTAAGCAAATTGTTCAGTGTGCACTGCTAGCATAAATGGTTGTCAAAACAATAAAATCACCGAACACAGCTGCTAGCTGTAGTATTTACCTGTTTGTGGGAAATTACTGGATATTTAGTTGATATTTCTGAAAGAGGAAACTAAAACTACCAGAAGTGCTAGTTGGCATCACGGCTGTGTTTGTGATATAAGGAAATGCCATTTGGTTGGCAGTGACCTATTTTCTAAATGAAAGTTGGCTTTAGTGGTCGCTTTAATTAAATATGAAGTCATGCTTTTCACTCAAAGGTGTCTGGACCCCCTGTGCTTCCCCAGTTCTGCATTTTTCTCTCAGGAAACAAAGTAAGCCCAGCCTCACTTTGCTTCCTAAAGCTGGCTATAACTCTTTACTATCACTTCAAGTAATTATTAATCAATATTTCATTGTTTATGTACAGTCTGTTGCTATTTTTTCCCCAATTCTTAGATAATTAACAAGTGGTGAAACAGCGCCCCCCTCTCCGCTATGTAGTGTGTTGTGGTGAAAGAGGAGCATTGCACAGGAGGACACCGAGGCGACGCCAGGTGAAAGTGATATCCCGTGATTAGAAAATGTTTGGCACCATCAAACATTCAGGAGGATAAACTGTGGAGTTAAGTTTGAAAGAAGTTGGACTGGCTTTTCACAACTTTCCCTATATTCTGTAGAAAGTTAGCTCATCTACTGATGACTGAAATGTTTCAACCGGCAGAGTTCAGAGGTTACATGACATGGTCACCTCCATGGATGGAAGGAGAGAGGATTTATAAGCTTCGAAGGTACAGTAAGTCACCCACTGTTTGTCTGTTTGTGTCTGTCTCTGATAGCGGGAGGTCTAACTCTTAGAAATCCTGCTTTGGTTGTTTTTTGCTGACATGTTGAAGGTTACATTGGTCAAAAAAATCGTTTTGGAATGTACTCAATTGTGTACTTTACTACTAAAACCGTGTACTTTGTGAATGCTTGCCCGAGCAGAAGGCCTGGTTGTTACTTGTTAGTAGTGTTTTTATTGTAACAGTTCTGGTTGTGCTGCTTAATGAGTAATTTGCTTCAATAGCCTACTGTTGGTCTTGTGGAGTATTTTTTTGTTGTTGTATGCTCTGTATATTAATAAAAGTAGTGTAATTCATGTATTTGATACATTCATTGGTACTTCTGCATGTGAACATAAACTTTTAAAATCTGTAAATTGAATAACTGATGGTGACGTTTCAGCAGTCACTACTAGGGGCTGTCCTCAACCTAAATATTACTTCTTCTAGTCTCGTAACACTCAAATTTGTCGACTAATCGATGGAGCTGCAGGACTGAAGATCTCCACAAGGCATCACACAAAAGCACCACTTTAAATATTTTGTTTACCAGAGGTGGGCTAATAAGTTTCTGCAAAATAAGTCACCCAGCATGGAAAAGCATAAATACAAATAATCTTAGTCTACTAAGCGGGAGCTGCCCTATTCAATACCGATGTGAACATGCAGCCGGGTGTGTAAGCGTTGTAGTTCTGTGTGTATAAGTCATGCCTCTTTTCTTTTTAATTGGATCTGTCGGTCTAAATGTTATCCAGCGGTTAACTAATTGAATGTTATGTAATTTGTTGTAGTACGCCACAATAGAGTAGTGCTACTAGTAGTAAACTGACTGTGTCAACTATGTTGGTAGAATGACAGTGTGACCTACTCTACAGTAGCGTTTGTTTTTGAAGAGGACTCGTCTGACTTGACGGTCTCAGTCTTTTCCTGAGCTTCATCAGCGCTTCACAGTTAACTGGTGGCCCTCAAACAAACAGCCGTTCCCCCTCTGACCCGTGTATCTCAAATGGGCTAGGATTGCCACGGTCTTCAGGATACAAAACTCTGATTTGAAATGACAATTTCCGCAGCCTTTCCTGTGGAAATGATCTTGTTTTAATGACATCATCAGCTCGCGTCTACCCGGGCATGTGTTGCTCCGTGTAACACAGATTACTGTTGATCACGTAGTGTAGCTGTTGATGTTCCCTTGACTAAATGTCTGGAGTTAACGAGTCATGAAGAGTTGCAGTGCGAAGTCATCCGGTGTGTTGTTGTTGTTATCTATTAACATCTGATAGGAGAAAAAAACTAACTAAAAAAACCTACCTTTTTGTAACACCTGACATTCATTGACCTTTTTAATGTTCTGTTAAATTAATGGCGCTGACCTCAGTGACATCATACATAGATTTATGAACGAAACATAATTTATTACACCAAAGTTTTAGCCTTTTAATCTTCTTGAGTGGAAGTGTTTTACTTTGTATCAAAAACACAAAAGTCTTTTGATTACTGTATGTAATGTATTGACTGGTGCTCTTTATGCCTTTTTTTTCTCTGCCGGCTCTGCAGAGTTGGTTTCTTCCAAACAGTCAGAGATGTCAGAACACGTACGATCTACGGCTGTTTAATTCCTCCTGAAGCAACTTCCTCGAATTGTCTACTTCCAGTGTAACGCGAGCTAATCCTTGCACGCTTGTCAAGTCTCCACATTGTAATGCTGTGTCTTTTGCTTGGAAAGCTGCCGCATTAATTCAGTCTCACCTTACCCCTGTGAATGGGAAGGCATTCAAAGTCCCCCAAGTCCCTCATCCTTTTGTTCCACTCTAGGATGGCAATACCCAAAGTATGAATAGAACTGGTATTTCAGTGATTTGCCAAGAATCACATTGAAAAAGAGGCTCCATAAAACACCCTGCTCTTGAAGAAATCCTAAAGAACAAAATGATTACATATACTCCAGTGTGCACTGGCTGCTCTTCTCAGCAGATGAGATAGTTTAGACAACAGCAGACTCCTTTTATGAGGCACAAAAGCGTCATTCATATTTTGTTATTGCATCCAAGGGTCATAAATGTCACTTGGGCATGGTTAAGTTTTTACTGATTGGTTGTTTTCTGTGGGTCCAACAATGAAGTTTCCTAATAGACATAAACCTTGTAGTTTGGATTTAATTCGAGACGTAGACATTTTTAAGATTAGCTGACGGCTAACATTGTTTCACGTTGTTGCCTCTCTTACAAAATGTTTCTGGAAAGCTGAGTCTTGACTATAGCCTGTCCCAAATTTCAGCTGAAGGGCATTTTTTGACTCCAAGGGGGAAGATGCTGTGCGTAAATGGGCTCTAATTGCTGAACTCTTTCTGTGGCGCCCCCTAAATCCTGCATAAATATTGTTATTCATTTCCAGTGAATTCTCTCCTTATTGAATCGATGTGCCGGCAGGGAGGAAAGGAGTTTTTGTCAACACGGCAACCGTGTGATTAAAGAGTGATCATGTCAGGCACAGTCCCAATCTGGTCAGGTGTACTCAAGGCTGAGCACTAAAGAGGAGGCAGGCTGTCATTTTGGTCAGGCTAATGGGCTTTTTCTCACCTCTGCACAGCATAACGCTGCCATCTGCTGCAGGGAGTCTCTGTCAGCGCCTCGGCCCTCTCTCTGGAGCTGGGAATGGACAAATGGCAACCTGAGAGCCGCACTCAGCAACTGAGTACATGACTGGACGCACATGGACCCTTTGCTATTCTCCCTTGCCACATCCTGCGCCTCATCTCCTACCAGCCTTTGTCAGTTTGAGTTGTGTAGCCCAATGTCCCAAATCTCAAATTTGCCTCAAGGGGCTTTACAATCTGCACAGCATGTAACACCCTAGCTAGTCCTTAGATCCTTGCTCCGGATAAGGAAAAAGTTCTCCAAAAACAAGCCTTTAAAGGGCAAAAACATGAAAGAAACCTCAGCAAGAGCAACAGAGGGGGATGTCTCTTCTAGGACGGGCACATGCGACAGATGCCTTTTCTCAAGTCGACAGGAATGTATCGTCTCAGGAAGGATGAAACCCTTGCGATGTATCATCTTGTTTTCAAGGGGGTCCCAAATGAGTTATCCTTAAAGCATTGGCACACAGTTTCATGCATGCACAAGCATACCGATGCCTCTTGCCAACTTACAAGCCTGAGTTTGTAAGAAATTAAATAATTAAAGATCTTGAAACTACATGTAGTTTTCAAGATCTTTAATGATATAGCCTACAGCCTTTTCTGACAAAAGCAGCACCCGCGTAGAATCGTATGAAGAACAGTTTGCAGTCATGTTTTCATTTGACAGGGTGTCATTGACTCTTTGTTACGAAACTGTGCAAACGGAACTTCACGACATGCTCCTCACTTCTCCATCCAGTGATTTTTCCTCCAGCTTCTAGACGTCTGAACTCCAGCCCCGTGCTAAAATAAGCCGAGGCAGATCAGGCGTCTGTTTTGTGCCTCGGCCCACTCTGTTAAGTCTTCTGCCGCGAGCACAGATAAGCAAACCTGGGAGAGATGCTATCGGACCACTGGGTTGGAAGAAACTGACAACTCCATCACCCCTAGTCAGATCAGAAGGGAACTGGAGAGCAATGCATATAGAGCGGTTTGAGATGAATCCTCATGATTCTCTGTATGGCCATTACGCTCCTCGGTGTGACGCTTTACAAGAGATATAACTGCAGAGGAGGGCATTGACGGTATGCAGGCTTTGAATATACGAGGGGGAGGGGAGGCATTCACAGCTGTCCTAATGTGCTGCGATTCGTCTAGGTGTTCCACAGATGTTAGTAACACATTTACTACAGTACTGTACTGCCGAATGTGTACGATTACAGATCATCTGAAGAAATTAAAGATCTTCATGCATTTCTCAAGGCAACATTTGCCGTTCCTGCCCAGATGAATGTATTAGGAAACAGCTCTGACCGGAGGACGGTGGCGAGGTCAAATGTAGAAGGTTGCGCAGGAGAAGAAAATTACAACAGTTTAGCAGAGTGACAAGCCAGGCCCGGAGGCACGGAGCCTTATCACTCATGTTCCCTCATGTATGAGAGCCGGGGCACGCTGCCCACTCCGCCGCCTCCGGAATACAACAATGACTGCATATTGTGTGACTGCGTGTTCATCTATGTTATCCTACGGATGCATACTATGCACACAGACTGCGTTCATATATGTGTAAAGGGGCAACGGCACGGCAGAACAAGGGGTCGTGTGTCCTCTGACGAGCAACGCAGTCGGGCGACTAGGCATTGCTTTTGTAATATGGTGGCGTTCTGCCGCCAGCCTGCGAGCTGAGGCGGAACACAGAGGTATCTGTATCCATATCCTCTGAGTAGGCTGAACATGTACTTGGTATTCCTGATGGGACGGAGCTGGCTAACCGAGCTTTCCTGGCAGTCTGGCAGCTCTGTGGTGGCACAAAATAGAATAGCGGTACAAAAATCCAACAGCAGCTATGCATAGGCTCTGAGTCAACTGAATGCACTGTGTGTTCATGACAGCAGGAGAATAATTGGTCCAATTCATGCCGTGTGGATTTATGGCAAGCTGTCGCACATTTGGTACATGTTTCTTTTTTTTTCTTGCTCGATTTGTCATTGATGTGTCAGAGGTGGAATAAATGGGAGCGCATTAACATGTGTGATGCTTTGAATGTTGGTAATGTTGCCTGAAGAAAGATGGAAAGATCTGCGTTTGTGTGCAAACAAACAAATTAAAGTAATAATTTGTTTTTGCCAATAAACCCAGTTAAACAGCCCAAATGGAAAATTGGCAATGGGGTTTCTGGCGGCTGCAACAGAAATCAGGAAATGTCATCACCATCATGGTGCATGCGCTCCCACTCGCATCATTTCAATGTAACCCGAGCCAGGTTCAACGTAGCTGTACTGTGATCTTGTCTCTTGGATATTTGTTGTTTCTTAGGTCTTTCTGTCCTGCAAGGTTCTATGACTGTTACCCTGAGAGATCAATGAAATCCACTCCTAGTGGAAGCAAGAGTGAAACAGCAATCCATGTACCCATTACTGTCAGACATGAAGCATAATGTATTGTTCCTGCAGGCTTAGGTTGATTGGTATCAGTGCACCCATCGGTTCAGTTCCAGGCTGCTGATTTAAAGTACTGAAGTGAAGAACATTTATGTTGTTGTACATTAGTCATGGAAATGCAGGAATACTGCAAGCACGATAAGCTCTAGATCCCAACCAGGTACATCCATAGTTGGGCTTATGTTTACATTTAGGGTTGGTTTTTGCACTTCATAATGGAGATGTCCCATTCCAATCCAAATGGTCACAATTGGGGCCAATCCAAAGATGCTTTAGTGGATCATGTATGTTTCCTCCACACATGTCACTTTTTTGCACACTGGAACCATACAGCTCTCTGAAGGTGTGTATCGCACACAAGCGTTGCTGTCGGTTGAAAACTGTCCTTGATGGAGATGAGAGAAGCAAACCTTTCTACCACAACTGATCCATATTGTTCAGTGATAAATCACCATGTTTTGGTGATTATTACTCCTTTTGATAAAATATTGCTCATGAAATGAAAAATGCCCCCAAACTTTGCACGATTGCAAAAGGATGTGGGGAAAAGTGCTAAAGGTGAAAAATCATTTTTGTTTTTGCTGCCAAACCTTCATAAAAGAAAAGTATTAAGGGTGCAATGTGAGTGCCTGACCACCTGCTCCAATGAAATAGGGGGCATCGTTTCACTTCAATCTAAATGTACAGCTGTTTCATTGTTATTTTAAAGAAACTGTAAAATTCAACCAAACTGCTGATACTCTGGGAGCCAGTCAAAACAATCTTATAATCTTAAAGAGTGGCCTCAGCCTGTAGTTTACGTTTGCCATCTGTATTTTTACTGTGACGCTGACCCGGGGCTGTACAGTCCGTGCACTTTTTGATGGTTTGTTTATTGGATTAAATCCAAAGTGGCAGAAATGAGGAGCCAGGAGACCACCAATGCCGAAAGGAGATCGGTCTGCACTCGGCAGCTCCGAAAGACGGACGCCCAGGAGCAAATGCGTTCCAACCAGCAGAAACCCCCGGCGCCGAAGTCGAGGACGTCTCCCGGAACAGCCGCATGCTCTACTCCCGGCGAAGCAGAGGAAGAGGCGAGAGTGCCAAGTAATTTTCTTGTTTCTGCCATTTTGAATTTAGTCTCATAAACAAACGCACAAGGACCGTGGATAAGTCCTCTGTGCAGCTCTACTTCTTTATTCTCTAGACTAAAAGTAGCCGGGTGTTAAAGTCACTCTCTATCGCCTCTTTGGTAACAAGTGGTATTACAAGACAGGATGGTCCGGACCTTGCAGTAGATCTCTCTGCAGCACAATACATCAAAACTGTTACTACTTTACACTGTTTTGATTATCATAATCTTCTAAATTAACTTTTTATTATGCACCTATGGCTGTATTCCTGCTTGCAGCTGTAATTTTATTGCTTCTCATGTGGGCTCCAGTTCTGCTGCAGTGTCCTTAGGCAAGGCACTTGAAAATCAGCTCCAGAGACACTTATAATTTCCCAAATGGATTGTTTCATTACAATTACAAGAGAATTACAATTCTCTGTTGCAAAATAGATTAACTTAAATGTTTATAAAGCTAATAAAGTAATATCCTTTTTATTTCAAATATCATTAAGACTAAACTCTCAAAAATACTGAATGTATTTTTTACGCTATGCAAATGAAAGGGTTTAAAGAAATTACAGTGGCTTACATTTCTTGATGTGTGCTCATTGACCTGGACACGCTTCAGTGTCACCTGACAAACACCTCACCATCCTGTGACAGCTGCAAGAACATACAGCGGTGTGAGACAGCCCTGTGAGCTATTGATCGCTGCTCGTGTGGAACTTTCCCTCTGTTCTCTGCAGCCTGAATAGGATAAATTGTAGGATTCATACCGAGAGTCTCACCTTCGCCCACATCACCGGGTCCTGCTGCTGCTTCTTCTGCAGAAGCTCCTCGCATCGATTGCTCTGATATCCCTCTGCACCCGGCGCTCAGTTGAAACTGATTTTTTTTTTTTTCTCTTTCTCATGGAAGATTAATAAGAGGCACAGCGGTGAGTTGCTGGAAACGGCAGATGAAAAGAAACGCGGTTCAGAGAAAAGGTCTGTAAAACCTGCACACCTTTTAAACCTGATCGCTGCATCACATGGGCAAACGGCAATCTCTGTGTGGGGAGATACCAATACATCTGGTCTCCCTCTTCAAAGACACACAAACTTGATGGTTGCTGTTTTTCCACGAGTTTCTTTCTGCTCTCGGTAGGAAGCATGTCTGCTCATTACCCAATGTAACGCACACGGCACTCTGACTTCCTTCCCTCGGCCCAACACGCCGCCCATTCCTCATGTCTGTCGGTGACCTTTCCTTCTCCGGGTGCATAATGGTTATTTTAGTAATAACTAGGCATCATCCAAAGCTACACTCTCCACAAACAGGTCGAGACTGCTTTCAAGTTGTTGGGTGTAGATTCGGGAATCTTTTGTTGTCACGCATGCAGTTTTGTTTTGCTGAAGTTCAAGAATGTTGAGATTTAAAGGCTGTGAGGTTGTTAGTGGGGCGTAGCAGATGGATAAGGACTGTGTATCGAGTGTCTCCAGGAAATTAAACTGTCTTTATTACCTCTCATCCTCTACCCCCCCCCCCCCCCCCCCCCCCACACACACACACACCATTTTCACTGTTACCACTACAATACAGCCAAGCGTGGAGGCCCAGACACAGAGAG
This sequence comes from Lycodopsis pacificus, assembly GCA_028022725.1. Lineage (NCBI taxonomy): Eukaryota > Metazoa > Chordata > Actinopteri > Perciformes > Zoarcidae > Lycodopsis > Lycodopsis pacificus. Next base: position 4,690,446 of record CM051705.1, on the reverse strand, counting down.
AGAGGAAATGTCGGAATGATATGAAAGCGTGAGCCGTAATGAGATGATGATGGCTTCTCCCATGCTGACGAGTTGACAGAAGGATGAACAGGCTTCTGGGATGTTGCTGTCAATAACCTGCTGAAGCTGATGAAATGGCATTACAGTCAATTAGCTCTTGAGTTTGCATGGATGCATCCTGTAGCATCGCATTCGGTAACGCAACACTTGAACCCCCACATATCATGATGGCACTCGCTGCTTTGCCAAACATATTTTACATTATCTATCTATCTATCTATCTATCTATCTATCTATATACACACACGTATGTCATTCAAAAACCTAATGAGCAGCGGCCTGAAAATATCGTCACATTGACAGTGTAGGTGACATATTTGATTATAACACAGTGAAAGTGTAATATCTTGCCGTTTACTTGTCCTGGAAAGCAAAAGCTCGTAGTCATTTTAGTTTTCTTTAATGAAAATCACCAACGCCTCCCGTTTCACTTTTACTCAGCTTTCAGACTTTACAATGCACAAACTGTTCTGGTTCCGATAATGCATACAGTAATGCATACAGACACCTTGAAGAGAAAAAGAAAAATGCTGGCTTAAAAAAAATAAGTCTCATATTTTTTATTTATTTTTTTACCCAAAGTGTAGAGTCTGTTTCATCTTCGTAAACTCACCTCCACTCCTCCTCTACTCCCCTTTCCCTTTCAGTGCGCCTCTCGCTCCCTCCATGCGCTCAAATCACCATCTGGGAAAGCCTGATAAGCTCAGAGGCAGACACCAGCATTTGTGCGTTGAGTTGAAGAGCTGCCTTGAGAAAGCCAGTAGGTTAACCCGACCAATGCATCGCCTTCCAAGTTTGCAGGTTACACAGTTCGTTCTCTGTTTGTTTCTGTCTGTCTTGTTTATGTGTCCCTTTGTCTATATATATTTGTCCCCGTCTTTAATCACCTTTATTTAGACTCTGGGGAAACTGTGCAGCCTGCACCCTATTTAAAGGGAAGGGAAGAGTTTTAGGTTAGACATATTTGTTAAAGGGACTTAGAGTAGGTGTCATCCTGCAGGTGTGGGATTATCCCCCTTCTGACAGTTTATGTCCTCGCAATCGAAGGAATTTTACTCTACTGAAGGCCATAATTAAACAAAGCTCATGTTTATTCATTTGATCCCTAAACCGGGAAATAATTAACGCCGGTGCTCAGTTGTCACAAGCTGGAGTACATGTGTCCAAACTATTAGTCACAACCCTCTTCGTTGAAATCCTACGTGGAATGGATTTCGGTGTAGTTCCCTGTAGGTCTCCGAAAAGCTGCGTTTCTGACGTGCATAAATACACTTGCAAACTAGAAAGGTGCACCCAGAGTGCAGATCTCCCGCATCTGCAACTTTCCTTGCTGTACTCTGTTGTTGCATGAATAGAAACCATGTTTTTACCTGCAAATCTAGAGAGGGACAATTCCTGGTCTGTAGTGGCGACAGGAGTTCAAACTGGAGCAGTTGTTGAGCAGCAGTCAATGACACACTTCATTTTGTCAATGAGGTGTTTTTTCAAAAAGTTAGAATTGCTGCAACCACAAGAGGTCCTTGAGCGTTCAGATAAAATGAGCACAAAAAAATATATATCAACGTTTGGCTGGAATTTCTCTGTGGTGCTGTCCATGGTCCTGATGGCAATTACTACCATTAAACCCCATTAACTCAACATGCTCTTTCATTACTCTCCACTGCTTTTGTTCTTTGGATCTCTGACTCTCACATACACGTATGTGTACACACAAAGAACACATTCCAACAAATTAAAGAGATTTTAGTTGTCTAAATACAATCTTAAAGCTGCCATCTGAATGTGGCAGCTGGGGGAACAGTCGGGGAGGACCCCAGGGGCCAAGTGTGTCCATGGGTCACCGTAAAGGACTCTCTGTGTGTTTTTCTGCTCCTCTAACTCCGTGCTGCTCCTTGGCCTCATACTGGACTACTTCCACTATGATTTCATGACAAATGGTATTATTGTTTTAACCTCCCTCATAACTTTGCTGCATAGAACAAAAACATTAAATTCATCATTGAATTTAAATAAAGCTACTATGACTATGTAACTTCTGGAAGAAAAATAGATATGTTTTCCACCTTACAAATTCAAAGTTGAATGCATAAACCGCCTGGTTCAGTACATTAAATGGTTTCACCGCTGCAAGAGTTGGTCTATGAGCAGCAGCTTATGGTGGCTAACGTTAACAAACGTTGTATAGCAAGTGCTGTATGATTGGTATTACTGAGTCAGTTCAACAACTTAATTTCTTCCCTTGTTCCACTCTATTTTGAGGTTTTTGCACCTCGTACTATCCCATAATTGTGGTTTCTGGAGCTCTGTTCAATACATTTGGTCATAATTTAATGTTAGAATGATTAATCAGACGGAATCATGCATGTTCACCAGATATTCCTTCAGCTCACATCAAGCGAGGCTTCCTGCAGCAACCAGCCCGCCGCGGACGGACCCAAGTCCGGCTTCGCTGCCACCTTTTTTAAAACTACTGTCGGAGCTCCGGCGGGAGGTGAAGAGCTCCGCTCCTGGCAGCAGCAGCTTCTCCTGCGGCCAAGAGCGTCTCCTCACTGCCCGGCCGGTTCCTGCACAGGTTGCTTATGCAGGATACTTTTTTTTTTTTATTTGCCAGAACTTGTCATAATGCCGGATCAGCCGTTATTTACAAAATTAAAGCGGTTTAAGCTTCTACACCGACCCAACTACTATTGTACAATTGTGTTTCCAGACTGGTCAGGTAGGTTGCCGACATTGCCACAGACACTGAGGACAGTCCGCCCTGTCTAAAAGTTAACCGAAATCATGCAGGTTCACCAGAGAGTCCTTCAGCTCAGACTCCAGCGGGGCCTCCGGCAGTGACCAGCCCGCCATCCGGCTTCGCTCCACTGCACACTGTGCCTTCATGAGGACACATGTTTCCCAGTACTTGTCCTGTCAGCATGTTCCTTTCACTGCCCTCGGTCATCGTGCTAACAGCTGCTCAGTAATGGCAGCTCTTAATGCATCCAGGCCTTTTACATGATTGCTGCTACATAATGGGTTTGTCAACACATTTACATGCTGCAGTACTGCCTCCCATTCAACGCATTGGCTAAAAATTCATATCTAGTGATCCATAACATCACCAATTCAGGCTGTGACCTTCATTTTGAAGAATATTAATGTTTTGAGGGATCTTAATGACTGCTCTCCACAGAAGTGTCTTTGTTGTCGGGCCTTTCATGGATCTCTTTGAAACGCCTACCTTTGTGGCGCTAGCAGCATCAAAACCTGTCGAGGAATTCCCCCTGAGGACTTGTTTTACATTTATTTTCCTTCATTTTCTGTTTATTGACACACTGAACCCTCATCCACATTGCAGCCTGGCGTCCCTTGGCAGCAATAAATGCATCAGAAGCCATTTTATTCGGAACATTTAAAATCACAGTCCTTTGCTTCAACCCACAAATTCGAGCCCCTGCTCCTTTCAACTCCATTCCTGTGTTTCAGTGTCTCGACATGCTTCTTGAACCATAGAAGAAACTGGTTAAATATGTAGTCGAATCTTTTTCCTACGAATCCATTGCAATGACAGTCTTTCCTTTGTTAGCATCCCTAAATGGACTGTTCCACAAGGCAAGAACAGGCATCCCGGAGGAAATCAAGAGATCTAGACAACCCTTCCTGGACACTCACTTATTCATGTGGGAGGAAGAAGGTAAGGAAGGATACACGCGGCCCCAGTAAGCCCAAGGCTATATGGTCTAATGCAATGCTGGATGAGTGTGCTGCAAGGCTTGCTGGACAGATATCAGATAAGGTCAGGGGAAAAAGAGATTTGCCATCCATTCCTGGGGATTTGATAAGTAGACCATTGCCAACATGTCCCCTGTAACACTGGCACCTCCGGCTTAGTATGAGGAAAGCAAAGATCCGATGGGCAGCAGAAATGAGTTTGGTGGCCTCTGCGGCGGGGGATGATCTCGCACACCGACGACTTCACTGATGGCTCATTTGAACGACTTGTTCTGAATTCAAATACTAGAAAGTTGTTAAAGAAATGCAATTTCAGAAAACGAAATGTCATCCCTCACATTATTACACGGGGTCATGTGAGGGACATGGCCGAGATGATGCTGAATATCTTTCACAGTGTAAGCTACACAGTCGAGTGAAGACCCCCCCCCCCCCCCCCCCCCCCCCCCCAAAAAAATGTGTGGATATTGAAAATGAAAATCAGAACACCATGATCAAAGGTCTAATGTCCTCCCATTATGAACCAAGTTTCATTTGGACTCTTTCCATCAACTTAACAGCTGCTCTGGCAGCTGTTTCTGAAGTCCCATAACCTCTGATAATAATTATATAGAGAGGGGGATTTATTCAAATTATTCATGTCATTATCCCCAAGATCACTCCACTGAATATTACTTACTGATGTCTAGTCAGTGACAAAATGTCCTACTCTGCACCGCCTGGCTGTGTCACTGCAAATCCCGGGGAAAGTTAAGCTGAATGTAATATGCAAGCAGGAGGGAGATGCATCATTCAAAATATTGGCAGACCTCACCAAATCTGCTCAATGTCTCTGCATCTTTTGTAGAAATGGCCACACAAGAGAAAAAGTAAGGAAAGATGGCAAATCTGATGTATAATTTCCATTTTCTTCACCATCCACCACATGTCAAAGAAGCTAGAAGGGATCCTGTATCACACTGAAGCGGTGTTTAATGGCAGACACCTTGCAGGACTGTAAGAAGTACTGCAGTGTCCTTGTGCAGCTGACTGGCACGGAGTGCGGGACTAGATAAGTGGGGTTACAGTGTGAATATAGAATAATGAACATAGACAAAAGGAAGATGGATCACATTAATCTGAGCAGCAGATCACCCCCCCCCCCCCTCCTCCCTACCCAGCTCTTTTTTTATTTTTACTTTGGATACTGCAGTTGTGTAGCTGACACCGCAGCCGTACCATTTGATGAGCAATTAGCATACCCTCGCCCGAGTTTGTATCGTGATGATCCATTCATTTCCGTGGTGTAATTATGTGTATAAGACTGCTCATTTGGAAAACATTGAACTCATCAATCTCTTTGCACCCATTTTCTAATTCGGCCCATTGAGAGAATGCTGGGGGACACCAAAACCACACTTAATTGTCCTCGTTCCAGACAGCTCCTAATTACACCCAGTGCTTTAGATCTTGTTAGAAAAAGTTCAAGATCCTCCTTGCCTTTCTTTTTTTTTTTTTTTTTTTTTTTTTTTTTTTTCCCTCTTCTCCGCTTAACTGATCTCAATGTGTAGGGAGAGGGAGACAGTCCCTCGTCACTTGCCGTCTGGCAGCTGCGCCCTGGATAAACAAACAAAGCGTCGCTGCACATCAGTCAGGGGCTTGATTTAAAATGCTCCCCCCCCCCCCCCCCCCCCCCCCCCCCCCGCTGTATCTCCATGGCCTTGCTCCTGTGAGCACTCGGATGAATAAATTAATGAATAGCTCTCGTTGAACTAATGGAGGGACTGAGCGGTTGTCTCAACAGCTGCTGTACCGTATTGTTTTGAGTTTACCTGATTGAGTGGCGAGCGGAGCACATTGAGCCACACTGGAAATCACTGGAGTCCTGATCAGCACTTAAGGAGAGGATTAGCGACAGCACACTCTTTTCTTGCCTATCCTCGGCTGCTCTCGTATCCAAATTCAGCTGGGGAGCAAGTGTTGAACCTGACCCAAAACTGACACTAATCGTGGGGTTAGCTCCAGTTGCTCATTAAGCAGGAATCTGAAGGTAGAATAGAGTGTTTTGTTTGCATGGAGGACATGGTAGAATAGCATTGGTACAAGCTAAAGCTGACCCCTGTCAGGCTATAAATTGCTCAAGGTCTAGGCTTGAGTGCAAATAGGAGCTTGAGGCTTTCTATAAGGCATACAGTTCGGCAGGAAAACCTTGGTTCTCTGAGAATGTATTCAAGGTTAATTTATTTTCCTTCTATATCACAGGGTTGTATTGCAAGCTGTAGTCCCCTTATGTTACACAAGAAAAAACGAAACTATTCTGAATGGACTGCAACTGGATATTGAACTTCGTGAGTGTAGTACTCAAACCCAGAGTGCTAAGATTGCCAATGAAATTCATGGTGGTGATTGTATAACACACAGTAACCTGTGGTTTAGCCTTCAGTGTATTCAACGAAGGCTTGAATGAGTTGCACAGTGACAACCCATACAGCTGTCACATGGACCAGAAATGAATTAACAACTCTTTTATGCTGTGTGTGACAAGCAGATGGGAGCAACGTTGCAACAGAAGCTTAATACATACATGGGTATCATTAGAATTTCATTGATGCCACTGAACACTAAACCGGTGGACACATTGCAACAAACACCAGATAGGGACATGTTAAACATGAAGCCACATCCGTCCTGCATACCCACATAATGGAAAGAAGATCACTCGATTACCAAATGATAACCATGAATAATGTCGTACCTTTTCTTTTTTTGTGAGTAAAAGTTTTGTTCGAGGGCATAACAACGCTGACAATGGCTACTACGATGTCTCCTATTCATTTTTGTGTCTTGCCTCAAAAAGGCGCATATTCAGTCTGCCTCCCTTTAGCATCGAACAGCCTATCCTCAGCCTTCCATTGGAGACACGGCAATGTCTCCATCTGGTGGATGAATCAGGGTGCTGCACTCATTCCAAAGGCTTAACGGCCTTGGCCTTCAATACAGGCATGAGCTGGTCAAATAGACGAGTATGGTTTTCTTTGAATGATGACGTGTATGATTGATTTTTCAAAACAAAGGCAAAAAGAGTTTTCTTTAGATGAACTACCTACAGTGACGTGTAAATGAACATTTTAAATAGCACAGCATGCCTCTCCTAAAATACTCCCAACTTTGCTCTGCCTCACATAAATAGCATTAGTCTGTTCACAGATGATGTTTAGATGTTGTGACATGGTCTGCAAGAACTTTTGGTCTTCAACTGCATCATCATCAGATACGTTTACAAGAATTTACCAAGTTTTAAGATGCATGGTTAATGAGCTAAACAGTTGGACTACATTCTTATTCAGGAGATCTCTTTGTGTGCAGAACAAACATGCCCCACACACACACACACACACGCACACACACACACACACACACGCACACACACTTCCTACCACAGTACCTAGAATAATTAGTGAAATGTCTGCTGTGAGCATCCATTTGGTCCATGTTCATCTAAATCATGCTTCAGAAGCACACGACAAACAAAACAAAAATAAATGAATGAATGAATTATTTTTGCTGGTGCTAGTGAACACATGAGCGCACTACTTCTGTCACTGAGCTGAAGAGCTCAGAGTCGCTGCTATGGCAACAGTGCAGAGCTCTGATAGGCAGCGGTGAGCCCTTGGATTTTAAGGTGGAATCACAATAAATGAAGATTCATGCATGGCAATTCTACTCTCCAACTGGCTTAGTGTTCCCTTTTTTTAAATGTATTTTAACCCTTTTATATCGAGTGTGCAATTGTACAAGTACTTCCTGCTCATTGCTTGGTTGTACACATTAGACATTTGCACATTTTGTTGCTCTCTCCTGTAGAGAACCAATCACAGACCTGTGAAACACGTAAACGCACACACACACACACCCCTGGCGCCTGCTAAACATCGAGGTCAAACCCGATCCGTGCGTACCTGAGCCACATCACACAGCTGGACCACTGTACACATTCACACGCTGACATACAGTGTAACAGTGCGCGCACACCAAATGCATTATTCAGGAGGCTACGCAGATGTTAACATCTGTCCAAGTTTTTGGACAGACCACCATTCACTTCCCTTAAAGTTCATACACAAGAGCTTGAACCAGCTGTGGGCACCGTAAACACTTGTGCAGGCTTTAAGGTAGCGTGCGGTGGTGGAAAAAAGACTATAACATTGCAGAATATCGTCCATCGCCTCCATATTTATCCTCCATCAGTGGTTTTTATTTTGAACGGGACACTGCGTAAACTTCAAGCTGTGCGCTGAGCCAGAAAACGGGTGACTCGCCGCAGCACCGACATGGAAGTAAGACGTGGAAATGGCTTTTTAGAGAATGACCAGCTGCTGAGCGACCTGCACACTGGGATGCATGTCCAGCCGAGGAAAGTCTCGGCAGAGCAGACTTCAGCAGTAGTCTGTGCCTGAGGGACAAGCCGCTTCATCATTGTATTGATCCGTACCGGTGCTTAACTGACTAGATCGTAGCATGGAGTTTCATGATTGATTATTGATATCGGAGAGTGTCATCAACCCCCGCAGCATTAATGAAGCCGTGTCTTCTGGCAGTGACTCAACACACACACTTCCCATTTGAATTGGAAGCAAGGTGTGTGTGTGTGTGTGTGTGTGTGTGTGTGGAGCAGAGAGAAGCGCCTGAATCCTAATCACAGTTGTTGTTGCAATGGAAAGCACACAAGCTGATTTCATCGAATATTTAACGACAAAAACAACTGGCTGTAAAGAATAACTTTTCTGCAAAAACAACTCTGCAACACATTCTCTTCTCTCTGAACAAATAACACAGGAAGGACAATCTTTCCCCAGCCTCAAAATAATAACCCTACTCGAATTGGGGCTGTTAATTAACCTTTTCCTGCTGTGAAACCGTTCATATGAAGAAAACCCTGTTTCTGTGGGTGTTAGTGTGCACTTCTCACACTTTGTGATTCTCAATCCACAACATCGTTTTCTTAATTTGCGTGATTATCAAGGAACACACTCACCTGTGAATTGCACAATGTAACACCACGGGATAATCCGCTTTCGCTCGGGATACAAAATTCAGTCGGAGAAGTCATTGAGATGGAGCAAGATGCAGTATCTGTGGGACTGGAAATGCTTTTTTTAAACCTCAAATAGATCAAATTAAACAATTTAACCCTACTGTTACTTTTGGGGTCAATTTGACCCCATTCAATGTTTAACGTCTCTAAATAAATAATTGACATTTTTTTTGCTTCATATTTAATGACTTTTCCTAATTTAACGGGGACCACTGGGTAAACATAAAATTAACATGATGATATGTTTTCAATGTCCTGTACACATGCTGTACGCATCAGTGTTCTTTGGGGTCAATTTGACCCCAGGCTGTTTTAGCTGTGTAAAACGTATAAGGTCATCCACAGGTCAGACGCTTGGTGCTTTGGGTGGTCTCTCTTTCTGCTCTCTCTCTCAACTGAAAATGACTTCTAAAGAAAGATATTCTGTCAGTGAGGTGTTGTCACAGCTCTTTGACCATGAAAGTGACATAGAGGAGGAGAATGTCTCTGAGACAGAGGATGATGTTGAGAAGGACCCTGATTATGAGGCATCCTCCTCTGATGAGAATGAGACATTCATTGTTGACCCTCCTGTTGTCTCTCAACCACCAGCAAACACTCTACCTTCTAAAAATGGAAAGATACTGTGGTCCGTCTCCCCACTTGAACAACAGGGTAGACTTAGTGCTTCTAATGTCATCAAAATGGTTCCAGGTCCCACCAGATACGCTGTCAGCCATGTCAATGACATAAAATCAGCATTTGAGCTCTTCATAACACCATCAATTGAAAAGGATATACTTGAGATGACAAATTTAGAGGGCAGGCGTGTGTATGGGAAGAGTTGGAAAGACTTGGATGTGACCGACTTGCAAGCCTACATTGGGTTGCTCATTTTGGCAGGAGTGTACAAGTCAAAAGGTGAAGCAACAGCAAGCCTTTGGGCTGCTGACACTGGAAGGGCAATATTTCCAGCCACCATGTCTCTAAACACCTTCCATGTTTTCTCACGTGTCATACGCTTTGATGACAGAGAAACAAGGCAGGGCCGACGAGAGCGTGACAAACTTGCAGCAATACGGGATGTATGGGACAAGTGGGTTCAACGATTACCCTTTCTTTATAATCCAGGCCCCTACGTGACTGTGGATGAATGTCTGGTTGCATTTCGTGGACGCTGTCCCTTCAGACAATACATTCCGAGCAAACCGGCCAAATATGGAATCAAAATATGGGCAGCATGTGATGCACAGTCTAGCTATGCTTGGAATATGCGGGTGTACACTGGTAAATCCCCTGGAGAAGCGCCTGAAAAAAATCAGGGCATGAGGGTGGTACTTGACAATGGCTGAAGGACTGAATGGTCACAACATTACATGTGATAATTTTTTCACATCGTACGCCCTGGGTGAAGAACTTCTCAAAAGGAAGATTACCATGTTGGGGACAGTGAGAAAAAACAAGCCGGAGCTTCCCACTGAGCTGCTTTTGATGAAGAACAGGAAGGTAACATCTTCAATTTTTGCCTTTACTGACAAAGCCACTGTCGTCTCCTACTGCCCCAAGAAAGGGAAAAATGTCCTGCTGATGAGCACCATGCACAAAGATGCTGTCCTGAGCACCAGAGAAGACAAAAAACCACAAATGGTCTTGGACTACAACGAGACAAAGGGAGGTGTTGATAACCTGGACAAGGTCACAGCCACATACAGCTGCCGACGCATGACTGCCCGTTGGCCCCTTGTAATTTTCTTCAACATCATTGATGTGAGTGCCTACAATGCCTTTGTAATATGGAGGGAAATGAACAAGGACTGGAACAGCGGAAAACTGAGTCAAAGGAGGATTTTCCTGGAGCAACTGGGTTACGCGTTGGTGAAACCTCATATCGAGAGAAGGCGGTGCCTTCCGAGAGCATCAACAGCTGCTGCAACCGTTGTGAAGGACATCCAAAAAGAGACATACACCCCAACTCCTCTAGTGGTTCAAACTGGAGGCAAGAAACGTGGCAGGTGCCAGGTCTGTCCCAACAGAAATGACTCCAAGACCAGCAACACCTGTGTGAAATACATCTGCAAGGAACATGCATGCACTCTCTGCACATCATGTGTACAGTAGTGCAAACAACAGGCTGGAATGTACCTTCTGGTGGCCTGAAGGAAAAATAACATACTGTTCATATTCTGTCAGTTCGTATTCTGTCAAACTAATTTTAGTGACCATGTAACTTTGTTTTTTACTATCTCGCACATACATATTCGCATTAGTAGCATAGAACAATCCCTGATGCACACATGTCTTTTTTTATAGTTTTTTTGTATATACAGAAGTGTTATGTGTTCTTTACTGATGTTCTGATGATGATGATGTTCTTCAAAAAAATAAAATCCTTCAAAATTTTGGAAATTGGTTTTATCTCTTTTAAATGATATGTCAATCAGTGAGATTTTATTCTGATCTGCATATTTCTCCATAGTCGCTTAACAGGTATTCCTGGATGTTTAAGGGGGTGGGTGTCTTTTTTTTTTTATTTAATGCGCTATTTAGGTAGTCAACAAACAAGCAAAAAGTTCCTAATACATAAACTTGGAGATAAATTTGAATTATGATAATTTTCTGGAGGTTGAAATTGCTGGGGTCAAATTGACCCCAATAGTAAAAGATGTTAGTAAATTTGAAGGTAACAGGAGGGTTAACTTATTACTTGACACAGAATGTAAACAAAGAAGCTCTGAAACCATGAAAAACAGTTATAACCAATGATATAACAAGCACGAAGGTTATGTGGGTTATACACCTCAGCTGTTTTTTATTCATATTGCATTCACTTTATTATTTATTACATCATTTAAACAGGCCATGCTGGTTTATTTGTGCCAAATTGGTGTCCATGGAGGAAGTCTATACTTTTTTTTTCTTCCAAAGTAAGTTAAATTTGAATTCTGTTGTTGGCAGAAAACCAGCAGCCGGTTTCTTCCTCGTGTGGCAGAGTGATAAGTAATAAACTCTGGATCAGAAGATGAATTGGGCTTTATCTGCCGGCTACAGTGGAGCCCAGGATCCTGGCTCCACTGTAGTGCGTGGTGCTAAAAGCAGAGTCGCTTTCCAAAATATTATACAGTAACTGAGTGGGTTTCTAATGCAGTTAATAACTCTCACTTAAATTATTCCAAGTCATTAATCTGCAGCTGTGTCTTTGAGAGGCCTTTCTATGATCTGTACCCACTAAATACTGAAGACGATGTGAATGAATACTGATCTGTAACAATAAGGTTGTAACATCACATCCTCCTCAGTGGTTTTGTTTCTTCCTTTTGCTAACATTTGTTGTCTATAAGAGGATGATTCGCAGTGAGTCTCTGACATCAAATATCTCAGCAAAACGGTTAACAGATGTTTTTCAATGTTGGCCTTAAAAGGAGCTGGAATTAACACCAGCAGTAAACAACTATTTGCAAAGTAATGTCTTCCTGAGCAGAGAATGGAGTCTCCCTCTGTTAGAGCTGATGATGCTGCCGCTTTCCTGTTCCCCCTCAGGTAAGCTAAGTTAGCTCTGTCAATACTTTGCCGTAGTTTGCGCTGTTTGCGCCTTTATGCTGCTGTTGTTGCCTCAACATAAGGTCTTCAGAGCCGCCGCCTCAGAGAGCCAGTTGTTGTGTTTTGCTTTTTTCGTAGAGAGGTTTATTAGAAAATGTGTTGTTGTGGAATATAATTTGATGCTTTGGGGGGGGGGGATCAAGTCGCTGACATTTTCTCGATGTTTTCACCACTTGTTCATTAAGTTGAGCGTTATTGATTTAAATTTGCAGAGAGGTATACGTTTCTAGCGTTGAGGCCTTTTAGTGCGTCTCTATTCATGCTAAAGGAATATCGATGTCATACGATCGATTTCCTCAAGGACGGCACAGCCTCGTACAAACCCAGTGGCAGAATACACACAGGCCACAATAATAGCTTCTTTCTACAGCCGACGTACATTAATATGCTTTTGTCTTAAATTACATTGTCTTTTTTTTTATATTGAATACACTGTCACTATAGTAATGTAACGGTGATTAAATTAAGAATTCTGTGTCCTGTGCTGACAGTTTCCCTGTTAATAAAATGTCAAAATCAGGTTATCTAATCATATTAAAAGTCAGGAGGCTGCATCCTGGCTCACTGGCTCAAAGCTCATCTCAGGTGCTAAATTGCGGCCTATTTTCCATAAAAGAGACAGATTCTAGTGAAGTCATCCAGATGGAAAACCATGAGTGTCTCTCTTTCGGATAGAGTAGTTCACCACTGTACCCTGTAATAACTCGACTAGTTCTCGGTTTGGCTTGGTTCCTGTCAACTGCCTCTATTTCAGCCTTGACCTCCCAACATCCACACAAACGCTCACACTCACTTATTCTCCTCTAGTCACTTCCCGAGGGACAGGAAGCGCTGCCAGAGACAGTGCACACGTAAACATGCAACACTTTCTGTCTGAGCAGCTGTACACTGCACCCCTTATGTCTGTGGGGATTGCATCAGGCGGCATTCACAACACTGTGAACCTCAACCTGCCTGCTCTTTTCTCTCTCTCTCTCGCTCTCACACAAAGTTTGCAGTTGTATAAACGAAAGAAAAGTGTGGAGTCTGATGGAGTTGGAGTCTCCGGGTATATATATACTCGTGTGTCTGCGCTTCATGACTCAGAGGTGATGATGATGGGCAAAATTACAGCAGCAGAAAATTTTATAGGATTACAATATTAGATAGACGAAGCATTAAATTGATGCTAGTGGACTGGAGGGAGTGCAGGGGGGAGGGGGGGGCTTTGCCTGTCTCATATTTCCATTCAATCTCCATTACCAGACCACAATAACAATGTGGAATTATATTATCAGAAAAAAAAAGAATCGCTGCCAGCTTGCAATTGTTTTTATGCTCTAGTTACTCTGTGGACTCAAAAATACAAATGTGTCTTTCCATTATCCGTGCTGTAGAACGGACCAAATGAATCTGAATAAACATCTCTGCTCATATTCTTTAAGCTCGCCATTGCAGTCGTAGTAGCGGTCGGTTGTGTAAGTTGTCCAGGTGCACCGTGCTCAAGCCCCCCAGCGGCATCTGTTCAAATCCACCTCATGACGTTGCATCTTATCCCATCTGTCTTTCGCTGTCTCTCGCTCTCGCTCTGCTAAACCGTGTGTGACGAAAGCAAAAGAAGCAAAGGTTTTGAAAAAAAGATGCAGTCTGGAGTCGTGCTGTGAGTTGGGAGACTTGAAGCCCATGTGTCGCATGCGAGTGCTGAGTCCCCGTGAGTGGGTGCTCCTTCCTGTCTTCTACCTGCCCGTGGAAGGGCAAGAAAATACGAACGTGAACATTAGTGTTATTGCTGTCGTTTATATGACTGTGTGTGCATGAATGTGCTGATTATTTTTAGGCTGTTACTGGTGCGAAGTAGCTAATTATGAAGAGCTGTAAAGTTTTGCAGAAACACTAATTCACCGGTTTAAATACAAAGGTTTAAAGGGAGGCATGATTGAGGGCGTGGCCTCTTTGAGTGACAGGTAGGTGTCGCCACAGCTCCACCGACGATCCAACTCTTTACCCATGTTTGGATTAGCCGCGAGTTGGGTTCGCTGCATTGGACATTCCCGATAGAAAGGCTGTGAAGAATTGGAAAATAATAGAGGTTATTCGCTGCAGGGCCGAGTGATATAATCTGATATCAACATCATGATTGATTTCCTAATTTACCTCGTTAACGATTGATGAGCGATGTCTTATTGAAAACACGTGTTCACAAGATTGTCTTATCGTCACAGTGGACCTCTTATTAATCATTCTTACCGATCGATAAACACAAAATCACCATGAATTATGACTCTAATATTCATATTCAGTGATTAAGAGCACTTTTACGTTTCACTTTCAAGTTTGATAAGAGGGGCATCTCAAGGTGAAGTTAGCCATATCATACAACTCTTGGGACTCTGACAAAAATCAGGTTTGAGTAACACCATAAAGGATTCTGATGTTTAGTTTCCTCAGCTGGATGCTTAAGGGTATGGAGTAAACATACAAGCTTGTGTAACACCGCTGCTCCGGCCTCCAGACTGTGAAGGGGACACTCCATTAATGTTCCAGGGCTATAGGTTGTAGCTGACTTTGGGGTCGACCGCGCCGCTATGTTCAGCTGCTGCCGAACAAAGCAAGTGTTCTCTGCCTGGATCTCGAGGAGCTGCAGCATTCATTTGTAACAGCCATGGCTCGTACAGTCACTGTCGCTGCCATCCGACTGCGCCTCCCTGGACATCTTTCTATCTCCCTCCAGCACACACACACACACACACACACACACACACACACACACACACACACACACACACACACACACACACACACACACACACACACACAGCAGCGCTCTGCTTATCCGACAACCGCTCCACTATTTTCTGACAGTGTTTCCATTTGCTGTTGTTGTGTCTGTATTGTGTGCCCACATGACGGACAAGTTTTGTTTTGTTTTGCACCTGTGCTTTCTCATCTGCACCTGCCCCCGGCTGCATTTCTCTTTGAGTTGCTTTGTGTATCCGAGTTAGCCTGGAACATGCATCATTTCAACAGCCTGGCAGAACAATACTGACTCAACTTATGAAATGAACCCAACCGGCTGAAGGTTGTGTTCTCAAACGCGGAGGATTTCATTGGTTGGAGAGTCTCAATAACAAAAGAATTAAAATAATCTCTAATGCAGGTGTCAAACTTTCTCAAACCGCGTGCGCACAGTAGTCCCGCCCACTTCGTTCACATGGCCAGGAGCTGCACATGTGGTTTCTAATGGGAGACTCAATGAAATAGCTTAGGCTGTGCAACAGTTCATCTCAGGGAGACTGTCAGACCTGCTCCGGTAGTTGGTCCTCTGCCTGCACAAGTCTATTGGAACCTTTTCTTGAATATTGAATATTCGCAGGCGTTGTTTATTCTTCATGTTCAGGTCGAGAGTGTTCACTTCAGCCTGACTGTCAACCATTTAAATATCACAAAACCAGACCAGAACTGGAATATATTATTAATTCAAAGTTACTATATTATTATCATTATGCCTTAATAACTACACAGACAAAGTCTTATGATGGCTTTTGCCCGACCAAATGCTTCTCACTCTACTTACTTTGTCATTACAGGTGAGCAATGATTTGCAAGAGATAATCAGCAGTAAATTAAAAATGCATGTGTTAAACGACGTGTTGTTTTTAACCACATTAAAAATGATTTGATTTAATTTAATTAAATCATCAGTCAACCAGCAAACAATTATCATGAAATGGAAAAACGGTATTATATTCTGTGTTAAACACGCACTTACTAATAACTCTTGATGCAATTGAAGCACATTCAAAAAGATTTCACAGGATTGTTAGCGGTTATTAGAAAGCTTCCCTTTTGTTGTCGAACATAATGCAGAGTTCAGTCAACAGTCTCTACGTGGAAGCTCTCTATAAGTCAGAGCAGCGAGCGTTAGAAATACAAGAGACGGCCTTCAGGTGCTTCTCATTTTGATTCCTCATTCTTTGTGGCAGGGAGTTTTCACTGGTTCTGGAGTTTTACATGTGTAAGACTGGTTGCAATGAAGAAGACAAATATTCCGTCCCAAAAGTGAGGAATTCAGGTGCTTTGGATGTCTTTTTAAAGAGTGCACAGAACAGAAATCATCTGTCACTGCGGCTAAACCGGGAGCTTTATAGCGGTGAGACTGAAACCCATCATGAGTGGTCTGACTCACTGTACTTAAATTCAGAAACAGTTCAGCACAATCACACTTTGGACAAATCAAAGACGGAGCCTATATCCAGAGCCGATGTGTGTTGAACCACAGGCGGCTTACTGGAGAATGCCACTTTAAAGTCTGATAGGTATTTATAAATCGTGTAACAATCTCAGTGACTCGATTGTCATTTCACACTCGTCTCTCATACTCGTCTGTCCAGTAACCAAAACACGGAGACGGAAACCTTGGATACTTTCAATGAGAACTCGCTGCCCATAAGAGAAAATGGGAAGAGACTGGCCCAGCTAAGGCCAGTCCATGGAGCAAGCTTCTCATTTGTACCTAAGGCACATCATAAGCGGCCGTCTTTACCCTGACGATCTGGCTCTTTGACTTCAAAGGGTGGCGTGAAGAAAGATCCTATTATTCTGCAGCAGAAATCATTAGACTATAT
>CM051705.1:4475918-4665918 GCA_028022725.1 Lycodopsis pacificus | reverse complement strand
TCCTGAGTCAGCAGTTAGGAGTCGGGCAGGAAGTAGCCGCTCTGGCGTTTCTCCATCCAGATGGTGAGAATGGCGACGGTGGAGGATGTTGCCGAGGCTTCGGGCCGTGTGACGGCTCCATGGGGCGCGGTTTGATCGCCGACTGTTGTGACTTTGCCAGAGGCAGGCTCAGAGCCCGAGCCTCGGACACTCTGATGGACTCTTTCTGTGCCGTACTTCTGAAGTAAAACGGCTTAAACCATGTCAATGTGGAAGTCGCTCAGTGGATTCATGAAAACACATGTATTGGCGGAAAACCCTCAAGCAGGAAATACTATTGGTGGTAGATTGTCACAAGGGACATTAAACAGGATGTGAGTTCTTTCTATCGGCTGGCCTTAACATGAGGTGTTTTGCATCAGTGCTCTGCATTGCTTTCACCTGATTGGAGCGCTATGCAGGGTCATACACATGATGTCCTACGTGCTAATAAATGTGACAGAAGAGTATCGCAAGTAGAATAAGAGGTGAACGGACATTCCCATTCAAATCAACATAGCAGGATGGTCAGAGTTTTTGTTTATGTGCCGTCGCATCGATCCAACTTTGTCAGTCCCGATGCTGATAGCGACATCTGGCCTTTGGGCGTCGGCCGATACAGACCACTGATCCGATACCAGTATTTATTCAATACGCTGTATGCCTCAAGGTGTGGAAGAGGCTGGGATCATTCTTTTATACGTTGGACAACATCAGGCTCGACTCTAACATCGCCTTTCTAACAAAATGGTACAAATGCATAGAAATAAATGGGCTGAATATGTATTATAGGTACATTATTAAGATAATAAATCGTACACCAGCAACTTATAATATATGTAGTGTATATAAACATTAAATAGATGTCGGTGCATAACACCTTACAACGATTGCTATTTTCTTCTGAAGTAGTTAAATGACCACTAGAAACTGATCAATGTTTACTCTCCATCAATCCCTAACGTGCCACCCTAACGCAGGAACAGCAAAGTGAGATGTTTTCTGGGACAACAGTCCAGACAAGATAGTCGAATCAAGAAACATAACTGAAAACATCTGTGTGGGTGGCACTGGGTGGGTGGTTGGGTTTTTTTAAAGCCGTAATAATATTTTTCCAATTTATTTCATTCTGGGACATCAGACCGTTAGTGATCCGTCATTTTACACTGAAGCGTATGACGGCAAACTTTCATTTTTATGGCCTCTCCTTTGAACTTGTCACATCAGCCGGCATTTCATCAATGCGACTCGACAGCTCTCGCCTCTCATGCGAAGTCTCTCAGCCATCAAAAAGTGGACTCTGCGCTAACTCAACGTGACCACAGGTTAATTCTGCAGATTAACAATCCCCAGCAGGCGCCTTGCACAGAACTGCTGATCCCGACGCTAACATTAGGTTTTGATCCACGGATGATCTCGCACAAGCTGTCACTGGCGGTGCTTGTTTACTTTCACGTCTTTGCAGATTGATACCGATTCATTTTCCTCTTTTTTTTTTTTTTTTTTTCGTCCCATCGCAGACAAGCGGATGATCTCTCCAGGTTTATGAAAGCGACACACGGCCGATAAGGAGGAGACGTGCCTCTTAATGAGTGAGTGGCCCATGCTATTTGCCTGTGATTCAGCACAGATTAGTGTGATTACAGTGTGACAGCTGTGTAATTACACGCGAAGCTTCCAACAAGAGAGTAGATGACATGTTTGAACAGCTGCAAACGGTGACTTTGTCCCTCTGTCACTTCCCTGTGCATCACTCGGTGGGTGTGCACATGAATCTGCATGTAGTTGTGTTCACCATTTAGTGCACAGGGGATGTTTTGCGAGACCTTGTTCCATGAGAGGTATACCGGTGTCAAAAACAAGGGTAAGTCGTGGTTGTACCTCCCATTACAGATGTTTTGTCAGATTACCAACCGTTCACGATGTCTCCAAAAATCTCATCAGCTAACATTTCACCAACAACATTCGACTTGTGATGGTTTACATCTTCAAAAATGTTCACAGTTTAGGGTTTGCTATTCTACAGATTTAAATACAGCTGCCCAAAAGTGAGTCGAAGAAGTGATGAAATGCAAAGCAATACAAGGTGAGCTCAGCCAGCAAAGTAACGCGGGGCCTCCCTCCCATCTACCTCGCCCCTGTAGTTATGAATATGATTATTTCTGTTTGGGGTTATTTTATCGATTTATTTTCACACGAAACGAGGTGTCTAAATAAAAATGAATTGAAATGGAAAGCCGACTCGCCTGCGATATGATACATTAATGATTCACTGAATTTGCGATTCATTGGGATTGCGCGGTTTAAATTTCCCCCAGTTTCTTCCCCCGTCCGCCGCCTTCTGCATGTCAAGCAGGAGGCGCTGACAGCAGCCCACCTCTCTGGGCGTAGCTCTCAGGTTTTTATTCAATGCAGTCACGCTACGAGGGCATCCCTTTTGGATTCGCGGCGCTCATGCTGAATGTAACAAACAGCGGCAATAAACAAGAACATGAAAATATGCGACTGGTTTTTTGAGGTGAAAGCGAGATGTGTAAACTTAATAATCACCGCCTGTGAACTCATTTCCAGGATCACCGTGAGCTCCTTCTAGTAATACTTTCTTCCCGGTTCTGCCTTCTATCGGGTGAAGGATCTTTCAGCACAATTACCCACATAATCAGACTCTGGAACGAATTTTCCTCTTTATTAAATTATTTCTTAATTCGGTTTTAAAAATGATCACAGCCCCACAGTCAAAATAATTTAGCAAGAGTTAATTAATTGAAGAAGAAAATGAGTTCCTTGCAGCATGTTTTAGGCTGGTAGGAATTTCAGATGCTACCCGAGGAAGCGGAGCTCGAACAGGCCTTAAACGGTTGAACCAATCTTCTGCTGCCGCTTACATTTAAGGAGCCATTAAAACAGCATCTTAACCAAAGATGAAAATGATGTTGTACTTCCTGCAACAACTAGCAGGAAGCCACTTTTGAGTACATCTTCAGAAGCAGGACTCATCATTAGCTACTTATTTAGTTGTTTGTTTGTTTCATTTATTGATATTCTCGGCTCTATATTCGGCTGGTATGTTGCACAATGTTGATGTGGCACTTTCCTGGAGCGTTGAGGTTTCTCTGGCATCTTGGTGACTCGCCATGTGCCGAAATAGAAGAGCCACGCTGCGGGGGGGGGGGGGGGCGAATCGTTGGTGTTCACAGCATTTTGTCAACGGGTCAACACGTGTGTGTTCTGTGCTCTTTTTCTTCACTTAGGTGGAAACAAACCATCCAACATAACAAAAACTCTTTCTACTTGTAATTAGCTTGTCAGTTTCATTTTCACGATACATTGATCAGCCGGTAGACGCATCTAAATATACAGCAAAAATACAATTCCGTGGCAATTATGCCAATAATACCAGCAAGGCAGAGTAAATAGTCCCGTCTGTTCTTATCAGCATCTCACATCCACGATCGTGTTCAGATGATGAAGTCCCGTTACAGCTTCCTGACGGTGACGAGCACGTTTCCATCTACGGTCTCTAATTTGAGTGACGCACATTGTCACCGTCTAGTTATGAATGCCAGATCCACTGTGCTGGTTAACTTGATTAAATCATGCACAAGCGCACCAGGCTGCTGCGCAACAAAGACGCCAACACCTGCGCTCTGGCGTACGTCAAACCAGCCATTGTGTTTTTTGAGTCGTCTGTCCAGTTGTCTTCAAATTTGGCACAAACGACTTGCAAGCCAGTTTTTTTATTTTTGGTGGTCAACGGTCACTGTTGCCTCACAAAACACTTAATTTACACAAATATCGAATATAATAAAATGATGAAGTGGTGACATTTTGGACAGATATGGATGTTTACTGCAACATGACTGCTAGTTTCTTGTAATGTTAAAAGTGAAAAACTGCTGTTTGAGAACACAAATAAGCATTTAAGCCAAACAGCCAAACCGGGTGAATTTATAACGAAATAACATAAATAAAACAAGTCGTGTGATGCAAGTTTGTTGTAGCGATCAAGTGTGTATTCAAGACCTTTTTGTAAATGAGACATTTTCAACTAACACTTGGCGCTAGTGTTTGCTTAATTAGCTGGCTAGCTAGCTATAGCCGATTTAAATCCCAGATAAATTGTCATTTCTAGCGGCAAAATTGACGGTTTTCGTGCTAAAACATATCTACCTTTGTCTGAAATCAAGGACCCATTGCTTGAAAATGTACTGAGAACTTTGAGTGTGGAATCTTCCTGCTCCTGGCTTTGTAAACTGTAATGTGCTGCGTGACAACTGAAAGCCTGACGGGCGTAGCAGCGGTAATTAAAAGTGACGGTGCTTGGCGGCGGTCAATCGAAAATCCTCTCTTGCCTTTGTGTCACTTAAAAACTCTCAACTCCATCATGACCGTTCAGGTGACTGTCAGTCAGTGTGACTGGGAACAGGAGTTTGTCGTGGTGGAAAATCATCAGTCAACGGAATCATCACACATTTTAAAGTATTACAATCTGGAATAAAGCGGAAGACTAACCGACAGACTTTGCCAAACATGCTCTTGGTAGAATATTGTGCTGTCATGTATATTCGGGAAGCTGCGACTCTGAATGTCCTCAAACCTCCAAGGAGACGCTGGTCCGGACTTTTTGTTCCAGTGAAAGATGTCGACGCTATTTATTTCTCCCGTTTATCCATAGTTAACATTTTTCTCACTTGTTTTGAACCATCTGTCTTTATTTATCGCACAAATTGTGACCGACTTCTCCGTCTGGGAGTGACATCTTGCCGACTGTGATCATTTTATGCCCGCAATCTGTCTGGCCAAGTTGTGACGAGCATGATGGCTGATACTGTCTGTTTGGTGTGGATTTCTGTGCGTTTGTGCATATGATAAATGCAAACACGGTTGTTCTTATTTGCCTCCATAATGGCGACGCATGGATGTGAAAGTCTGTCAACAAAACAGCAGAAGAAGATCCCTTCTTCGCTGCATACTGTCTTTGCCAATCCCCCTCTGCCACATCAGTGCTTTGTTGTCTCTTGTTAACCTCCTCACACAGCGCACATCCCCCGCTCTCGCTTCTCTTTGGCAATCATTTCCTTTATTTTGAGCAGGAGATGGGCAATTGCCATGATGAACCTGTTGTAATCCGGAGCGTTTTTTTTCTTTTCTCGCTTTCTGTGCTTTCTGTGATAAACATCCTGTTGTCCTCCTCACACTGTCTTGGGTCACAGAAAGCAAACAAATTATCATTTCACCAAAAAAATAAAAGGTGTTGATGTAAAACGGATGCAATCATACCCGGCTGTGTCTGGCTCCGTCTTTGTACTCAAACTTTGGAAGGAAAAAAATAAAGTTTACTGAATTGTTTTATAAATGAATACACAGTGGCCATGTTGGTCGATACTTTGACAATATGATGGCCTTAAAGGGGACATATGCTTATTTTCAGGTGCATACTTGTATTTTGGGTTTACACTATAACATAATTAGATGCTTTATGTGAACAAAAAACATAATTTTCCTCATATTGTCTGTCTGATTATACCCGTAATCGCCCCATTTTAGCGCCCGTCTCTTTAAACCCCCCTCCCAAAAAACGCCCGATCTGATTGGCTTGGGAGAAACATATGGTGCACCTTTCCAGGAGAGGGTGAGAGGGGGCGGTGTATTGTAATGAGCCTGCACGTGACATGAGCTGTTTTCACTCGGTCTGACTGCGGGGAGGTTTTCATTGTTATATCATCATGCCCCTTGATACCCGGTTCTAAACGGGAACCGTAGTAAATACCCGGAATATTGATAAGGAACCAAACCGATACGTATCAATAACAGTAGTATTGATCAAATCCTAATGATACACATCCCTAGTTTTCACAGAGTCAATCCGACATCAGTAAAAAGTGACAGCCAGCACGGCGGAACAGGTGTGATATTTGAATGACGTAGTGCGCCCAAACCTCGGGGAGATAAAAAAAAAAAAAAAAAAAAAGAACGATAGCAGCATTTAGCGGCTAACCTACAGCAACAGTGGATGGCAGCGCATTTGGGAGTCAAGTAGCGAGCAAAAGCACACACTCAAAAACCAACACTCATCCCCCCCCCCGCCAAGTTGCTTTTCCAACGTGTATGTTATATGTCACACTAGACGTCATGCTTCTTTTGCTCCCATGATGCTATCCGAAATCACACGCTGGGACAGCATCGTGGTGTATGGCTCCATGTGGGAAAGCAAAGCCGGCATAACAGCAGGTCTTCGTTACGGCAGTATTGCAGAATGTCAGTGTGAGATGCGCTATAGGAAGCTTGTGGATTCACATGTTCTTTGATCAAAACTGCCGGTGGGGAGCCACTCCAGAAACCACAATTTATGTGCGCGGAAGAAGAGAGATTTTCATGATCAGTCTCCCTTTAAAGGGTCTCTAAAACACCACTTTTCAAACAAAAAAATTTGTCTTCTTGCTTCTGGGAGAAATATTTTCCAAGCAGATGAAATAAAAGAATGCTTTAAATACAAGTGAGGTGCTGCTGTACGGTAGGTTGATGTATGACGCAACTACAGTTCAATTCAGTATTTCTGCTGAGGCAATGGTTGGAACCAGAAGTGTGAATAGATGAGAAGCCATCACTAACCACTAGAGCAGGGCAGAACAACTTGAGAACACTGATGTGCCCTAATATCAAGAAGCCATCGTTCCTGGGATGAATTTCAAATATCACACAAACACAAAAGGTGTTTTTTGTTCATGTGTTGTCCTCAGAGGATCTAACTCTGTTCAGCCTCGTTGAAAATGTGTTTTGATGTTTTCTGAAAACGGTGTAATTCCTTTTGTTGAGACCCAGGGTATCATCCACAGCTCTCAGCATCAAATATAAAACGTATGCGTGTTTGAAGTCAACATTGGGATGACGTTTGTGCGCTTTAGATCTTTTTTTAGCGCCCATTTGTATCCGAACGAATGGAATCCAGCTTTAGCGCTCCAGGGATCACGGTCCACTCATCTACATAAAGGTGTAATGTGCAGTTTTAATAATGAATAGGACAGGTGCTGCTTGTGTGTGTGTGTGTCCCGTGCATGAACAGTAGGTTTAATTGCATGCGAGTCTTCCAGTGTGTGTGTGTGTGTGTGTGTGTGTGTGTGTGTGTGTGTGTGTGTGTGTGTGTGTGTGTGTGTGTGTGTGTGTGTGTGTGTGTGTGTGTGTGTGTGTGTGTGTGTGTGCGCTGCAGAGTGCCGAGCAGGACCGCTGCGCTGCAACAGTAGTAACGAGCTGCCTGGTGCCTCAGTCTTTCTGATGAAGTCTTCCCTGTGATCACTTCTCTATCTAATCCCTGTCGGCCAGGTTCCTAGCAGCCTGCCTCCCATTAGTACAGCAGCTATCTAATGCATGCCGAGGAACTCTCACATTAACTCTCTCCTGACCGGATTAATAAAAGCTTCTCTCCCGCAGTGGGGCTTTGCATGCATTTCCATGCTAACAAACCTCTTGGAAAACACGATGCACATTCCGCGCTGCCTAATGAGGCCTAGATACAATACAAAGGCATATGTGGTTTCCGACCATGCGGCTGCTTCTCCTAGTTCTGATGTCATGGGTGTGTAAGGTCAGATGGTACGGCGATGTGGATTAACTTGTGCTCCTTCCTGCAGCGTTAAGTCTCTCGGGGTACGCCACCGTAACCGCGGATTCCTCAGTCCTTGCTGGCTGAATTATTCATGTACCAAAGCCACTGCTCATATCTGTGCAGGCAGCAGCTTCCCTGCAGCATGAGCCTGCAGTAATGTGACTTTATACGGACCAAAGCTCCCTTTACCCGACCAGCCAATGCAACATTCTTTACTATGCGCCTCGGACTGCCTGGTGTTTCCCCTCTTCTGCCCCTCTGCTCCATTTTTCAATCCCTTCCTCTCTCCCCTCTCACTCTCTGTCGCCTGTGTCCTTCTCCCACTCCCTTGACTTTGTAAGTACACACCTTTTGTCTCTCCTTCAATATTGTACTCTCCTTTTTCTCTCCCTCCGGCAGCAGTCAAACAAAAGCCCTTGGTCACATCTTTGAAGTCCCTTTTCCTCCTCCATCTTTTCACTACACTCCCTGTTCTCCCACTGCCTTAATGTCAGCCTTCTTACTTCTCCCTGAACAGTCACTATCCACCCTGAGAAGATGCTGACCTGCCATCTATGCACAGTAAGGTGCCCTCGATGCATCACGCATCCAGCTCCTGCCCTGGACTGCCTGGATGATAACTGGATCCAAGGGCATTTGTCGTCGTTGCCGTTGAACCTTAAAGATCAATTCAATGCCATACGTGAGATTTGCAGGATCTCAGATGCATGAGCGCCTGCAACAATGTGGCCCTGTAGCATTTCTTGATGTGTTGCTTTTCTGTGTTCGAATGTTCTATCCCCAAGAACTTGAAAGTGCTTTTCTGTGGCTGACTATCAGTTCAGTGTTGGACTTTGTCCTGTTTTTCTAGTTATCAGTGGCCACATGGGAGTTTGTTCCTTGGAGGAATTCGAAGCAGACCTGCACAAACTTTACAGTTTTTCTAACGGTAAGCAGGCGACAGTATGACAGGGAGTGAACTCTCTTTTAAAGGAAAATAATATCTTTATTCTTATATCTATCTATCTATCTATCTATCTATCTATCTATCTATCTATCTATCTATCTATCTATCTATCTATCTATCTATCTATCTATCTATCTATCTATCTATCTATCTATCTATCTATCTATCTATCTATAAATTCATGGCTTTGACAATAATATTAAGGCAATAAAGTCTTCATTGTGATAAACAACCTGTCGCAAACTACTTCCTGCTGAAAATAACAACTAGACAATTTGTATTTACTGGACTTTGACACATGTAAAGGGGACACATTTGTTACTGATTGGCCCAGACAGGCATGTTATCATAGGGACCAACATGTGAACTATTTTTCCTTTTTCCGACCAACTTGCGACTGATTCAAGCCATTACTTTATCGTAAATTAAATTTCCTCAACTGTCTGTTATTTTTAGCATTCAAAGCATCCTGTGTGTGTATATACAGCAAAACTCAAATGAAAATGCAGTGAAGAAGAGAAATCAAGTCGTGCAATAGATTCATCGAAGCATATTAGATATGAAAACTCTTGTATGAATAATGTTTTTGAACCAGTGTTTATTCAGAAGGGGGGAAAACAATGCTCTCTTTTTTTGGGAGCTGAAAAGAAATTGAGTGAAGTAGTTAACTGGTTTGAGATTCAAGCCACACCCCGAATTTTCATTCAGCAGTCGCTCCACCAAATCTCCAAAGTTACCTTAAAGGTCAGCCCACCTTAAATGAGCCTGGGCTGAAGTCGGCGCTAACACCCTTCACTTTAATCAGCAGGTGGCGAGCAACACACGGGAACTTGCCTTGGGCCATGAAGAGTTGCCGCATTTATTCACCGACAAATAGCCTAAACTTCTGAACTTGTTTTGAAGATGTAACCCAACAAATTGGGCATATTTCAAGCAGCGCTAGAGAAATTGATGATATTGAGTTTCGGTGGACGATAGAAACTCTGGTGTGCGTATGAAGAATAATGCATAAACTTGACGGAAGAACCAGAACTTGTATGAAGTTATGCAGCTGTTCCTCGTGCGTAAACGCTCTCTCTGCTATGTTCACATAATATTTTCCTCATGTTATGTATTATTTCATCCATCCGCAACCCATCCGATATCAATCAGAATGCTAATTATTATGACCCGACCCGCGGATACAACTGCAATCTACGCATCTCTGATGCACAGATCGATGGAGCCTACCGGATTGCATTTCACTTGAGTTGTACTTTGTACGATTTTCTGTGACAAATTAAATGATTGATGGATAACATACAACTTGCATGCAGCTCGAACTTCGCTATAGCTGCGAGGAATGTGAAACCGCCTGTGATCGGTCTGCAGAGAACGGCCTCGTGGAAGAGATGTTTGACTATTTTTCATTTCGACCACACACTCGATAACGTCACTGGCTGTTGGGCTTGCAGTAGTTGGCAGAAACCCGTTTGTCTTGTCACCCCAATGGATGCATGAACTTCCTCGTAAACAAACACAATGTGCGACTCTTCCCACCTCTACTGAAACCTGATCAGTCTCATGTCGCCGCCCTCGGCACGGCCCGCAGAGGCTCCGTTAGTCCGTCTGTGAACAAACACGGTATATTGTGTTAGTCACGTTGCCATATCACCTGTTTCCAATGCAGTACAAGCTGGATTTAGCGGGACCAGATTCCCGCAGTTACACATTCACACCTGGAAGCTTCCCAAAACAACCACAGTCGGATCTGCTGGCCACGGAGCAGCTCCACTGGAGCAGTGGAGGTTAAGGGCACCTCAGTGGCGGTAACGAGGGAGGAACCGGGGAACTGAACCGAAGACCCTCCGGTCACAACCTCACGTCTAACCTTTGGACACCACTGCCATAACAGAAATAAAATACTAAATGCTCCTTTATGTCATATTTGTATTAAGCCAATACAAAAGATATGAATTAATATATAAGCGCACAGGGAGAAAATACTGGAAGATACGTTCTAACGAAGGTGTCTTCATTCCAGTGTTTGGGCCTTTAGCATTCCTGTGTAGGCTCTGCTGCACGTCTATCTGTAGCTTGGTTTTAATGTGTCTGCGTGTTAGCACAAGTCACAGAAATGTCTCCACTCCATTTCCCAAATTGTCACACACAGAGCACGGGGTCCTCCAGAAATAATTAGTTTGTTACATGCTGTCAGGGGCAGTAATGCAAATCAAGGTCCGACATCTTGTTCTGTGATAATTTATCGATCCAGTCGGAGGAGATAACATCTAATTTACTAATGGAGGCTGATTGAACAGTACACCTCAGAGGAGAGATGGAGAGCAGGAGACGCAGAAGAGACTGGCGCTCCGCTCGGCCAGCTGGACGAGGTCTTTTTGCAGTTTTTCTTTACTACGTTATCACAGCCTGCAAATAGAAATTCTCTCTTCCTTCACATATTGGAAAGATATTCATCGCGCTGCTTTCAGTGAGACAGACCAATTCTCCTGGTAGCTTAGCAAGAACAAAATGTTCTTTTGGTACTTTTTTTTTACCCCCCATTTTTTGATATATGGCGTTTATTTCCGCTGCCTGTAGTAACCCCTTGTGTTTTGGCTCAAAATTACAAAACGAGGGGAAATACAATGTTTTAACGGCAGTAGTACAAATGTTGAGGATTCACTGAGTCTTCTCATTGTGGAAATAGGTGGCAAGTATCATAGAGAGCTGAGCTTTAATCTCAGTCCCAGAGGTAGTTTCACCTCAAAATGTGTCTGCCAATGTGTCAGACATACATATTTCTGTTTGTTGATTTGAAACTGTGAGTCTATACTTGACTAAGGATGTGTCTTAGGAAGACTTAGCATTTTATTGCTTTTGAGACTGCTCAGAATCCTTTGTTTTCTTGTCTTTTTCCTTGAGAGCTTATAAAACAGAACTGACGCTGACCTTACGGTGTTCTCCATTTGTAGTAATAGTACTGCTAGCTGCTAGCTTTATTGTACAGTGGTATCAGGAGAGACCAGTTTATCGACGGCATGTGTTTCCATCACGATGAATGGAGTCTTAATCCTTCTGTGGTTGTATGTTTGCATCTGAGTGAGAGCTGGTGCATCTTACTGGGTTCATAAAGAACATGCTAATTGGTAATTGCCTCCCATGTGGGTAAGGGAGGTAGCGTTAGCATATTCTCGATAAGAATAGCGTGAACCAGGAGGGAGTTGCCTATTAGCTTTTAATCTGATAGGATAATAGAGGGAAGTGGGAACATTAAATAGAAAGGTTTGGCTTCAGCTTTCTTGAGGAAAAGATGATTGAAGAGGAACTAAGTATTCTTACAGATTTTTAATTTCTAAATTCATTTTTATTGTTTTTGATTCCTTCGTTTAACAGAGAAAACACTTATTTGTATGATTTTCCGTTTCTGCCCTACATGCTACACACTGTTCTTTTATTCAAACACAAACAATAATTATGTTACATTTCATTAGCTGATGTTATTTATTTACATGTAAGATGTTTATCTGCAAAGTAACTTGGCTGTAAAAAGCACAATATTTACCTCTGAAATGTAGTGCAATGCTGAAGCAGATCTAATGTTTTACTGTCACTCACGGTGTAGATAACATCACAAACCTCTTGGTAAATTTGACTTATTCATCCGTATCCAGTGATGTCTGGGCGTTATTCATCCTCACAGCTGTAGTTTGACTGGGATATTTCAGATGTTATCTTCATTCCATCACGGCAGAAATTCATTTTCATCCTGAATTAAACTGTAAAAAGTTAAAAGACAAATTGCTTCTCTCACACAGTGTAACGAAATTAGACTTTCCTCACAAGAGACACAACGGCATTCGTGGTTCATTCAACTCTCTACTACGACACATTTATGTTTACCTGAAAAGGACCTCTAGTGTCTGTGTGAATTATTACCGGTCTCTGTCAGAAGCAAAGGCCTCTGCATTTATTTATTTTTTATCAGTCTTGTCGGGAGGAGGTTGACGTGGATGATGGATGCTTTTTTTCCTTTGTCCTACAGAAAGTCAATGTTTTCTTTTCACCATATCCGGGAGTCTCCCATGTCTGTAACCTTAATTCATTTTTTACATTCAAACCACATGTTTTCCTAAACAATAAACCTGACATAATGCATATTTTCATATTAAAATGAGGAGTTATCTCTCCGATACGTCCTAATTTTTCTACATTAAAAACCTGAATAAGGTGGCAGCTGACTGGAGGGAGATCGGCAGGGAGCTGAACGTTTCTTACTTGCTGTTGGCTATATTGTATGTCATATCCAGTGAATATTAAACGTGAGGCTGTGGCCTCCACAGATGGCGTGTGAGCTACGAGCACGCACAAAGGCGTTCACGCTCAAAGCACTGTTCAATGCAGTATTCTCCGAAACGCCAGAGGGCATCCAAACGATGTATTCTGTGAAGAAGCAAGAAGTCAAACAGTTTTACTGGCAAAACGCCATAAAACAACGGAGGAGGAATTGTAATGAACTGTAAAACGCATAGCTCATATTCATGGCCTACGTAATTGCCTTTTATACAATCCTTGTAAAGTAGATAAATAAATGTCTTATAATGAAACAAAGGTTGAATATCATGGCATGTCATCTCAATCTGATTTTGCTGGTAAAATATTTACTGAAACGTAATCGTTTAAGACCTGTTAATGTGTCATATTCATATCTTGTTGTGCTGCCCTTGTGTGGCTGAAAAATCAAATAATGCATAAACCAACCAGACCGAATCTCGAACAGGCAGCCACATTCCAAGCCCCCCCCCCCCCCCCCCCCCTCCAACTATTGCATGCGACTTCTAGCTGCTTTAATCTGCGAACATTCTCCAACCAAAGCCCCCGAGTGACGCTCTTCCCTTTCATGTCCACCGGAGCTTCATCTTCTCTTCTCCTCGCTCCGTTTCTTCCTCTCTGTCTGTATCTGGGTTTGCAGGGGCGCCCTGACACCCTGACCCTCCTCACGGCTCTCCCCGTTGCCTCGTCGACAAAATGCCAGAATAGTTCTGTGCCTTGGGGGAGTATGCAGAGATCAAATGTCCACCATTCAGTTTCGTGAACCGCAAAAGAGGCGCAGTGTCACCAGAGGTCTCCCCAGAGCACACTGTGTGCCAGGATGAAGAGGCTCGCTCATCACTGACTGATGAAGGCCTCAAGGATGACACCTGTGCGTTTCTCATTGACGTCAGCCGTCCCACCCGACAGCTTTGGTGGGAACGTGCTGTTTGTGATTTCCCCATCCTGTTCAGGCGTCTGTAAGAAGGATGCTGCAGTATGAAGTTGTTGCGGGGGTTGTGCGAATACAGGACCTTGAATTACCTCATATTCTTTGAAACAATGTCTGGCATGTTTGGGAATAATAGCAGAAAAGTTACTTCGTTGATAAAGTTTCATCCCAACGTTTGTATACCGCTATCACAAAAAAAAAAAAAAGATCATCCATGATGAGTCATCTAATGTGTAGTGTGCATGCATGGCGGGTAGTTGAATAATGAATTTGTATTTAATTAGCCCTGGATACACATGAGCCAAGGAAGAACAAAGAGCCTCCACATACGTTTTGGAATCTAGCCCCTGATGGGTCGGTGCCTGTTTTGAAGCACTGGGAATGTAATCATTGCATAATAACACTTAGAGCGCCGCGCTCGCAGAGACGAATATTACCTCTCACTTCCAAATCATTTGCGTTGCCATGGGAATTGAAGCTTTTTGCATTCTTCAGTAAGAATGGCCGTGCTAAATGCTTACACAAGGTACTGTTGTTGTTACATAAGAAGCACAGCCACTTTGCTAGTCTGTTTTAGGAGTTGACATGCCATCGTGTGTGTGTGTGTGTGTGTGTGTGTGTGTGTGTGTGTGTGTGTGTGTGTGTGTGTGTGTGTGTGTGTGTGTGTGTGTGTGTGTGTGTGTGTGTGTGTGTGTGTGTGTGTGTGTGTGTCGGTACGTGGGCGGCCTGCAAACCAATCCTGTGCAGGGGCCGATCGAATCTGCACTGTCGGCACAGATGGGACTTCCTGGACAGGCAGAGCTGCTTCCCTGATTGGCTGTCACTCTGTGTCAGTCACTCTGAGCCCGACTATCATTCATACAGAACACACATGCGCACACACACACACACACGCGTGCACACAGCAATAAATGAATTGGGCTTTGGAGAAGTCAAATGATTTGCAGTTTAATTGCAAAACTTTCATTCAGAGAGTTACCCCAGAGAATGGATCGGGAACGGTTGCCTGAGCCCACAACTGTTCCGTAGCAGCAGTTTACTTGTTGAAATGTGAGAGGCTCATTAGGCCTAGGCCTCCCTGATGAGACAGTTTAATTACATGCCATTGGGACTTGTGCAAGTGGTAGAGCTGCCATTGCAACTTGTATTAGCACTGTGACGCAGCAAAACACAACATAAGTTCTTCATAATGCAATTGTGGCCTTGCAATAGTCTGTTCAACAGTATAGGACACACACACACACACACACATGGATGTATGGGGGTTTTATTTTGTGAAGCTCAGGCTTTTATTTGGTGAAATACATGCACTACATGCAAAGTACACAAAAGTAAAGAGAGGGGAACAGATTCAATTCAGCACCACAGGGCAGAGAGAAGGTGAGGATTTGCTCGCTTGCATGTAGTCTGCGTTGTGTGCACATACGGTACATGGCCTTCTAAGGTCCTCATCAGACAGAGCGGCTTTCAGCGGTCTGTGGCGGCTTTTTGCAGTTGTTTACAAGTAGAGTGAAGGGTTTCGTGCACTGCTTTTGCGTTGCTGAGAGCATCACGTTTTCACGCTTCATGGGTTTTCACGCCTTGAACGCCTCGAGTTGAAAAAAAAAACAAAAAAGCACCCGACATCATTGATGTTTTTTAACATTGTGGTGACCTTTGGTAGACACTCTGAGGGGCTATATGACTTAACCAACCGTAGTCACCATGATCCGAACAGACGACAGCCGGCCTGGAGGTAAAAAGTGCGGTCGGCTACTTTCGACTTTGATTTAGTTATTTAGATTCATATAAAGTGTACTATTAACTGTTTGTCAATTTAAAGAAATTCGCGAGCGGGCGTCTTCAGCAAAAAGAGGCAGTGTGGCGTGCCTCGCGTTTTCAGTAGCCAATGACTCCATTAGGCCCTTATCAGAGAAACACCTCACAAGTGTTTGCAAGCTGATCTCCGGTGCCACAGGCAGTTTGACAAGCAGCCACCCAGACTGCTCTGTGCCGCCCCCATTTGTAGCAGATTGTCCCCCAGCCTTGTCTCTCACACCCTTCAGTGCAGACCTCGTGTGGTTGAACCGTGAGCCGTACCTCTGAGCCCGCTGGTTTCCCCCACAGATGAGCTCCTTGAGAAAAGCGTTCTCATTTCCTACCTCGGTGGAGCCTTTTGTTTCCCTGCGGCCTCTTTAGCATGCAGATGCAATTAGCTAATGTCACCGCGCAGGTGGGCTGATTCAGACCCCCTTCCTCTCAGCTGGAGTCGCTTAGACATTGCAATCCCAAGAAAATCTAATTATAGAGCCATTAATTTGTCTAGGTAATCCCGCCTGTCTGCCGCTCTGGAGAAGTAATCTCCCAGGACTGCGTTCATCAAGCGTGTGATGCCAGCAGAAGTGAAGCATTATCTAATTAACACGAGAGGACGGAGCGGCTATAGGAATTACATCTGGCCTCAATCACCTGCCAACTGTGGTGACATGCAGACAAAGTTGTGTATATTTGATTCTGAAATATCATCTACGCAGATGAACCGCTAATGAAAGGTGCTGAAATTTAAAATTTAAATTAGCACTGACTTGATACTCTGCACAACTGATGTTTCCACTGAAGGACTTCACACAAACATCCATGAATGTCTTTTATAAACACAATTGGTCAATAGTGCAGAGTCGGCAAGACGGGAACAGAAGTTTTTTGGGCGTGTTGTGTATATTCAAGACTTGTACCTATTGGAAAGGAAGCAAACCCTCACAATGTTACCGCCCAGTATTTGCCCATTTAGATCATCTGTACTGTTGTAAGTGCACCGACAGCAGTTCATGCATGTTCTTGTTCTGCTCTAGAAGGGAAATTGGAAGCTTGAACTACTTAATTCATTGTTTGAGTGAAATTGAACATAGTTTGTAGGTGGAATAAAGTCTGTGTTCCTCTTATTTAAAACAAAGTTAATTTTATAAAAGCAGGTAAATTATAATCACTCTGAGCAACGATAATCAGATAATATACTTTTTTTTTTTTTGCCGGGCTGTCGTCGAGGGCACATAGTTGTATTTCTATGTGGCTATCATTGTTACCTGTCGTCGGTAATTATACATTTGTATTAACACGACTTAATTGCTGAGATCTGGGAAGTTGGAGCAAGAAACGGGTTCAAATAAACCCCCAGGTCAGCAAAAATAATTTAGGGAGAGAATGAAGGCAAACTGAAATGACGCAACAAACTGCGTGTTGTAACCGACCATACTTTTGTAAATAAAAGTGCTTTAGATAATCTGAGTAGAACTCTGATCATCCACACATTTTGTGCTTGGTTTTTCACATAAATTAAAATAAAGTTTAGTATTTCACACTAAATTGCAATGACTCGTCATGTTTGACTCTTGACACATCATCAGGTATACAGAAGCGTGTTTTGCCACCGTTAGCGAGCTAATGTCCCCGCCAATGCAGTGACACCAAAATGGATCGGTTCTGGAAACGAAAAAGTGATGTGGGAGACAAGCCTGCACCCGTAAAAAGCTCCAAAGCGCGTGAAGAGGAAATATGATCCGGAATACATTACATTTGGATTCATCATGACAGGCAGTGACGGATGAGGGTGAGCAGGATATTTATTTCAGTCATTACGGCTGACAGTGGCATAACGCATATTTACAGCCCTGTTCATGTTTTTTGTCGTTTATTTTGGGAACGTGGTCCTCGGAAATTTTTTAACAATCAGAAGTGGGCCTTCAGTTACAGAAGGTTCAGAACTCCTGCTGTCATCTACACAAATAAGAATGTCACATGGCAGCTCTGACGCAGGGCACTTCCTGCATGCCAATGGTATTTTACACTGCAGGACTTAGTCTAGCGGCTAACGTTAGCGGACTTTAGTTCGTTCGTTAATCTTTCTTAGTCTACGCTCATCTACTCGTACTTGGTTTGAATCTGAATCTCCTGACAGAACACCACGGTTGAATTTCAGCATATGCTCCGCCCTCATACATATACTGTATATATATATAACTTACTATGTCTTTGAGCCTCATGTCCTTAGCCTATGTGTTAGCATCACTAAAGGATGATCAGAACCTTGATCCAACTGCCTGAACATTTAGCTTGATCTGCATTCGGCACACGAGGATCGCGTAAACACATCTTGATTATATCCTCGTGATGCTACAGGCTCATCCTTCTGCCTTTTAACTGTACACATGCATTATTAACAACTCCCTGACACCACCCGACACAACAGGCTGATTTCTTTTACGTCAGTATTAGATGCCAACATTTGATCCTTCTTTTCTTTCTCGTCTAGTTCAACCACACAGTTTAGTATCTGATTTTTTTTTTTTTTTTTTTTTTTTTTTTTTTTTTGAGCAGCACATAATACAAGCTTTGATTGGACTCTAATATAAAAAGAATATGGCCAAGGACAGATGACAAACAAATACATATTATGGTCTCATTAGCAGACATGAATAGAGTTGAGAATTGCTCTGAAATATGATTTAGAAATATAAATTTTCTCCTTGATTAGATTTGAAATTGATGACTGAAAGTGTAATCAGGCATTGATAATATCAGCCTTTACAGTAGGATTGCAGTGGGACTGGGATCAGAGAGAGGAAGAGGATCAGAGAGAGGAAGAGGAGGATGAGAGGAAGAGGATGAGAGAGAGGACGAGATGTCTCTCCTATGATTACTTTGTCGGGGTTTTAAAGCAAGCGATGGTGTTAGCAAATCACTCGGCACTGAAATCCGTTTGTTCTCACCCCGCTCTTATTTGTGGGTTTTTTTTCGCCGTGTCAAAGCGTTTTGCCAAACCTCATCCCACTTTGGGAAACAAAAAAAAAAAAAAAAGAAACTCCTCGCTTTCTTCTTTTTGCTGGCGAGCACTCAGGGGTGTTACTCTGTAATCACATTAGCAGGTCATTTGTGACGGCTCTTTCACCACATGCAAAGTGTTTAAAGGATCTTTGCTCTTCCAGCGATGTGCCGGGAGGAGTCTTGAAGCAGACATTTTGCCAAAATACAGGAGGAGGGAGGGATACAAATAGAATAGGCTTTTGTTATTGTGAAGGCAATCATCGGCGGTGTTTGTTTGCATGCAGTCGAATGCAAACTGCGCGTTCCAGAGTGAACAAATAAAACGAGGTATCATTACCGCCAATCCGCATCCTTTTGTGTGAAACGTGGCCCCGGTCCCGTGAGAGAGTATATTCCACCATCTTTAACACACACATGAGAGCTCCTGCTGAAGAAAAACAGCTCGCTGCACACCGAGGACGTAACCCAAACCTTTGCAAATGCCATCCTCCCTGTGAGTAAGTTTGCTGCTGCTATTTGTGTCACAACAAACAACCCCTGGGTGTGGATGACTGACGGGCTGTGAGTGATAATTTGTCACATTCTGTCGTTATTCCTTTATGCTGACTCACTGTGCATTCTGAAGCGCGCGGCGACACTGTCAACCAGAAACGTGAGAACACCTGACAGCGACAACATGAGAGAAGACGCCTTCCTTTCTTTATTGGAGCGACGGGGTTTAAACTTCAGATTTAAGCGTTTCACACTGGGGCAAAGTAAAACAAACAATACTGTTGCTCTTGGGTTGATGTGGCTTTGATTCTTAGTATCAACTTATGTGCTTTTCTTTGCCAAACGGCACACGTCGGCTGAAGACGACGCGTATGATGGGAGAAAAGCCCTTTGAAATGCTAACAGGCCACAAAAGTGCCTCGCATCGACCACAGCCGCCGTCCCGGCAGTCAGCTCTGCGCGGAGCTGTTTAGCAACTCGCCCCATTGATCGCCTAAAGTGAGCACCCGCCACAATCGGCATCCTATGACACGAAGGGGGAAGCGGGGGGAGTGCAAGAGGTGCAATTAGCTGCTCCCAGGAGCACTGCAGGAGTGACAGACAATCAACATGGAGGGAGGGAAAGAAAGAAAGGAGTGTGGTGCAGGGGGGGGGGGGGACAGAAATACAAAAGAGGGGAGGAGATGAAGGTGTATACAAGGAGAGGGAAAAGATGGTCATTACCCAAATGGGCCGTTATGCCCCATCTATCCATCCCTTGCTGCCATACCCCTTCGCCCACGCCACAGGAGTTTTAATTGGCCCAGTACACAGTGTTTGCTCAAGCACTCTGCAAGTTTGGAGAAGGGCTCTGTAGGGGAATGTGGTGAGCTCAGTCATGCTGGAAATATATAAGATGGAAAAGAGTGGGTGGAGGAATGAGGTCTATCTGTGTGTATGCGTGTGTGTGTGCATTTCTGTGCCTGTTCCACCGCACCTAAAACTCATATCAACGTCGAGAATTTCATACCCAGCCACGTGGATAACGAGCAGCTAGAGTTTTGGTGATTTCCTGTGAGGGAAACATAAAGAGGAATCAGCAATCTCCAGGACTCATTATATCGCTGCTGTCACTGCATTAAAAGTACTGGTCACTAAACCTCAACTCACCGCCAAGATGAAGCCTCGCTTATTGTAGAGCTCCACATGACTGGGATTTCTATACTATATCTGAGAGCTGATGAAGTTTTCACAAGAGTGTATAATGGCTCCTGCACCGATAGCTTCACGGCGCGCTGTGTTAATCATAAACCCAGACACGTACAGATACATACGGCTTGCACCTCACGCAGCAATGTTAATTTAGATCCTTTTTTGCGAGAGCGAAGTTGACTTAAAAGTTCAACTGACTTTTCCGGCCCCCCCCCAGCAGAGGGTAGAACTGAAGTCTTGTCTTTTTCAATCGGATGAATACCCTCCATGGGATTATCTCACCTGGCAAAGATGGACAGTCCTTGGCTACGGGGAAAGTCTTTGCTTGTGGCTGTGACACTATTATATCCTCAGGATGTGAATCGGAACACTAACAGTTGCCTGTGAATTTTCTTTTCTTTTTTTAAATGGGACAAAAGCACCATTATGTAATTTACAGAATGCAATGAATACAACAGAGACAGTGAAACATTTGTTTTCCTTTTTCAAATATGACTTTCACTAAAATTTAGCCTGTATCTTAAGTTTTTACATATTGTAACGTTTGCATGCTTTGGAAGTTTGCACTACACATTAAACTGTCACTGTCGTTTTATTTGATCAAAAGAACAGCAGCTCTAACATCTCCCCAGCACAGTGGACTACAGAGCTGCAGTACACTGCAACAAACACCTTGATATCTTAGTCAAGACTTGTAAAAGATGTTGGAAATTAGCCAAGAAAAACCTTCGTATTTTTGGCAAAATACTTTTTTTTTTTTTTTTCTGATGAACTCTTGTATTTGCCCAAAGACGTTTTCTTTATAATGATTTATTGATATTACAAAGCACATCAAACGTGTAAGATCACACTTTCAATATGTATTTGATAAGGTCTTAGGATTCTTTAAGTTTTTATACATGAAGTAAAAACGTTGTTTTACTCCTCAGAAGAACAAGACGAAGCTGCTTTGAGGAATACTTCAGAACTTTTTATTTTATGGGTACATCAATATTTTTTTGATAAAAATTCTTCACACCTCTCGTTCTCTCACACACGTGCACAATTGAACATTTTCTGATAGCCTTGTCTGATCCAGGTATGTCAAACGAAAACATCACACACACGTACAGGTCCATAATTGATGTGCTCAACTTATCCAGTTGGAGCAGAGGAATGGGACGGTGAATTAATCATAGAGAGAGAGAGAGAGAGAGAGAGAGGACCGGCGCCATGAATGTGCTGAACAAGGCGGGCCGAGGACACCGTCGTGTACGACGCCACGCAGCCCGTGTGTTGTAAAAGCTGACCTCATAACTTGATATGAATACAATATTCATCACTCAAACAAGCCAGCTGCACAACAGCTGCAGAATTATTGTCTGTTTTCCCTTCGATGTCTTAGCGTAAACTAAATATATCTTTATCACATGGCCAGATGGAGTGAGTGTAGTTGAACTGATTTCATCAGCTAAAAGAATGGATGGTGGCAGATGAAAAGGACAAGCTGTCCCTGAAATTTACAAATCCCTGGAACGCTGAGTGAAATGGAGGGCAATTCAACATTGGAACACTTTGTACACTTGATTTGAAAATAAATATTGAGTATCAACCAAGCGGCAATCTCAGGTTCTGAAAGCTAATGCAGAAGTGTCTTTAACCTGCATTCTCCCTACTGACCACCAGGGGGCGACTCTTCTGGTTGTATAGAAGTCTATGAGAAGATGGCTCTACTTCTCTCTTGATTTATTCCCTCAGTAAATACCGTTAATAATTAACTGCACATACAACAATAGATTTCTGGGAGAATCTAATCGCGCACATTTGCTCATTTTTTCATCTGCAAATTAATAACTTGAGCACCAAATGCAAAGCATGAGACCGGTCTCCCTGAGTTATCTTGAGCTATTTTTATTTCAGCACAGGTTCCTGAGGTTTACACAGTCCATCGAACCATTAATCCTTCTCAGAGCAACAACATT
This sequence comes from Lycodopsis pacificus, assembly GCA_028022725.1. NCBI lineage: Eukaryota > Metazoa > Chordata > Actinopteri > Perciformes > Zoarcidae > Lycodopsis > Lycodopsis pacificus. Next base: position 4,643,665 of record CM051705.1, on the reverse strand, counting down.
AATTGTTTATATGAGGAACTTCTTTTTCATTTGGATCGATTTGTGCTTTGACCCAGCGGATTAAAAGAAAAGGGCAGAACTTTAGTCGTTGAAAAACATTTGACTGAAGCGGCGCGATGGCAGAAACTACAGGGAAATAACCCACAGAGTGAAAACACACACTGAATGATGCTCATGTGACTGCGAGCGTCCAAGTCAGTCACCCCGAGTGTGAGAACTCGTCTGTCTGCCGCTGTACAGCACATTGCCTTTGATCGCTCTGAAATGTCTGCGTCTGGCGATACATTTTCATCGTATGAGTGCAACTTAAATGGTCTAGATGTCTCAGTTGCACCGAAAAACACCATCAATATCGCTAATGTACCTTTACAAGGGCGAGGCGACATTGTGCTAAGAGCAACTATGAAGTTAAATTATGCGAGCAGAATATCACCTCCTGGATGCTTTCAGCTCCAAGGCCGGTTATGAGCTGGTGTGATATATGACCCTGCAGTGGAAGACGGGACGTTTGAGGTACTGATGTTAGGAATAAAGAAAATAACCGAACAGACACGACTTTTCCGAAGAGACTAAGGCTTATCTAATAACGGGTTCAGATGTACTGCAGAGGAACCATGTGTGGGTCGAAGTTGTTCATGGTCGTCTCCGTCCCGCCGTACACCACCTCTCTCTCCAACTCTGTTCCGCTCCAGCGGACGCTCTCCTTTAATCCGATCTGATGAGGACCCCGGTTGTCCCCTTCTCACTACCGTATGGAGAAATGTATGCTAATGTGGCCCGACCGCAAGAAATGGAAATTGGACTCCTCGGCGCTGCTGCAGCAGCCTGAGACAATGCAGCCGCGAAAGAGAGGCGGCGTTGTTCCACGACAAACGCCAAACGGGGAGATAAGAACTTGTCAAATTTGATCAGCTATGAATTATGCATCACTGGCCACTGAGTTGAAGCGTCGTGCTTTTTTTGATGAAGCCCCTTTATCGCTTCATCTGTTTCAGCATGTCTTCATGTATGTGCATATGCAGTGTCTCCTGCGTGTGTGTAGATGAGATAAAGCCTCCAACACTGATAAAGACACAGAGACAGCAACTTATTTTTTGCTTTTCTGATCTTCAGAAGAAGAAGAAGAAAGGAGCAGCGCATTGTGAATTCAGATCCAGGACGAACAAAGGCAACTTGTATAGGGCTCTACCAGGTAAACCTTAGATGTGAGCAGATAGAAGCCCCTATCACAGATACCCCTCCATCTGGGCGAGTGGTTGGGGAAAGAGCTGCTAACAGGATTATGTCTGCCGTGTTCGCCTTTACCAAGCAGACGGCGGGGCACGATCGATATGTGACTAATGTGATCGGGGAGGGCTATCACCCTTCGTCTCCTGCTTTCAATGAAACCCCATCAACCATGCGACCGTGTAGCTCCGTGCACTAGACCGCAAATTGTCCCTCCTCTCCGAGCCCTATACAGTAAGCTAACTGAGGGCAGAATATCTTCCTGAAATGGGATACGTCTGATATCATCCGATGTCTCTCAATTTGATCATTTGAATCCACAGTGGAGCAGATAGGCGACTCGGCCGCGTTGCTAACAGATCAAGGTTCTTGTTGGTGACAATTGAGCGTGCCATCCGAGTGCAATTTCATTCACGCACGGCCCAGGACTGCAGGTAGCATGAGCCGAGCATATCTCATTAAAATAGAGCAGAATGGCTCTGCCTGAGTCTATTGTGCTGTTATTCCTTGGTGATGTATTCCTCCCCCATCCTGCGACTGTAACCGAAACGTCTCAGATCCCGAAGCCCCATTCGCCCCTCTCCTTTCTCCCCTTCTCCGGGAAAGAGAGAGTGTGATCTCCCATAAGTTAATGCAATTGTCACAGCACCTTATGAAATCGCCACCGTGTAAGCAATAACATCTGGCAAATAGATGGCGCATATAATGTCCGCTGAGCGTCACTGCACACAACCCTGTTAATGAGTGGAGAGACGGACCGACGGGGACGCAGACAATCGGGAGCCGATTGATGACGAACAGACAGGATGATGTCAAAGTGCGAACTAAAAGATGGAGAACAAAAAGAAATGATGTGAAAATGATCAAGAATCCTTTTTTTATTTCAACATTGCGTGATAATTGATAAAAATGTAACAAAAGACAACCTTTAATCTGGAGCAACAGGTTAAAGGTTGAAGTGCCATCAAGGTTCGTGTGACAAGGCCTTGCAATGAATAGATTTTATGGAATGATGTCTAGCATCTTGTGCCTGTTTGTGTGTTTTGGGACGGCTGTGGCTCAGGAGGTGGAGCAGGTCATCCAGGAAGATCGGAAGTTCGAACCCCGGCTCTTCCGGACCTCGTGTCGACGCGTGTGAATGGGTAAATGTTGACATGTAGTGAAGGCGCTATGTAAATGTGATTTACCATGTTTATCTGCCAACTTGAGAAATTCATGTCTTCCTAAAATGAATAACTTTTGTGATTCCCTGGCTAAATAAATTGAGCGCCTTTTCTGTCATTTTTGTTTCTTTGCGTTCTCTGTGTGTATCCGTCCACCAACGCCAAAAGAGAGAACAAAAGAGAGAACAAATTACGTATTTTATAGATATCATATTGATATTGTTATCATGAATTACTCGTGTAGTGCAAATCTGATATTGTGACCGCCTTATTCATAACCACATTTATTTTAGTATTTACTAAACGAGCGATTCTACTGGTCATGGGAATTCTGTTTAAATGGTTTTAGTCCAACTTCGTTTTTCCTGGTACTAGAGTGGGCACGTAGTGAAGAGGCTTATGCCAGAAGGTTATGAGATAGGGAATCACTGAAGATTCTCCAATCCACCGTATAATGATACAAATCTGCTGTGTGTGCATGTGTTCCCAGTTAATGCATCATGCTGAGCAGAGCGGAGAGCGCCCAGCTCCTCAGCTTCCCTGGCAGGCCTCTGACAGTCGGTGCTGTCTTCCCAACCTGCCCTTCCAACGGGACGCCAGCTGGCCCGCCGCCGCCGCCGCCGCTCCACCGCCATCACCGGGGAGGCCGGCTGAGTGAAGACAGGGCGTAGAAGGAGAGCGAGAGAAGATGGGAGCTGCCAGCTCGCGCCATCCTCACCCGCTCACTGAGATGTTAAATCTGTCGTCGGCCTCGCTGTCGCCCGTCGCCGGCTTGCAGATTTGTATGCAGCCGGTGAGTGTAACTCATTGCCGACTGCCTCCTTTACCCATTCCCTCATCCGGGGGCGCACTCAGCCTCCCGAGGCATCTCCAGCGCCACACTGTTTCGAGAATCATTTACGATAACAACAAAACATTCGGCGAAAAACCTTGAAGGAACACAAAACATTCAAGTTTCAACACGGTCAGCTTCCTACAGCGAGAGTCACGCTGCTCCCGCTCTTTAATGAAGCCCCGTCTGAGCAGGCTTTAATCAGCCAGAGGAGGAGGAAGGGGAAACTGTTGTGATTATCTATGTATTAAACAGCCCTCCTTGCGGTTCCCCATGTTCTCTGTCACCTGCGTGTCCCATTGGAAGTGTTCGGTCAGCAGTGCTGAGGGCAGCACATCGAACCTGCATCGCGGTGTAATTAGGCCCTCCACATATCACAGTTCTGCTTGGCTCTGCTCTCCTGAGACGTACCATCATGCCGACACACGCATACCCCCGGAAACCCGACCCCCAGACCCCCCAGACCCCTCTGAGACACACACACACACAAATACACTCCCAAACAAGCTCATGTGTCTGTGCACGCCTGACCACATACAGTATAATGTGTAAATATATATATGAAGAAAGATGGCTGGGATTACGTGGTACAGGCGTTCACTACAAGGCAATGATGCGCTGCTATGTCTGATTCATTTTCATGACCTCTGCCTCAGCTACGTCTCTTCTTACAGGTGGAGCAATGGCACACGCCGTCCTATTAGCAATCCTCGTGTCAAAAAAGTGATTTAAGGATGAAAGTAATCCGTTTTTGAACAGTCACACTTGGTTATGGTACAGCCTGTCAGACTGCCAAATCCTTTACTGTAGCAACTTTTGCATTTATATCCCGTTTACGGGTGTCTGCTCTCATTTTACATCTATTAGCAACATATAAGTCTACCGTGTTGGATGCCTGCCCAGCAATTAAATGACAGCTGGGATATGTGATGAATGATGATCAGGAATAAGTACACACTAATAGAGAAAAGACAGATGAGTGAAATCTTCCACTTATCCGCCCACAGTTTCAGTTAATGCACTCTAAACATCTATGTTAGGTGGTACATCTGCATTCATACAACAACGTGCATCCAAATCGACTGATGTGAGAAACAACGCTACCTCGGATGCAATTCGCATTAGCGTCTCACAAAAGATTAAATCTAATTCCGTGATGAGCTCTGCATGATGGTTTAGCGGTTTCAGAGCTCACCCACTGCTCACACAGACGTCTTATGAGCCTCAGCCGTCATAAAAACCATGTCTCGGTTGCTTGGACACAGTAGCGAGACACACGAGAGTATATCCGGGGACTTAAAGCTGAGCGAACAGAGTTTGTTGCTGAATGAAACGCGACTCTCCCTTTTTGTTCAGCTTTGCACCAAAAGCCGATCACATCCCAGGTGTTGCTTTGGGTGAGGATTAAAATGTTCAGACTGAGGTGTGATGAGGTTTCAACAACCTTGGTGAAATGGTTCTCTGACATACTCCGCCAACATTTCAAATATTCATGATGTTGTAAGCTCCACGGTAAAAAAGCAAAGTCTGCTCATATCACTCACCCAAAAAACCCACTTCACTGACAGGTTCAATGAGACACGAACTCTACCGGGTATTCAGATCGGACATGAAAAAGCGTGAATATCTATGTAATTGTTATTTATTACTGAAGCATGAATTGTATCGGGTCTATACGTGGTATTTATGTGAATTTATCGTTATTCCTCATCTATTGGAAGTTACCCAAAGTCAAGTTGATGTAACGCGGCTTTGACCAACCGCATCATTGAGCTGCTGAGCGTTGTGATATTCCCGATGACAGCTGAACAAAGGTTTAGCTCAACCATTGACTTCACAGCCAAAGTCCTCCGACAGCGAGGCTTTTCATGCAGCAAAAAAAAAGAAGGAATCTGGTCGAATACATATCCGTCACCTGCCACGAAGTAAGCAGTAGCTCACTTCTAACATTTCCTGACACATCGCAACGACATCATCCCCCCCCCCCCCCCCCCCCCAGACTCTGTCGTCCTGGATTTATTTTGGCTGCTGCTGTCACGCCATTCCTCCAGCAATGTTTGATGATGGGAAGTCCAGACAAGCTAAGTACGTTAGTTTATATCAGTTCCTATTGATCCCAAACGCAATATCTCTTTGTTCAGACTGACATAGGAGGAACATAGCAGTTTAGTTTTTTTTTGTGATAAACCTTTACTTTCTGTTGCGAAATTTTAAAGATTAAAGCTCCCATTGATTTATTTAATGTTAATAATGGATGCAAATACTATGTATAATGTGAAAAGGCTCGCTTGCAGTGGTGATCCCACATCGTAATATCACCCGACTATGCAGAACTCCTCTGCTGTGCTGAGCATTTTAGCGTCTATCAGTTCCTTGGTTTTGTTTTACGACTTGCAACTTTAAGGTTTTGATTTACTCTCGCTGCTCTCATCGGCATCATTTTCAGCAGCTGTTGTCAGCAGCTTTGAAAAGCCCAACGAACTCCACCTACACCATCAAGACAGACAAAGCTGGTGAATGTTGCTGAGCCTTTAGGAGCTAAACAGACGGATGTTCACTCTCAGGAGTTTGTGGAGACCAAAACAGAGTCAAAAGCAGGATGAAGAGATGGATGGATAGATAGATAGATAGATAGATACTTTATTAATCCCGAATTTTGTTGGAATATTGGACAAAACTGTCGCCATAGCACCTTTTTAAAATGTGATATTACTTCATTGTTGTGCTGCCCCTGTAGCTAAGAAAGAACTCATAATGTCTGTTTAAGAATTCATGAAATTAGTATTTCTGAACTAGCTACCCCGCAGAGCTTGAGCTACCATGAGAAAATGTCCAATTGGATCTATAACTCTGCCTCCATAAAATGAGCATTAAATGATGGGATACTCAGTGGCCCTGACTTCACACCTTTGTGGAATATATCACCAGGTCTCTGTGTGGGTTTTTTCTCTGTGCGCTCAATTTTCCTCCCACAGTTCTGACACATTCAGGTTAGGTGAAGTAGAAAATGTAATATTGTCTGAAGCTGTGAATGTGGTCTTTCTATCTGTGACCGGTGACCTGTTCAGGGTGGACCTTGCCGTTTGTCAAATACATACTGGGATAGGCTGCTGCCCTATACACAACCCTGAACAAGAAACAGAAAGGGATGGATGGAGAGATAAACACGTCTGTAGTGCAGTACACACTGAATAAAAGAGTTTTATTTGCACAAAGAAAATGATTGCTAATTTGTAATTGTATTGAAAGTTGCATGTTATGGATGTGTTTTTCATTTTAAAAAGATAAATGGTTTGAATCGGTATAACCTGCTCCTCTGAATGTTTACAAACAGGCAAATCAGCCTCTAAATCCTCAGTGTTCTCTCATATTTTCATGATTATCTATTGGCGGTGGTACTTTTGGTGCCAGAATGAACGCGTGCCAGGCATAAACAGCAGTGCGCAGTCAGTTGTTTTTCTTTTTTTAAGCCAATAGAAAAAGACAATTTAAAGGACAACCGGGTGAGCAGATGGCAGAGCCATTATTATCCCACACCTGAACCACGGTGCAAAATAGAAAAGCCAACGGTTACACAGCGGCTGTTTCCAGCTTTATTTGACCACTCGATTACGTTTTAAAGTGGGCAATGAGAAGGCAATGCTGGGTGGAAATAAGAGACACAACATGATGCGACGCTGCCGGCGGAACATTGTTCATCGGCCACGGAAGATAGAAACTTAACATGACTGGGTTCAAGGTAAAAGCTCCTTTACAACGCAGGAACCATGTTCACGTTGGGTGTCAAGCAAACGAAATGCAAATTAGAAATGCAAAACTTGGGTAACGTTTTTTTAAATTATTTTAATATATGTATTCTACATTTTATTTTATGGTTCCGAGTCACAAATATCGACCGCATGCTGGTTGCTTCTCCCTCCTCCGTGTGCTGACAAAGAAAAAGTGATTAGAATTCAGCTTCCATAGAAGTGAATATCCAGCCCTGTAAATCAAATCTGCTGGCTTATGAAGGAGAGGCCACAACAATTTTGAGAGCAATATGCAATATTCATTGTTCATAAATAATTAATTTGTTTGCTCGCAACTCAGCCTAAAGTGATTGTGGCCCTTTTTCATTTGGGTGTATATCTATGGCAAATAGGGTCCTGCTGAATGGAGTGGCATTTGTATTTCATTCACACACACACACACCACTTTACCCATACTTCATTGCTTGCTGCTGTTGCTCCTGGCCCTGCTATGTTTTCAGAAAGAGCTCTGATTCACAAAGAGGCTGTCGTGCAGAACCGGGGCACAGGATCTGCCGCAGATAAAGAAAATCATCACACTGTGATGGTTTCTTTCACGCAATTATCCAAATGTGTTTGTACACGGAGGTACAAATGGGGATTACTAATAATGGCCTCTCGGTGGAGGTAGGACTGGTGTGCAGTTGAGCGCTGATCCGAGGCCTGCCGAGATACAAAACAATTCTCCAAGTTTTCTCTTCAACGAGGGGTTTCCTCCCTGTCACTCTGTACCTGCAATTTTAAGTGGAGTTGGTAATGTAATTTACTGTCTGTCGGGTGCAGTGTAATGATTTTACTTCTGAAGATTTATTTTCCCGCCCCGGTGCAGCCGAGAACACGAAGGCTAACATGGGCCTCACTTTACCTTCTTTACAGAGAGATAATTACAATCTCAGACACTGAGCCAAGTAGCGCTGCATACTAAACCGGGAGTCACATTTTCTATGCAGCTGAAGGGGTTTAAATCGGGGAAACTGATTGCACTTGCTCGGATCATACTATTTGTGATTTGCACAGCGCTGGGGATACGCAGCATTGTCCGCCATGAGGAAAACAAATCGTCTGTTTCTCATTATCATGAGAATGTTTTTCCCTTTCAAGGTAGTTTTCTCATTACACAAAAATATCAAATGCAGTGTGTGTCTGTGTAACGTTGTTCTGGGTGTAAGCGCACTACTTCACTACTTATATACATATTACATTTATGCAATGTATTCATGTATTCATTGTAATCACCATATTACATACATCTTTATTTGTATGTAATGTATTACATGCAGCTATAGGAAAAATTCAGTTTTACCATTGAATCACTTATTCCATATGTATAAATTAATAAATATGCTGTAAGGATTTGTTCATGTGCGTCATGTTTCATGTAAATATGATTACAGCGTGTTATGCTTTGTTATCAGTCATGCACTGTTACAGATGCTCAGGAGTTATAGTTGTTACAGAAATACATTATTAACACTTTAATGTCCTTGTATTTTACGTAACTACAATAATCTTTCATAAACATTGATTTTTAATAAATGGTAAATACATTTTCATAATGATGAACTCATATTATCAAGACCTGAGCAGATTCTTCATTTGAGCGATTCGCTGCCATTTCAATGCAAAGAGAAAGTGCAGCAAGTTACGTCACAAAGCCTCTACAAGTTATCCTCAGATCATCTCCAGACTGTGTTCATTTGATGTATTGCGTTCTAACCTTCTACAGTGATACTGCTCTCAGTTGTCTGTGTATGATGCCAACGTATAAGGCCATCTAATGCTGAGGTTCATGCAGTTAACTCTGTGCTGTGTCACCAAAAACGGCTTCGGCAGAATCAATCGGACTTGGGACGAATCACTTGGGAGCGCGGCTGATCAATAGGCCAGGAGTTAGTTCTCCCATGCTGAAGTGGACAGCTGCAGTGTGGTTATCTTAGAGGAGACGTAAAAGGTTTCCTCAATCACAGTATAGACGGATGAATGGATTGGTTTGTGGAGATTAGTCCGATTGCATTGTTGAAGGGTGTCATGAAATATCCCCTTTTTGAGGAAAGCAAGTTAAAAGAGTGAAACTTTTTTCTTAATGTATTTGTAAATGTGTTTAGGTTGCAGTTTGAGCGTGACACTTTTCACGCGTTGGTGGCACGTTTTACAAAGCTTGAAATGTGCAGGTACCTTCAGACCCCTTCAATGAATACATTGACGATTCCACCTCTGCGGAGACCAGCCCTGATGTCTCACCAGGGAGCATCGCGAAGAGCGGCGGCCTCTGGATTCTGACTGCATGTTGATACCAGCTGCCATGAACCGCTGCACCTCCATTGTGAAATCCACCTCGTTTCACCCCAGTTATGTGTGTAAATACTGCCGACAGGCGTCCCGCTGCCGTGAATACAGAGTGTGTCGGAGTGCTGCTAGCCGGGGAAAACGGGGGTGTCTGAGGGAACATTTGTAGAATAGAAACGCACGTCATGCCCGTCAGAACTGCCTTTTGTCTTTATAGTCGGGCTAAGGCCTGCCTCTCGGCATGAGATCTTACACTAGTCTAGAGTGCACTGATGCTTTCCCCGACGGGAAACACTAAATCTAAATGGCGTCCGCTCTCTTCGTGTGGAAGAGCGTGCAAGAGCATTAAGAACAGATGGGGTCTAATTCCCATTAACATAAAAGAAAGTTATTTGTTTCCTTCTTAGAGAATCGACAGAGCAAGTATGCATTAACTCATCAGTGCTTTATGAAGCCCAAAAGATTTTTTTTTATTGGATTGAGGTTTGCACTTTGCCATCTTTTTTTTAATACCGCAGCCTGGAAGAGAGTCGCACGTGTTCTCGTCGAATGCACTTTTACCCGCCGCCTCCTTCCCTCCGGCCGGACTCGGAGGAGCCACATGCAAGTCATTATCCGCGCCGTGAACTAATTATGACACGGGAAAAACTGAAAACATTTCGGCCCTTATAAAATAGTCCTGCCAGCTTGAATGTGACCTATTTTTTTTTTTTAGGGGAAACATTTGTCAGCAGTGGCACGCGAGGGGACGCTTGGTTGTGTCCTTCTGTGAGTGTACACACTGTAGCTACCATGCATGAAGTCAGGTATGGGCAATTTTTGAGTGACAGACAAAAATACATCCCTTATCCCCAAGATGTTGGAGCATGCTTAATGGCACTTCCGGTTGTTCAGAGGTGAAGGTAATTGCAGTTTGTTGGAACCGTTAAAAGTCTCTTTGAATCCAAATGCTCAGGGCCATGCATGGCTTTACTATCTCACTATTTCCTCAGGGCGTGCCAAATGACATCTCTCTTGTTCACCAGATAGAAATTTAAAGTAATCATTCGCTTCAAATGTCACATTGGAAAGGTGCCGCTGACAATTTAAATGAAGCAAAAGCAACCCGACAGCCAACTAGACGAGCCTTGAGCTACAGTTGTCAGTGGAACCGTTTCCACAGGTGGCTACTGGCTGTTATATGACTTTTAAGGCAGCGAGATGGAAAAATACATGTTGTTCCATTTGAGATTTGCTCATGTGTGATGCCAACCAGAGCAGAATATTGTCAGGAGTACCAAAGCCATAACCCTCTCATGTTCTTTCTCACACACTCGCGGATACACACAAGCACAGACACACACTCTTCTGGCTGACCCTGGCTTTGTGACATCATAGGTCTGCTGCGTTTGAAGATGAATGTGAAGCCCATGGAGGCTCCCTCAAATGCCAAATTGTCTTGTTCCATACCGTATCCAACACCTCATGCACTGTATGACTGAATACATTTAGTCAAATGTCATACAGCTCGAACTACACTACTAGCGAGGGCCTTTTATATTTATAACCCCCCCATGATGCTGCACGGAGACACTGTACTCACAATGGGCTTCATAATCACATTTCCTCCAATGTCAGTGTACTTTAGCAGCATCAGACATCTTGTTTGAAATAAGGTTGCATTATATTCCTCCAGGGAAGCAGAAGATGGAAAGAGAGAGAGAGAGAGAGGGGGGGGGGCAGAGCAGATTTATTCACAACAGACAGATGGAGGGTTGAAGTCTAAGCTTCCCCGGTGGTCTGCCGGTCCAGTCCAAATTGGATGGGTGATGCAAACGTACAGTAATACACATGATTAGCAGCAAGCCGGTGGGGGGTGGGTGGGTGGGTGGGGGGGGGGGGATAAGCGACTACACACACCACATCAGCAGATGACAAAACACACACTTGTCAGAATTCTATCTGTGGACACTGGATGTTAAATGACTTGTTGTAAGCACTTTTCTAACACTGTCAGAAACAGGCACGTACGTACGTCAGAGAGCAAGCGATGGTTAAACATCCTGCATTAAAGCGACGGTAAAAGTGATGCAGCTCTCTGCTCCACACACCATTTGAGATGAAACAAAGCCAGTTATTGGCAGAAAATAACATCTGAAATTTCTTTTGGTTTGCTATCGACACTGCTTCACCACCCCGCCGTTCGAGGCCACTGCACTGATGACGGCATACAACGGATGGGAAAGATCAATCATTTAGATTTCAAAAATTAAATTTGGAGTAGCCTATATCAAATATTAACTCCACTAAATGAATCTTGCTCCTCGTGTCAGGATCAGATATTGTCAGCTCAGCTGAATTACAATGATGGAAGCCTCATGAGGCAATGAAATAATCATATCATATTTATTTATATTTTAAATGGTGAGAATGTGCGATCACAACGATAGCTTGGAGAGAAATTGGGTATACAACCCCAATGACTGCATGATTATTGATTCATTTAATGGAGTCCTGTAGAGGGCGCCAAACCACACACTGGTGCTCCACCAGTCACTTCCACAGTGTATCCCCAGCTGGGTGTAAAAATACCAATCTGGATTTATTGTTACTCGTACATTTTGATGCCTTTTAAACGCTACAAGGCCTTAAAGGACAATTATAGACATCACAGGGAAACCGAATCTAGAGATGAATCAAACTGATCAGGAATCAACCTGTGGCTCTTGACGTTCATCCCTTGTCCCAGAAGTCTAACATTCGGGGAACTATTTAACTAATTAATACCATTCAATCAAAATTTGGTTGCTAGGAAACAGCTAGAGTCAAACTTTTAGATCTGACCAGTGTTTCTATTACAGACCAATTCCAACAGGAAATACAAAGAAGTGGAAGCGTACAGTATACTGAAATGGTCAATATGACCATCAGTTCGGACTGAAGGACAATGGGGAGGTGAAACATGTAGTCAGAATGGGCCACATTTTAATTGGGATATTTCCAGCCATTAGATATGGCAAAATGTTATATAATGAAACAGGTTTTGCAGGTTCCCCCCCCCCCCCCCAGAACTGCCAGCAGGACCCCCCGAGGGCCTTCTGGGACCCCATTTGGGAACCACTTGGTACCCTTTTTTAAACTTGAAAAGTTATGTATTGCTAAAGTTGCCAAACACATCAGAGACCTGTGGTGGCAGCAGCAGCAGCAGCAGTGTGTGCTTGGATAGAGTAACCGACATCTCACTGTTTCAAGCCAAAATAGCATCTGTAGCAGATGAACGCTACATGGCAGACAGCATCTCATCCTCCCTGTCTGATAAAGGAGGCCTGGTGAAACATGAGCAGACAGGAGTATAGACTGGCTGCTTGGTGTTGATTGGAAAAGGTCTGTCAAAGCTAGATCTCCTGAATTCCAATGGCCTCTTCTCCCTCTCTCTCTCGCTCCCCCTCTCCCTCTCTCAGCTTCCAGCAGCTGCGCCTCTCATGCCTTTCCTGACGCTGAGCGAAGCCTCCCATACAGATGAGCGCTGGAAGCCACGCACCTCTTGACGTAGCCACAGACCGGCTGCGGTGCCACTCGGTCTCCGTAGCACGTATTGCGCAACGTGACTGATGCTCAACTGACTTCGCGACGGGCACATCCGGCTCCCCACCGTCGCGTGAATTCATTAAGAAAGTGGTCTCACAACGCCGAGGCAACAGCGGGCATCGCCGAGGCGCTGTGGAGGAACCATCCGCCGCTCCTCGCCGTACTGGACCCTCCCCTTGTCATTGCCACCGGGAGAGATGGAGCAGAGCGCGCGGCGTCGGGGTGCAGTCGTGATGTGACTGTGTGAGCGCACGAGCCTCCAACTGTGGTATCGGCAGCCTGACGGCCGCCTTACCAGGTGGAAACTGAAAATTTGACAGTGTCCGCGTGTGTGTGTGTGTGTTTTTTTTGTGTGAATCATGAGGTGATGGCTTCGTTTGACAACACGCAGTCAACGCAGCAGCTGCATCCGCGGAGCGAGCCTTGACCACAGCTGGATTTTGAGGAGCTATGTCCGTGGGCACCGAGCCTCCGTCTGCCTGTAGTCGACAGCACCAGTGTGCCCCCTCGGTTTGGTGCCTCGGGGGTCTCCGCTAAAGTCCGGGGGAAACACAGCGCACCTGGAGACGCGGCTGTCTGTTTTAAGGCCGGGCTTTCTGCAGCCCACTCCCCCGCGCCTGCTCGCTTTTCCCCGCAGCCTCCGCGGCGTCTCTGCGCCGCGAGCGCTTCCGCGTCCCGACTACATGGCAGCGGACATCAAAACAATCACAGCCTGAGTGTGTTCGCCTCCTGCGGACCGTACATACCTTCGCAGCTGATAGCGAGACTAAATTAATCGACGTGTGGGGATCGCAGCGGCGCCGTTGTCTACGCGCCTCAGTTACACCGCCCCGGAAAGGACTTCTTGCCATTTAGAGGAGGATATGCAGAGATTAACGTGAGAGGATGGATCTAATTATCTGTGTTTTGGGGCTGCTGGCGCTGGTCGTGGAGGGCATCCGTTGCCAAGGAGTGTACGGTGAGTGTATGCAATTAGCTTCTGCTGAAACCAAATACGACCATGACCTTGTAAAAGCAGTGGTCGCTCATACATCGCCACCCTTTAGACTCACCATGTCCCGTAACAGTAATGAAACCCCCCCCCCCCCCCCCCCCAAAACGCAGCATCACCTGGTGTAAGGGGCGCCAAAACCAGGGCTGAATGTCATGATGGAGTGAGAGGCTCCAACTGTTTTCAGCAACCCTGAGGTTATACAGCAGATCGCGTGGGCAGCCAATCATGCACAGCCCCCCTTTCCCCGTGCAACCCATCACTCATGATGGTCGGTGAGCAGGCTACATTTCGTAGGCTGCATTCATACATGATGACAGTGGAACCTGGTCGACTTTTCTTCAAGCCTCTCAGACTCACCATACGACATACATGGGGTTTGGTAATTAGCACTCAATTGGTCTTCGTGGCACTTTTATATTTGAACGTCACCGTGAGCACCATAATCTGTTGAGCAGTGGCATTTAGTACGCTCAGTCATGAATTATTTCCATGTGCGTTGGCTCAGTCTGCCTACCTCTTCCTTATGTCTGAATGTCTCTACCCCCCCCCCCCCACACACACACACACACACATTCAACAATGAGCATATTTTGGTGTCTCTCTCTCTGTCTGCTTGTGCAACCGGTGACAGAGACGATGTGTCAAATGAATCGTCATCCTCGCAGCAGCATCCTCGCAGCAGCAGCAGCAGCACTGTGAGGAAATAATGATTCCTGTGCAGTAACGTTGGGACGCGGAGGAAGCCTTGAGGTGCGCGGCGGCCCTGACCTGTCGGTGGAGACGGGAGGCTCTTTCCGAAGCCGAGGCTGTGCGGGGAGAGCGCGAGGTCAAGTAGAGACGTGGGGTGGTGCGTTTCAGAGGCCGTTGCCAAGCACTAAAAAAAGATCTTCGTCTCCAGGGCTGTCTGTGCGCGCACAGATGAGGTAGCAATGAAAGGTTACCGTGAGCATGACAGGAGCAGTCATGCTGCTGCACCTGACCAATGATGCGCCAGGATTTGATCTCTTCTCTTGCTGGAGACGGAGGAGGGGAATGAGATAATAAATCACAGCACACGTCAGGGCAGCTGTTGCACGGCTGCTCATACATGTGCACTCATATTCCCACATTTCTTTGAACACCTGTTGCGGAGAGATATAGATATTTTTGACCTAGTCTTTAAACCTCTAAGCACTCATTAGGCGGAGTAAGATTTCTACGTGTTGTTGTTTGGAGTTAGTGGATTCCTCCAGTTACCCATTTAAGCCCGAGGGCAATAACCTCATCAAACATTGATGTCTCAAGAAATCATTGCCTTTGCTGGATTCGATATCTGTATCTTCTAAATCTAAATTTATATACTCACAGGGGGAGACAGGCATGACGCCAACCATCAAAACTGATCACATGATTCTCAGATCAAAGCTGCAGGATTGTTGGTGTGGGCGAGCTGTCCACGCTGCAGCGTGTGCGTGCAAGATGAAGATGCAAGCTCATTAGAAGGAATCGCATCCCATAGTGCTCGATGTGGCGTTGCCATAGAGGTGTGTGTGTGTGTGGACCAGTGAGAAGAGACAGGGAGATGTAGCTCATGGAGTTATCTGAGCATGCATCTGTTCCTGTGTGTTTTGCATGTTGTGTAGCCTGGAAATTATTTTGAGCACAACCCCCCCCCCCCCCCCCCCACCTCCCCCTTTTCCCATCAGTCTGTGTTTCACTTCTTCTACAGTAAGTGCGCTTTAGTCAGGATTTCCAGATGTTCTGGTGCCGCAAAAGGAAGAGGGCTTGTACAGAGAGGTAGATAGAGAAGCTTGGTGCATCGCATTCCTTTGAATGGCGAGGATCCGATGGCTAGGTCCTGTGTGTGCCTCGTGTTTAAGGTGCACTGCACATCTTTAGGGTTGTCAAAGGTCAGCGTTTGTTGTTGATAGTGCCAAACTTTAGCATGCACGCTGTGTTGCCTCCCATTGTATTAACCGGAGGTTTTGACATCTGAAGGAGCGGTGGAGGTGGGGGGTGTCAGTGAAATGGGAGTATTGTGCACCACAGGTGAAAGGCAGTGGGTGTGTGGTTGACTGAAACGAGGGCTGTGAGAAAATAATGCATAATGGTGCCAGTGACTTTGAAGTGGTAGAGTTCCAAATCAGGTCTTTATAGAGGGCAAGAGCTGAGATCATATCTTTGAAATCGAGGTATTTAAAGTGCTATATATAATTTCTTTTTTTTCACAGTCAAATCTATTTCAATAATAGCTTTTTCAGACTTTTTTTTGTCTTTCTACCACCCGATTCCATCTCTTACTTTTTGCATTCAAAGCCCCAGCTATCACTTTCCTCCCCAGATTGCCAAATTGACTCAAGAGCAGATAAATGGGACAGTTTTGCGGGAGGAAATTTTTTTTCGCCGATTTTTTTTATTTATCCCCGAGCATCGACAAACATCATCGCGGCCGACCAAATGGTGGAATCATGATGCGGTAATGAAGAAAACACATACTAATGCGTTAAGTGGTGCTGCCAGAGTCATTAAAGAGGATTGATGAAGGCTAGTCATCCCTCCGTGACTCCAGGCCACAGAGTGGAAAAAGAGAGACACGACTAAAGTACATCGGCTCCACTCTTTATCTCCTTTTGTTTTTTTTTACCACCCTCCTTCCCTCTTTCCTCATCACTTTCACCACACACACAAACAGCCTCCACCAGGAGATTGCTCTATTATCTCAATCTCCGTGTTGCTCTTTAGAGCTCCAATAAGCCAGTGGCTGCTCGTAGCAAATGGAAGTACCTAACACTGCTAAATATCCTCAATTTGCCAATTATCTGTAATGTTGCTGACAACCAAGCTGCCCTAAATAATAATACAATGGAGCATGACACTTCAGATAGCACGGACATGTTTTTTTTCCCAGCCGGTTACCTAATCTGGAGATGTACCGCCTTCAGTATGTTCTCTTTGCATCAAAGTCAGTCGGCGACAACCTCCACAGGAAGTGCACATGTTCCTGATCTCGTTTTGTGTTATTCCACTAAAGAGAAAAAGTTCCGACTCTTTCTCCCATCCCACTTCTCCCGCTCTGTCTCTCCCTTTCTGTCTCTCGCTCCCTCTCGTTTGCATTGAAGTCCAAGCAATTGCTGGGGTTTCTTTTCATGAGCCCCGGTTCAGTCGCTTTGGCTTCTAAGCTATGCAAATGCATTCTGCCAGTGAAACTAAAGCCGTCTTTGTTGGTTCTCAGAGGCCTCCTCCACAGAGTCCTTCATCATTCCCTTGGATCGGGACCCTCACACTTCCCACCGTAATGAGACCTCGGATAACTCTATCTCTTCTCCTCCCTGCCTCCATGCCCGTCTCTCTCTCCTCTGCCTGTCTCTCTCTCTCTCCCCCCCCCTCCCCAAGGGTAGCAGAGGGATGTCTACAGTATATGCGCTTCTATCAGAGGCAAATAAGGATATACAGCTGGGTACGTCGTAGAGGAAGTCATTCGTTGCAGAAAAGAAGGGGCTTCAGACAGCACCAACTTAATCATACTGAATGTCAGCTCTCTTAGGACAGAGTCCTCTGAGACTGGCTCTGAATATACACTGCAGAGACAATGTTTTAACTTGAAGTCTGAAGCAGTCCTGCTGTGCTCAGTGTTCACTGGATAATCTCTCACACTTTTACTTTAACACTCTTAATACAATGCGATTAAGGGGAAACAGCTGTTTTTCACTGTGGTCAATTTTGGAAAGGCGAACATCAGGTTGGCTCGAAGTTCAAATGTAAGGGTACTACACCAAATGAGTACAGGCATTTAAGTGGTGAAAATGAGGCAACAGAGGCTAACCTGATGTTTGGTCAACGGTTTGAGTCGACACCCAAAAACACTGGATCCTACATTACCCATAATGCAGCCAATAGCATCATTTCATTTGACCCTCCCTGGCTGCAATCTCCAAGTCACTATGACAGCCTCAGGGTTATTTTCTCAGGCTTTACAAAGCCACCGGAGAAATGATAGAACTACTTTCACGAGCTGAGTCACACACTCTCATCTGTGTAACATCAGTGAAGTGCCCTTTTAGTTTGAGCGCTGTGACTCCCTGTTTAGCTGCGAAGCAGAGGTTTATGCGAGGTTTGTGTCTTTGTTGCATGGGGGACACTCTCCACTGAAGGATGCCGCTCACAGTTCTGCTCCCCTTTAGCTACTGTGGGAGATGCAGCTCTAGTTTGGCAGTATAGGCAAAATGGAGCAGTGGGCTTTATGGTTGAAGCAGGCATTTGAACAGCATTGTCAACTACTACGATGTCCTCTGCAAGGAAACGAAGCAATTTCATTCCTGTTTCCTTATGCATAGTTCAAAGCAGAGATAGAGTCGTGCGCAGCTGTGATAAATGGAATACATTTTTCTTGATGGTTTGTGTTCCAAAAAAGAAAAAGAAGGTATAATGTAGCTTTTGCTATACTTTGCACACATCATGAAGAGCTGTAATACTTTTCCTCCCTCTGCTGTGAGGATTTGGATGATTTAAGGAACCCAATTTACCTCTGGATCATTCAAGGCCAAATCCCCACCGTGGACCAAAGAAGCTTATTGTAACCTGGCTGGCTGCTTCAACTGTTAAGCCCACATCCCCAAACCCCCGCTCCGTACAGTGCTGCGGACAGAAAGCTGCTGCTAATGATCTCGTAATCATTCATCCATTAAATCCTGTCCTGGTGCACGACTATGCCGCCCTTATGCCCCCGTTTATTTAGAATCAAAAGCAATTCTGTACTCGAAATGAAGTCTCGTAACCCGCTATTTTCTCCTCTGTCTTCAGACATTCTGATGAAGCGGCCATTCATCATCTGGGTCATTAAAAACATGATTTCAATCTTAAATGTCAACCTTGGCCCCGCTGATATTACCTCGTACAGCAGCAAGACTTTTATCTGTCGTGATTTCATTTCATGTGATAGTGTTAATTTCCTCAGGTTGCCAGACACGAGGTCCAACCTGAATGAATTAAAGCTACAACGTCTTGCTTTAAAGGAACAGTGTGTAGCATTTAAGGGGATCTATTGGCTATAATATAATATAAATAAGTACTTTTAGATTTAGTGTAGACGGAGCCCGGCATGTTGCACCGCCATGTTGCTACAGTAGCCCAGAATGGTCAAACCAAACACTGGCTCTGGATGCGGCCATTCGCCTTTTCACGTTTACCGTAGTTTTACCCGCATGCTTTGCAGACGGGAGAAGTTGCAATCGGTTGATAACTGCATCCTCCCCGCCGCCAAATCCTAAACACTGCACCTTTTAAGAAGCCCAAATGGCCAATACTAGTGTTGCAGTAGCAGTGTGACTCATGGCAGGTAAATCATTGGGATGAGACTCCTATTGGCATTGCATTGGGCTTCCTCTCCACACCCTTTCTATCTCTGTTGCCGTTTTCATGATAATAAATAAACACGAGAGCATCAAAAAACATTTTCATCATGTTGTTGTTGGCTGTAGTCAGCAATACAGTAGCCTCATGTTTTTTCCTAAAGATGGATAAGTTTGACCATCATAAAGACCATGTGTAATGCTTGAAAGATGAAATGTCAGTAACAAGGGCATCCTGTTGGCCGTGGGGTTGAGGCAAAGCCGGCGGTTCAAGTCCCACCATTTAGTGAGTCGCATTGTCATCCCACACATCTCACCCTCTCCATCATTTCCTGTCTGCTCTTGACTGCATGAATCCTAATGAACTATCCTAATGAATAAAAGACAACCAAGAAAATATGTTTTTAAAAAGTGGCACAAAAGACTGTAATTCATAGCCAGAACACGCATAATGGCATGCAGCCTGTACTCAACAGGAGCTGATCTACATCCACTGAGAGTTTATTCTGAATCTGGTCTCTTGACCTCCTGCATGAATCATATTTTTCAAATTAGTTTCAGTTTGTAGTTTGGAACTGACAAAAAAGAGTTTTTTTGCTTAAGAGTAAGGGAGGAAGTGCTGCTGTTTAGTTTCATTAATAATAATGCATCATATTTTATAAAGTCATGCATTATCTTAAAGCCTCCATCCATGGTCCACCCACACAGGTGTGTTCGCTTATGTTCCCTAATTAGCACTCTGCCCAGGACAGAGTAGTGAGTTTGAGTGACACCTCCCTCACCCGTTCGTTGATACTGTTGCGTTGTTTAGGGCGGGGCAAGTGACCGTGTCATGATCCCTGTTAGTGCACAGAGTTGGGTGGAATGATGTTGTTCCCGGCATAGCTCCTCCAAAAGCACCTGGTGAGCTCTAATTAGTCTGAGCAGCCTAATTGAAAACACCTGTTTGAGTGTGCGGAGCCTTTAGATTGGCAGACTAACTAGTGGCTACAGCTGTCAGATTATTGTAGTGGAGTAACAAGTACAATATTCCCCTATTGTGAAGTAGATGGCAATACTGCGATGGAAATACTCAAGTAGTACCTGAAAACTGTACTTAAGTAGAGTACTTGATTAAATGTACAGGAAACAAAAACTAACCAGGAGAGAGACAGGAAAGAGGAAAGAGAGGGTCAAAACAAAATGCACCACATGGTCGATCAGTGCACATTTAGTTGCATAGATAGGCCTGTTTGTGGAGATCAAAAACCAACTCAGAGAGTTACAGTTTCAGAGGTAAAGACTTCGGTGAAACAATTAGAATTGTAATTAAAACAATAGAGTATAAACCCGAGGCTTAAGTATTAATCCCTTAGCGGAGCCGGAGTTCTCCTTTTGTGTTTCAGTTTTACATTTTCTGCTCAATTTCTAACCATTAACCCGCAGTTAAGTCATAAATTCATTAAAATCTCATCATATATACGCTGTGTTGCAGAAATGCGACTGACTGGACGTTTTTTGGTTGATACCACCGCCCCACGAGTCCACGACCCTCCATTTCTTCCAGCATTCATGCTTTCATTACGTCACGCCTATTACATGCATGAAAGTCTGGCCCGCTGGTAAATACTGTATATGACCGTATGTGATTGGACGGACAAGACCTGGACGCAGAGAGCGAGGCATGCAGCTGTACGTGCTGCATGCTGATAAGAGCAGCAGACCCAAATCCCTTCAGCCAGGTTTATAATTTGTGCACAAAGAGAAGAAAGACTGAGGCTTACGTCCTTTTACCTGCTTTATAGCTGATTTAATGGCATGTTAATTAATGTAGGACTTAACTGTGTGTTAAAATTCATTCTGTTAAGTGATTATTCATGAAGTGTTAAATCATGGCATAAACTTGATCATTTATTGATATTAAGCTACTCTCTCTTATTGATGAGTCACGCATACATTTTGCATTTAAAAAAGCATCAATTGTATACCTCCATAGAGTGTTGCAGATGATTCTTAAGGTACGCCGGCAGGATTAGCGGCTAAGATAGATCCTTTTAAGTGTCTGTGGTGCGTTTCCGTATGTGGAGTTATCATTTCCATGATTGGCATCACTTCAAATCACAGAGAATTATACATGCTAGCCAGCTTCAAAGTGACGCAAGTGATGAAAGGCGGGCTCGTTGAATATGAATGTCTCCGCCTGTCTTCCCTTACGCATTTCAGTCAATTGAATTGTCTTTGTTAAACCAAACTGGCAGGACCTGCATTTACACACATAAAGTACAAATTACACGGCGATCCCAATAGGTAGCTGACAAGAGCATCAGGGTGTGCCTTTTAGCGGAACTGTGGAGGGAATAAAGGGACAGGATTGGGACGTTTGGCACCCACAAGAGGCTAATGCCAACCTTCAACTCTGTCACTTCAGCCCACACAGGCATCCTAAGTGCTGCTCCTGTGAAGTGATGTCTGTTGTCATGGTGACAGTATGTGAGCCTTGCATTGCACGTCCTCCGACTTCCCTGTTTCCTCCCTCCCTCGCCCCCTCCCTCCCTTCCCTTCGCTGCCTACCCACTCGCTCATTCTCTCCTTCCCCTCACATGCCAGGAAATCAATCGCTGAAACAAATGTGAAGTGATTGCAGAAACAAAAGCTCCTCGCAGCAGCCTTACAATTGTGCACGAGAGCAGATGAGATTGCTGTGAAAGGGGGAGGAGGGAGGGGAGGGGATGCATGTAGAGGGTTCGGGGGGGGGGGGCTCTGAATGTGTCCCTTCACAAATCACCACCATTTCACTGCGATGAGGCAACTGCAGGAAGGAAGCCTACTTATCTCCGGAGCGAATAATGGTTGAGCTTCTCCGACAAGCAGGGACCGTGGCGAAGTAAGTGTGTTGACAGTGATGCCCTCAGTAGACCCCGGCTCCAAAACCCAATGCTGAACAGGCAGCCAGCAGGGGAGCCACACATTGGCCCCTGGATAAGACTACCGTCACATCAATAACTTCCACCTAGGCAGCCACCCACACCAATGCTACTAAAAAAAACACACACACACACAAATCCATGCTGTATCCCCCCCGCCCCATCTCTCACATCTAGTCATTCATCCCCCTGCTGGCAAAAGGAAAACCGAATCTCTCTGCAGAGGCGCTGTGAAATTTCAACACAGATGAACATGCAGTTTGTGTGTGTGTGTGTTTGGAAGCATGATAACTCCTTTTTTTTTGTGTGCGTCTGTGCTTTTTCATCTATCTAGGCCAGGGCAATACTTTGCTGAGATATTCATTTAGCAATGTGCATTCACACACCAGCCGGGCTGAATGAGACGCATCGTGCAGAACGCGCCTCAAAGTGCCTTTCGAACATGCGATGCAGTCATTACGTGCATCTTTACACTCACTAAACCTCCTACCCTTTCTAAAGCGTTATCCTTTTGTCTGCTGAGCCTTTCTTTTTCTATTATTTGGCTTTCCGTGTATCCCTCAATAGTCTCTAAAAACCTTATTCTTCTAACAGAAATTCACATTGTAATAGTTAATCTCTTGCTCTCTTCATCTCTCCGCCAGACACGGTATATCCCAGAGGCTGCTACACCCATGGGGATAACCTCAAGCCGTGTACTGTCAGTTAATGGCTTCCTATGGCAAAGTAAGCAGTTATCTAGATTCCAGGCGAAGCACTTCTCCACTGAGAGTTCAGTAAGCGGGAAAGAAATCTAAGGGCGAGATTTAATGCAGATGTCGGCGTTCTCGCCCAGTTCTGATTGTCTGCCGTCTCCCTTGTTGTCTTCATTCAGGCTGCTGCAGCAAGAGCTTTGGAGTTCATAGTACCTGGAGTTATATTTGCGCACGGTAGGTGTATAGGAATGTCTTTACGGAAGTAGCCGCAATACACTGATAACAGTCACAGTCCAGAATCCGGCAAAAAGCTGTTCAGCAGTGATTCCTCAAGGGTGCGACGCCTTCGAAAATCAAGCTTTGGCCTTCAGTTATTAACACTCCAATCTGACCCATGACCCCCGTCTGTATGTGTCTGCACAGCGTGAGGTTTGCTTCCTGTTGGAGGTCTTCTCGCTCGCCACAAGCAGCGGACGTCTCAACCCACGCTTTTGTTTCGCTCTCACTTGATTTGGTTCAGTCTCCCCTCAACAAAGGCTGCCGTCCACCACTCGTGGCTCGGATTTCTGTTTGCGTTGAGCAACCAGCCACTTTCATTTTATTTTCATTCAGACGTTTCATTTTTAAGAGACAAATGAAATCATTACAATGACACCCGTAAACCTGAGCTTCACCAAATGAAGACTTTACATCTTGACACAAGTGCAATTACTGATTAATTCATGATTTGCTGTTGCGTAAGCAAATCGTATTATATGCAGCATGCGATCTGGTAGGAAATCTGATGCTTTTCCCGTAATGAATTTTTCATGTCTTGTCATACTCTGTGAGATACCGTGAGTTAACACATGAGTTAAGACCATTTATGTCAGCACAAGAAAGGTGTGATCATTATATATATATATATATATATATATAGATATATAAAAGCATTGGTGCAACACTCTTTTTTTTAAATGTTCCCGGACTGTAAGAACAACAAACTCATGCACATATATACACATGTACAAACAGAGAGACGGGCACTTGGCATGTCCTTTTTTTCCCGTCTTTCATGTCACTTAGATGTATTTCATCTGAAGATGAGTGAAGCCTAAAGCAGGCCTCCCGAAATGCCACGTTCTCAGCTCCAGATGACCTCCCGTCCCCTTTTCTCTTCATTTCCCTCCATTTTATTTCCATGAGCCCTTATATTGCCTTTATCCTCCTTGCACGCAATATTATTATTCCTTCCGTTCTGGGTGTATACCAAATGCCTCTAAGAGTCTGCACAGTTAAGGCATCTTAATATTAAGGAATTGGCTGGTTTGGCCTTTCTTTTTACCTTTCTTTGGCGTGAATACCTTAAAAAGGTTGCTAACATATTTGTTGGAGCTGAGTTTGTATACGTCCTCTCTTGGGTTGTAATCAAAGGTCTCTGTGCTGAACAGCCAGACTCCCCATTTTATCATCCAAGCTCATTTGGGGGAAAGGTTACATACATATATCATCTATGTTTTAGGGCTGTATTCTGGTGTGACTCAGGAGAAAGAAGAAAATGATCTGTAAGCTTCCCAAATGATTTTGAACAAAGTGACTAAAACATTACCGGAGACCACCGCGGCGTTCCTCAAGATGCAGAATTTACCAAAAGCTTTGATCAAAATTCATTGAAATACCCACCTTCAGGTTTGAATTTGTCATATTGTGGGTGTGTTTACCAAATGTGGAGTAACTTCCTCTGCAGTGGCACAGGTGATTTACAGATACGCAGCTCTTTTCAATAAAAGAGAAGTGGTGCTCCGAGCCATTTCACCACGTTATTAAAAGAAATGACAAATCTGGTATAATTAAAAATATATCGCAAAATCGATTTCCTACTAGCGCCTGGTGAAGTATGATTTCCCATTGGCCTTCGGGCCGCACGTTTTAAGGAGAGAGGAAATATTAAAGTTATTAACCTGGGTAGAAGTAAAAAAAAAAAAAAACGAATGCATTAATTCCAGGATGTTGTATTTTAAATGAGTTTGGTTTGGTGGGTCTACGTGTTCGCTGTGCTGATGTGGGACCATGTAGTTATTAAAGTTTGTTGGCGGGGATATTAAACAGCTAGAAACCCCAGCTTCTGCCACAGAACAGAGGACTTCAAAACTGCTTTGAAATGCACCAATAAACCTCAACATATTAGTGGATCCTCAGGTTCTCTGGGCTCATCAGAAGAGCCCATGCAAATCCAGTAATAGCTTCACTGAATGCATTAATAATCCTCCCCAAAGAGGTGGAACCTGGTTGGTGTTTCCATATTGCTATCCATATTTATATCATAAGCCACTTATCAACACATGCTGATCATATTCATGAATTCTGGAGCAGCCGATCCAGCAGAAGCCGAGCAGTGACATTCGGCCGGGCCCCCTCTGCGGCGAGAGCATCCTGCGGTGGGTGTCTTACATGTTGTGTGTGTGTGTGTGTGCGTGGGCGCCCACGTGCGCATGTGTGACGGTGTGTATCTGTCTGTTTGTGTGCGCGTTCCCCCCGCGGATTTCTGTGATGCTACCGTGGTAATTGGATGTGTGGCGCCCACCAAAAATCCCCTTTAGCCGTGGGCAAGCGCTCTTTCAATCCCAGCATGCCTCTGTGGAAAGCACAACCCAAAGTAAGGCGTATTCTTTCAACTGGCAAACATCAAATGGTTCCCTGTTCTCTCCATCGCAGCCTCCGTCTCTCCCTCTCTGCACCGCTGTAGCATCAGAGGAAAGCCCATTAACATGTAATGACACGACCGTACACATGGCGCGGCAGTCGCAGGGAAAAACGTCCAGCTGCTCGCCACAGTTTTCCCACTTAATAACTGTTGATTTTTCGGCGATAATTATTTTTGGGAGAACCACGAGAAGCAGATTGTTCTCTGGTGGAGCGGATACAGCTCGGGGGCAGGTGCTCGAATGTGTCAAGAGTGTTAAATTACCCCCGATGTGTGGAGATGTACCTAAAGCCTGGCACAGTGTTGAGTTTTCTGCCGTCTGAATTTAATTAACGTTGGCTTGGCTCTTTGGGAATCACGAGCGGCTACAGCAAACTTTCATCACGGAAAAAAAGAATGTCTGCAAGCTGACACGACAACATTAGCATGTACATTAACAGAAGAATCAGCAATTAACTGATTTGTATAGTGTCACATTACCATACCTAATATCCATTCTGGCAATGAGCTCCTGTGTTTGTGAAGTGGTGGCATGGCTCGTGAAGCCTTTATAGTTGCTATATTCTAATTCCGCCACCGCATTTATTGTCAGTATCTATCAAGTTGATTGTTCTGTCCAGTCAACAACCCTTGACCCCGGAGATATTCTGCCTTCCCAGTAGTTTGAAATCCATATTTAAATGACAGCAATATTTACATTGCCCGATACAATGTTGTATCGATAAATCGTCATATTTTGGAAGTTAAATACTTTTAGGGATGGCAATGTGGGCCTCTCGGTCGGTCTGTCGGCCGCCTCGATTCAGACTGAACTACCAAATGAATTTTGGATGGGTCGCCATGACATTCGGTAATCTCACAGACTGAGGATCTGTCCAACACTTTGCTTTATGACAGAATATCTGCAAACTGATGCCATTCCCGTTAGCCTGAGCTGCACTTCAACCTTTGTCCTAATTGACAAACGCTAAGGTCCTAACGTGCTGTGTCATGGTTAGCATCATAGCGGCTTTGTGAGCATGCTAGCTGTCTAATGTTACTAATGTGACTGTTAGTCCTGTTACTTGAGAAAGGACTTAAACAATAAAACAATTACCATAATTGTTTTTTGGATTAATTTCTCACTGAGCATTACAATAATCTTCTGCTCCAATAGTCATTTATTCCCTAAAAAGCACCACGGCTGCTTTTAAGTCGCACGTCTTCTTTCTTCTTCGCTGCAGTTGCTATTGTTAATCCCCAGTGCGATGCAGGAGTAATGTGTGACATCTCTAGACATCTCTAGGGCTAGTTTTTATTTTATTTGAAGTAGAAGCCTCATTAATAATGCATGATGCAAAGAGAGGGTCAGAATAAGGTTTCTTACTTAAGAGGATGCCTTTGTTAGGAAATCTGATCTTAACCGCGGGTGAGTATTAAGTGTTCACAGTGATATACCTCAAAGCATGCAGCCGGAATATGAGCACAGACACAGGGACACGCCGCGGACCACGTCTTCTTGAAACTATCGTGATGTCTCCAGCTGCCAGTGTCTGACATGTGTATGTGTCAACGTTTGTGCCTCCGTCTGTGTGGATTGAAATGTGTGTCTGCCGGCATTTGTATGCGTTAGATGCCGCCGGCTCTCTCATTCCAGTGGCCTTACCTCCCGCTGAATCACACTGCAATGGGCAGAAAGAGAGGAAGGAGACTTTCCTTCCCTTCCTCTCCTGTTTATCTCCTTTGATTCCTCACTGGATATTTCCGTGACCTTGTTTTCGAAAGTTGCGTAATGCGCTGCTGGAGGTCTGGGTGGAGGGCAGCGGGGTGTGGAGGCAGCGGGGGCGGAGGCAGGACACTGATCTAAACTGTGACGACAGCTTCGGCTCTCTCCCTCTCACCTCCTCCGCGCTCTCGAGGGGAGGTGAGAGTGTGGCGACAGAGAGAGGAACCTTAAAGACAGCGGGGGGATTTCGCCATCGCCACAAACACGGTTTACGGGGACGCGAGTGAATAAAAGAGCACTCTCTGAACCGTGCTGCGCATTCACACGTGGAAAGAACGGGTCACACTTGCATGGGTTTGCTTTCTGCTCCTGTATGTTTTACTCCCCTGCTTTCTCTCTCACACACACTCTCACACACACACACACACATGCAGTGTGCACAAGAGGAAGAAGGCCTCTGACTCATTTATTTCACCATTAAGTGACTTGTTGTACATGTTACGAGGCTATTTTTGCTGCAGCGGAAGTGGGAGGCAGCCGTGATGATAACGTCATTAAAACGGCAAAAGGTGAACAGCAGTGGGAGTTACTCACTGCCTTGTCTGATGACATAATATGCTAACAGTAATAGTAATAAATTGCATGGTCATACAAAGCTCTGCTGCAATAGAGAGCGCTGTTCTAGGCTTGATATTGGATGCTTTATGGAAGCAATAGTAATAAAACCCTCTGTTAAGTAATTCGTAACACTTATTAGCATGCATATTAGTGGAATACTGGCTCTTTATTAGTCATTATAAAGCACTTATTAATGCCTTTTTCTGCATGACCAAATTCTACAACTACAAGGCCATTTAATAAAAGTTTTCCACTAAATAATATCCTAGTTACTGCTTATTAATAGTAAGTAAAGACGTTGTTGTATATGAATTATGATACTCTGCTCTCCGCAGTCAGACTGATAATTGGTTTCCCTTGTCGAGTTAAAGCATTTTCAACCCACTCTGCTCAGCCCGCCTTGTCCACTATCAGTTCATTCACACAAAGACCCCTCCATGCCTCTGCTTACTGTTCAACAGCAACATTCCTCTGGTTCATGTTGTCTGATGTTGTTTTATTGCACCAGCCGTATCTACCTTTTCACTGTCTTGTATCGACTTTCCTTCTGTCGCTGCCTCTCGGCCACGTCCTCATTGTAAATGAGAATTGGTTCTCAATTGACTTATCTAGTTAAAGTTAAATAGAGGTCAAATAAAAGAGATGACGATCTATAAAAAATAACTTCGCCCACTGTGGACCTTATAAGTGGAAGTACCACAAGAATAGTCGTTCTCCATTAAAAACATTCAATACATAGTCTTTTCTTATGTGAAATTACAAGTACGAGTAGAAGCCTTGAATATGCTTTAAAACGTCTTTCCATAGATGTGTTCTGAAGTGGTCCGTTAATAACGAAGTTATTTTTACTTGTTCTTCTACCGCTGAATTGGAATCGGACCTGTGCCTCTTAATAGACCTCCATCACTTGAGAAAAAACCCCCAAATGCTGTAAGAAAAGATAAAGAAGCAAATTGAACGGACCGTATTCTCAACTTGAAAAAGTAAGCAGCTGTTGGTACTCACTGGTACAAAAGGCTATTGTTGCACATGTTGCCCTGCAAAGCTTTTAAAGCGTATTTAAGTCAAACCAACACCCGTTGAGACCAAGAGATCAAGCTCTTGTGTTAATATGCCAAGTGACCTTTGCTACATTTGAATGGAATCAGCACACATGTGCATTCCCAATTGTGTGCCATGTTGTATATGGTGCTATGATGTGTTTTTCTCTGGATGAACGCTCCCTAGATGACCCATTAATGGTTCTTTCACAGGTTTACGAGTCCTCTTAACGCACTCGCATCATCGGCTGGCATTACCCTATTGATACCATCAGTATGTCATCATGCGTGCTAATACGTGGCTGCTGTGGACTCTGCATGTTTTATTGGTCTACAGGGAATACGTTGTTGGATCTATTCACATAATGGAAGGTCTTTGACGGCGGGTTTCATTGGAGGCAGCTCCCCTCGATCAGAGGTTAACCAGTTCTCTGCCTCCACCGCCTCGTCTACGACAAAACAGGAGGGCATTTAAGGTTGTTACGTATCAACTTTGATTTTTACATCCAATCATTAGATCACGTAGCGTTTGTGTGTTAAAAGGGACACGTCGTTGTTGAGTTTTACCGAGCTTGGCAGCGTTTGGTGTGCTGTCACTGAGTAATGAGATTCGGCTCTCGCCCTGATGATGCTCGCCATGGCGTCCCATAAGCAAAGTCCAGGATCCAACAATGCTCTCCTCATTTGTTGGTTCCACCGCAGGGTGCCAGCTCTTTAAAGAGAATGAAATCTTTCTGCGAGATAAAGGGCACATGGAGCTCACTTAAGAGTATACCCTGCCTTGTTCTTGTTTGCAGGCTTATGGTGCAAAAAAATAGGGACAGAAGAAGAAAGAGCACCACAGGATGGTCATTTTTAATGAGGGGATTTATTTTCAGTGGCTGCACATGATTCTCAGCAGTGGATATATTACGCAGAAGGGTAAAAAGTAAATTTCCTCAACAACTAGCTCCTTGGTGGCGTTATATGACCGCTCAATTGACATCCGTAAAGAGAAGAAAGGAGATTCTCCATCAGCTCTGTGTTTATCTTCCTCAGCGGTGTGCTGAATCTGGGGCTTATTTCCTCCTCCTGGTTGGCTTTACTTCCTCTATCATTTCCTGTTTCTTCATATTTTTTTTTTTTTATCATCCTAAAGCCAAAGTGCACAATGTAAGCAACGGCTCCTTTGACTGGGATTCTGATGGAAAGCATTAGCAAGCGTGGAGAGGAGAGGAGACTTGGCAGGGAGAAGATTAAATTATCTCCTTTGAAGGTGTGCTGGTGCTTTCATGAGACAGAGGCCATTATTAATATGCAGTGACACATGCATACATCCAAAATGATCCTGGGTGCTTCGTCATGGATCATAAAATTCCCCAAGGTGCCTTTCGCTCATCGCGTACTGAGACACGCCACCACATCTCGTATGAATCATAGCGGCTCCGCCGGGATATATGGAAAGATGGCAGGGGAGACAGACAAGAGGGGAAATGGCTCTTATGTCTTATTAGATCGCCCAGACAGAATTATATTCGTTTTCAGCGGTTTGACTCCGTCGCAGGCTGCTATGGCGCCCCGTCCACGGGTGACACGAGGGCCAAAGAACAGATTGTGGGGTTTGCACGGCTGGCAAAAGGTTAAATGGGTCACGTAAGCTCCATGTCAGTCTGCAGCGCGGTGAGTTCATCGTTTGATTTGTTGCTGGCACTTAAAGGTGAACTTTTGTCTCAAGCACTGTGTGCTGAAATGGACTTTATACGATACATTGCTTTCGACAGGTGTACGACGGTATGGCATGCTGTTCTCTAGTTATTCTAATGAGCTACAGGCAGCCAGGTTCAACCAGCTCTATGGGATAATTTGCCTGTCGCAGCGTGACAGCCAGATAATACCTGTCTGGGTTCTCGACTCTTACCCTCATGATGGCTCCCTGGAAGCACCTTTACAATGCAGTGCTCGCTTCATTCTTCTGATGTTTAACTCCACTGAGTAAGTTTCGCCCACCTCATGCTCATTATACGACTGGATGGAGGCGTCAACAACGGCAGGCAGAGGTTACACATATCTACGGAGCAAACGGTCATCGACTGTGTAATTGGAATATTTCTACCCTTTTATTCCCGCCCCCCTGGTAGATAGCCGAAATGAGCTGTCATCCGTGATTGATTTTCACATTTCAAGGAAAGCCTACTTTGACTAAGCGCTGACTATTGGAGGCGCTCTGTCATGCCTGTGGCACGGAGTGGGCCGTTAAGCACGGAGCAGGAAACAGTTCGGCGTGGGCCGCTCTCAAGCATAACATGTAATGTACATGCAAATAGGAACACATTCCGTTAGGTGCATGGGCAATAAACTGTAATGCATAAGGCCGTAAAAGCCTTTATGATCTGCAAACTTAGCTGACTGCAACATTCTCCTGCTGGTGTTATGATGGCAGCTTTGAATGGTTCACAGCTGTGTTGAAGACATCTTTACATGGTTGACTTTTATGTGTTTATGTCGCAGCGTGTAAGTCTGTGTGATGGCCCACTGCAGTGTAAGAAATGATAAGTTATCTGCTGACAACATATAGTTACAAGCCTCTAATTGTGTGGCAAAGTTACAAGTCCTTTGGCTTAGAGTTTGTTTGGAGCACATGCAACATATACCAGCAGTGCATTCAACTTCATTTTGAAAGTCTCATTTATCTGGTTTAGTTTCACTTCAGTTTCCCAATGATTTTAGCGGCTTACAGAAGCTTTCTGGTACTTTACTTAGTTGGTCTTTCAGTTCCAAAAACGTCAAAACCATTTGTTATGCATGTGGCATTGTTGGCCACATGCCTAATTGGTGAAACAGAGGTTGCCTTTTGGGGGTAGTAGGAGTGTTTTGTAATTGGACTGGTTCACCTGTGAACTGGTGGCAAGCCATCGCCACTTGTGCAAAATGATTATTGTCTCTATAATGAGAAGCTGGTCAGTGGGTGCGGGTGTGATGGCTTCCTCTTCATCTCATATCCTCTACTGCTCACCAGAGATCCTGAATGCTAATTCCAAATGAGTCAATTTAACGCAATGATGGTTGGAGATAATCAAGAATTATGTGTATAAATTGCGTAATTCTTGAGCATTTTCTCTCTGCTGGGATTGACCGAAGGCGGCAGATAATGCAGCCATCTCATTCACTGTTCAATTAATACATCTGATGTGTCTGGTAGCAGCTATAGGTGCTTTGACTAGCACTGTACAACACCAGACCTCCCGTTCGACCCTTTAGGTCTCACGACTGGACATTGATTTGCTCCCTCTGTGTTTTCCGGCTGGACGATAAGGGCAAAGGCTCTTATTTCAATTACAGCGTGAAATGGAGTGAATCCAAAAATGTGAGTCTCCACGGCGGATCCTCTCATGCCTTCACATACCGCCCACGCACGTGCCCAGGTATATGCACGTGCAGCAGACACAGATTTAGAGCCACGGGGTGACATGGCACAACCGGGCACAGTTTACTGTGCGTGAAATGAACAAAACGGACATATGCTCCTCCTGCAGCGGGTGTAGCGTGGTTTAGTTTGCTCAAGCCTCTAACATGTGATGGCCTTTTCAATGCTCCAATGCGAATGCTCTACAGCCCCACGCACAACATTCTTCTCAACAATTTTCTCCTCTCTTCGTCGAGGTCAACCATCTCCTTAGCCGGCACGTTCCCGGATCAGTCTGTCCACTGAACGGTGAGAGCCAAACTGAGATTGTCCCACCATCTAACTCCTGGTGAGACAATGAGGAAGCCGACCCCGGAATGTCAAAGAAACTCCCGTACACTTTTTGTTCCTGAAAAAGTCATCCATTACTGTAACGTGTTAATACGTCATGCGCTACTGCCGAACACAGGGAATTTAAAAAAATGAGTGGATATCTAGTACTCCTAGTACATGTCTTTTTATACCTAAAGAGAGAGAGAGAGAGAGAAGTATTCATATCTTCCCTGCTCCAGGCTACTTGCTTCCAGAGGCCCTTTAGGTGTCTGTCATGCCCTGCGGGGCAAAGTCCTGCATTATGAATGCACGAGTGTGGAGGTCAGGGACAACGAATCGGAATGTTTTTTGCCAGCAGGGACCCTAAGGGTCTGCTTTAATGACCCAGCACTGTTTATAAGTCGAGCGGGATACAATGGTGCAGAGATTTGTGGGTGAAAGAGTGTTGCATGTGGATGACATACGACTTAATTGATTTAAAGACTCTGTATATCGATCAGTTGTATTATTAATGGTTTAGGATACAGGAGAAAAGCACATGATTTTTTTTTCCGCCTTTACTTAGAGCTGAAAATAACACCTTAGATAGAATGAGCATGAATCAAAGGCTCTAAATTGGCACTCAAGTAATTCAGCTTCACCTCTTTGTTCTTATTTCAATGATTTAAGTGGCCCGGATGTTCTCAGCCAAAAATAAAATGTACCTGCTGAAGGATATGAATCATTTCCTGGGTGTGATCTTATGTCCCAGCGAGGCCTGCTGTCATTTGTAATATAGAAAGTTGCAGACTTGCCAGGTGTTTTACACTTATCTCATCTGTAATACCGCCGTATGTCTTCCATCCTCTCCCCCCGGTATTTAGGTTAATGTTAAAAATGAAAGAAACCAATGAGGAGTTTTAATCAGGGCTGGCAAGAGCGACAAAAGTGCAAGCATCAGTAGAAGAACGGAGGAAACGCATTGTGAGAAATATATCTTTGTTCTAATGCCAAAGAAAACTAAAGTGGGGGTTCTTCTCAACCTTTCAAAGTCACGATCCTCCACCAAACCGCCCCCCCCCCCCCCCCCCAATCGTACCAACCCACTGACAGACAGGAAAGCGAAGGGTCAGTCACAGTATGAGAGAGACAGCGGCAAAGCGCTGTAAACTGCTTTTTCTTCACGCCTCCCCCTGCTGATTTTAAGTGTTTATTGTGAATGCTCTGATTAATAAATGAAAACCGTTAATTTTTTTTTTTCAACCTTTTATTTTAGGATTTTCAAAATGATGCAAAGACTCCCGTCATTACATAATCAGTACATCATTTGAACAAATCTGCCATGATTACCTTCACAGATACAGAGAGAAATAAAACAAAAACAAATCATAGGACTTCAACAGTACGTATACACATATACACAGCAACAGGAGTACACACTACACTCCGGTACACTTGAGGTACACCAGTACAGGGCTCCAAATTCTGACAAATACATCGTTTTTATTCGGGAACCTCAAGCTTCCTAAATTCACATTCACAACTCCCTTATATCATATGTTGGTAGAATAGGTTTTCTTGATACAGCCACACCAAAGGGCTTTGATGTTAGTTGCCATATGTAACACACTCATGACACCTAAGACGGGGGCTAGTGGTCCAGTCCTTCCCAAGGGCTTGATAAAGTTTTAAATCCACTCTTCCAATAACTAAACACTTCCAGACTTGTCCAAAAAGAACAATGTCCCGTCTGTCTCGGTTACAGAGGAAGGACCGCTCAGGGAAAATCTTATAATCTGTCTCTGGAGCAGTGTAGCCCATGCACCGTTTTGAATTGTGTCACATTGTGCCTGGAGTTAATTTAACATTTATGCACAATTCCAAGGCTTTCCTCTCAAGTATCCTCATCGATCCCTCACCCAGATCTGCCTCCTAGTTCTGCTCGAGTGCACTTGTGTTAACGTCAATACGTCGTAAGAGACTGCCCCCTTTTCTACGTGGATCAAAGTGGTTGATACTCTCAAAGGCGTTATGGGAACACTTATTATGAATATTAGACATATTTTTCCTTACATAGTCAGAGGCTGGGATATCACATGCTAACTGTAGCTGCTCAAGTGACAAAAAGTGCCCACCGAGGTATAAAGCGCTTATTTCCTTGACACCTTTTGAGATTGTGAAGACTGAGTCATTCAAGGAGCGAATGCATGGGGTTCCACATATTTCATTATACATGTCGGTCTTTGGTGCCTTTATGTGTAATTTGATTTCAAGAGTTATTGATAAAACTGTTGTTGTAATGTAATTTGCCTGTTTTTGATGGTTGAGAAGGGCAAGAAGAAAGGTCTCATACGCTCTAATGATAGCCAGGCCAGGCGGTCACTTGATGCATCGACTGGGCCCTTTTCAGGCTGAAACCACCGCTGTCTCTGGATTTAATGAGGTGTTTTTTTGGTGATTTTGTGCAGTTTTGTAGCTCCGTATGAATGGCATGATGATTAAGTCTATAGGTATTTAAAATGAGAAAGAGGGACGAGACATATCCTGGAAAAGGTAAAGAGATCATGGAAGAATAACCATTGTGATAGCATTGGTTCTCCCAGCCGTATGGATATGAATAATGATATCTAGATTTCCATATTTTGCTTTACTTCTGCTTTTTTTTTTGATATTATAATTCCAAGATATGTGAAGCCGCTGTGTGTTTTCTTTTGAAAGGACTGGTCTGCAGAAATTGTTCATTAACATTTGTGGCAGTTAATTGAAAATCCTGAAACCTATGAAACTGTAAATGAGTGTGAGCAGTGCAGGTATTGATGTCTCTGGGCTTGATGGATACAAGGAGGATATTTGTGGATTTCTGGTGCAACTTCTTCTCTCCCTCTGACTCAGCACCGTCTCTGCGTTCCAAGACCTCCTAATTTACAAATGAAGCACTAAATATTACACTCGAGAGCAACCAAACTCACACAGGAAGACCATTGCGTGTGAGAATTCACACATTCTAGTGGGACTGCTGGGCCTGCTTATTTAATCAAAGCAACGTTATTCTTGGTTTTATGATGGAGACACACGAAGATCCTCTTCAACTCTGCTGAGCTGTGATCTTTTTCTTTTGTTCTTGATGAATATATATGCGGAAAAAAAGGACTTTTCACATTAATATGTAAATCCAAAAAGGAATAAATATTTGCATTGCAGCTTTTCATAGTTCTGAGTACTCAGCAACTCACTGACAGACGTAATTCTTGCAGTTTGCAGTGGCTGCTCGGCAGATGAGGCTCTCAGCAGTAGTGTGGGGCTTTTCACTTGAGCCACCAGATATGCCACTTCACATGAAGCTGCCAGGGCTTGAGCAGAGACTGTAGCGTGCACACTCGCCTCCTGGAAAAGAACTTGACAAAGGATGTGACAGGTGTGTTTCTTTTGCAAACGTCTCTGGAGTTTAACTGGTTTTCACGCTTTCATGAGCAAGCGCTTCAGAACAAATAACACTGTGGATATTCCACATTGTTTTTTGGCTACACATGTAAATCCGTGTTGCAGAATGTCAGGCCGTTGGCCCGAGACTTGAGCTGGAATACTTTTTTTGCTGAGAAGCCATCGCTCCATCGTCATCCCATGTGATAGCTATAGCAAAATTGTCTAGAGCTGCTCGGCTAAGTACGACACTGTGAAACTCAAATTGAAAAAATTGACAAATTGTTTTCAATCAGGAAGTCACGCAAGCAAACCTTGACTCACAATCACAATCAATAACATCCACTCTAAGGCAAATAATATCACTGTTACAGGTGAAATATGTCATTTTATTTCTTGTGACCCCCCCCCCCCCAGGTTGAGAACCACAGCTTTTTAGGTTCAAACATAATGTAACCTTAAATTGTGGCGCGAGGACAACAAATCCGATTTTCCTTCACTTATGTTTGCATTGGGTTTCACCTGCTGCGATCACTCATTGACTCAAGTCACCGGTGAACACCTGACACTCTGTGTCACAGCTGCCAGAAATATAACAGCTGGATGAGTGATCACCAGGATCCGGCTCTTTCTCCTCCTTTTGTTCCCGGACCGATCGGGCTGCTGAAGGCCCTGCTTGGTGAACTGAGGGTCCCCGGCCCCGTGAGGAGGCATTACAGGCTGCTCTGCTCTGAGAGGTATCTATAGATGCCATTGACTTTGAATTAAAGCGGGGGGTGCGGGGTGATCAATCATAGAAGTGCACTCCGGACACAGCTATAGCTGCAGTGTGATGCATGGGCTTCCCTCCCCGGGCTTCTCGACAATGCACTGTGATCAGAGCTGAATTACCCCAGCGACCGGCTCTCCCTCTCCCCCGCTGTCCTCCCTTTCTGCTCACTGCCAAACCCTCCCATTATACACTCCATGGCGCAGCACTGTTTTTTTTTGTTACCTTGCTACAATACCCCTCACACAAGCACTTCCAAAATGTTGCACTTTTTCCTCTGCGGTATGTTAAAGGTGCAGTAGACGTCCATGGAAGTCTATTACTCCGCTCAGGTAGTATGCTGGTGTGTACGGAACATCCGCCCTCATGTTCAGATTGAAAGGGCTGCCAGTGTATCTGACACAAGCCTTGCATACTGTTGCTGTGCTTGTGCGTGTAGCTGTTAGACTGGCACAGTGGAGGTTATGAAATCAGTTTGAAGGCTGCCGATGAATGTGATTGACGGACAAGGCTAATGTTTTTTTTGCACATTAATCACATCCAATCACACATATTTTGCATTTTAACATCACGGATACCACTTTTGATACATCGAACTAAAAGTTGTAAGATTGGCAGTCACTTGTTTCCATTCATCTTGCTGCTGTGTAAATGGTGCAGACGTGGAATTGTCTTGCGTTAGTCAACATATCTTGTTTTTGTCAGCAAAGTTGCGTTATTGTCGCGTGGTCTTGTAGGCGTGGCCTGCTTTGAAAGATCTCCTTGTTTGTGTGTTCTAGGAAAGTCAAGTTGTCCTTTTTTTAAAGGTCCACTCTCGCTTGTTGTTTGTCCAATATCCAACAACATACTTGTTTTCTTTATTAGTGTGGTTGTGGATATTGAGTTCTGCATAACTCAATATTATTGAGATGAATTCAGATGAATGGCAGGTTTGTCTCAAAGAAAGTATCAACGTTATTGTTTGCATTGGAAAAATGCGCTTATCACTTTCTCTCCGAGCGTTATCTGAAAAGCTTGATAACCGTCTTTCTGCCAAATATATAGCTAGAACCAAGAAACGGTTAGCTTAGCTTAGCATAAAGACCGGTCACAGGGAAACGGTTAGCCTGGCTCTGCCCAGCGGTAACAACATCTGACAATCTAAAGCGCACTAATTAACGTATTATCATAAGTTATGCACTTACTTGTTTTAATCGCTACATAACGCAAGGTGAAAAATGACGCAGGAGGTTATAGGCCGAGTCTTTGCTAGTTGCCTGTCCACCCTCGACACGGATAAAGTCCTCCAAAAGAAGACTGTAATGGGAAAGGTTTTAGTTTCAATCAACTATAACTCAGCAAAAAAAAACGAATTAGCATATGTCCCGAAATGACAAACTACTTCCATACATAGTGCATTGGTTTTAATAGTTTGTTCTGATTGAGACAACCTCGACACTTGTTTTACTGATGAGAGTGAAATAATGTTGCTGGTTGAGTATTTAATCCTTTACATCCTTTATTGAAGCTAACGATTAAAAAATGGTGCATTAGGAGTAGTGATGGAGAAGTGCTGCTGGGAGTAAAAGTCCAACTCTGTTTTGCAAGAGGTAATGTTAGGTGATGGTTAGCCAGTTCATCTGCATGACTGCAAGACTGATGCATGTTCATGTTCAAGTGAAAAAGTAGGAATAAGGACTCTTGACCATGTTTTCATTTTGGGAAAAGCAAACAACACCTTTCTCTTTCTCTTTCCTCCTTTCTCTCCCTCAATTTTTTACAGGCCAAGGTAACATTGGTCAATTTCATGGTCTAATAAGCCTCTCATTGCATGGGCCATCATACCGGCACACAACATGTCATGTTAGTTATGGGGAGGGGGAACAAAACTTCAATTAGATTCTCGTACTAATGGGTGTGGAAGGCTGCCCATTTTAACAGTGAGGCACAAGCTTGACAGCCTAAACAATGAATTAGCACATATGCAAAACTCACACACACACACACACACACTGGAAAAAATATGAAAGAATTCATAATCAGAACTGGTGAACTGAAGAAAAGGCTAATGAGCCTCGGCACTGTTGTAGTGCTCCAGCGCTATCTTCACCGTTTTTCCGCGGCCATGAAAAATGATCAACTGCATGCCCGAGTTATGTGTAGACTACAGGCCAACGCGCCTGCCTGCTTCCATCTACCGCTCTCATGATGGAAACACTAATACAGCATCTGAATCCTGGTGTTAAGGGTTGCTGGTAGAACAATGGCATCCTTTGTTCCAGTTTGTGTCAGATGCGATGAACCAAGAGAGCATAGGGGCATTCCCCCAACACTGCACGCTGTTGTCGTCTCCTTTGCTGCAGCTGAGAGGGATTTATTGGTGGTTTGTTAACAACTCTTAGCCGTATTACTGCCAACCGCTTGGCAACTTCCCATTTGGAGTTTCAAAAAGCAGCTTAAATGGATTTTTTGCTTTTTGAGAAGTAGACCGTTTGTCCGGTTGCTATAACGGTACACTGAGGAGCGAGGAAGAGGCCAGGCATGAGAGGCGTACTTAGGTTTTCTCCTGAATCGGAACATGTTCAAGTGGAAGGAGAATTCAGGCCGGAGCCGTGTATGCAATGGAAACTAAAACAGGCGCACGCTGTTCACATGAAAGGAAACAATCTCATTTCTCCTGACTGTGAAAATGTGATTGCTTCAATTGCCTGTAGTACCCTGAAGCACTGACTGGACACCCACAAAGGAACTGCTCAAACGTTCCTATAAAGTTCTCCCTCTCTACTGCAAATAGTTTGACCTTTCAGCTGATTTAGCATGTCCTTGTGGACAGTGTGTTTTGCAGAGACATACATCGCCTGAGCGGACGTTCATGTGCTCTGCAACCCATTCATTCAACGAGACGAAATTACATTTTCCAATTGTCTGCGGCAACATGATGGGTGTACATTGGGGGCAAGAGGATGTGTGGAGGAACACAATAAGCACATAGAGCCCACAAACATGCCATCACATTTCACAGAAGTAGCATTTCTCCAACACAACGTTTGACCTTTGATCCCGGCTGTTTGTTTGTCATACGCGTTACGTTTCACTTTGTCCTGGAAGCACAACGCTGCTGCATTAATTACGGCTTTAATTGGGCGATATACAAGTATACTAAGTTAAAAATATCTTAAATGTGCAACACATCTCTGCAGGGATAGTATGTCCTCCAAGGAACATTATGTTGTAAACAAAGAAAAAAGAAACATTTAGATTTAAAAAAAAGGAACATAATTTCCCCTTATCGACTATATCTGGGAGCGCTGGAATTCTAAAGGCACATTTGTTGTCGTTCAACACTTAAAACAAGTAAACATCTTAGCTTTGGGGATCGCTCACCAATACTCTCGGGATTTGCTTCGTTTTGTCATCTCATCAATGTCTGTTTGCCCATTTTGTTCGACTCACCACCGCACCGCGATGATTAAACCACAGTTTGATTGCAAATGGCGATCCAATTTATTGGCTTAAAAGTGATGAGGGAGCCATCAGCAAAAACTAAATTAATTAAGAGAAAAAAAAACGGGGGATGAACGATAATGCGAAAAGCAGAAACAGCTGTCAACGATCACGATTCTCATGGGTTTTGGTGGCGAGTCTACAAGGACAAAGAGAGCGAGCTATAGCCAAATGCCACCATGATTAGCTGAAGCATTAAGAGGTGGCGTCCTGCCTGTGGAAGCAGGAGAGGCGCTATTAATATAACGTGGAATAAATGGCCTTGTGAGATTTCATGGAGATCGGAGGCTGTCATCCACTCTGCTGCTCATACAAGTCAGACTCATACAACCTGTGTAATTGCCACATATAATTGCTACATTTGAAGTTGTAATTATATTTCTATAGCAGTAATTATACAATCCCACCTTTCGTATGCACATTCGCCCTGA
This sequence comes from Lycodopsis pacificus, assembly GCA_028022725.1. Lineage (NCBI taxonomy): Eukaryota > Metazoa > Chordata > Actinopteri > Perciformes > Zoarcidae > Lycodopsis > Lycodopsis pacificus. The sequence goes on along the minus strand of CM051705.1, from coordinate 4,603,040 downwards.
TCCACTGCTCACAGCACGGCTCAATGCTCACGAGCGCGCGTGCACAGAAGCACTTGTTCAGTTGCTTTTAGCCTTTAACACTTAGAGAAGATGTGCATGACACGCACACACACACACACACACACACATGCTAGCATCATCTCTGGTGATTCACAGAAAAGAGCTGAAATGAAGCATGCAAGCACTTCTGTGAAAGCATTATCGCTGTTTTATTCAGTTAATTTTTTTAGCTGCGTTTCCACCCTAGAACTGCTGTAAACGCATTTTCTTCATCAATACTATCTAATGTTGTATTGGTCCTGTATGGATTCCCTGATGCTTGAATGAATTGGGATTTTATTGCAATTAACCAAAACAAAAGCAGCCGTTAGGGTTTCTTTTGTTTGTCTTTTTCTGTGTGAGAGAAGAGAAACTAGAGTTTGGTTTGTACTATGCCTAACCGAGGCTCTTGAATCTATCTTAGAGGACAATTATGCACTACAACTATACTGTTGTGATAGACGCTCTGTGAACCAAATGTTGACCAGAACAAAGTGTTCACTGATTGGTTTAGAAATGTGGGCTGATTCATTACCGTGTGCGCTGTCCTTGGTGCTGAAGTGATTTCACTTTAATCAAAGTATTTCTTGTTTGACTGTGTGAATGTTATTGTATTTCTGTTGTTATTTCCATCGGACCAGTGCTGTTTGGCAGAATACTCTGGGGATTATTTCCCTTGGGGTGGCAGCGTGACTGAGAATAGATTTTTGACTTTTTCTCAACTATCTTGAACGCCACAACATGGGCCCATTCCAACAGCTTACGCAGCAGTTTGAATCGGCAGAAAAAGGTGTTTAAGAGAACTCTGCTCCCCTCTTTCAGTATACCTGTGAGGCAGCTTCCTGGTTCTATTAGGAAGGAATTGATTACTAACCAGACAAAGTGGGCAACTGACCCTCAAGGGCCCCAAAGGCCCCAAAGGCCCCAAGTTGTCTGTTGCAACATTGATGTAATTTATTAGGGTTATATTAACGTTAACCTTTAAATTACCTCGGGTATTCTATTATCACATTGCTATTTAATTAATATCCTCGTGTTAGCACCTATATAGTAGTTTAGCTCCCTGCAGTCGTTAGAGTGATTTCTTTGGTGCGAGGCTAACCGACTGCAGAAATATACTTTTTAAACCTGTTGATTGTCAAGATGGCCACCTGGCAGTAATGTAATGCTGCGGCCTCTTCTGTAGTGTGACGTCACAGACGGCTTCACTCAAATCTGTTGCATCGAGCGAAGTGATCTTTACTTTGCGGCAGCTGTTGGGTTTCTGCATCGTCCTCCCGCTATCGTGCACACGGCTCAGCTCAGCGGTGAAACGATCCGCGGGATGAGAGATCAGCAACTCCCTGTGAGTAAACCTGCCAATTTGTCAGGGCTCCGGCTATTGGGCTCTCTCCGTCTCTCGTCGACACACTTGCCGCAGTCACCGCTTTGATTCATCTGTTTCAGTGTTGCCTTCCCCTGATTACTGTCCCAGTCACTCCCTTTTACTCCCCAGTCTCATTGTCCCCCGCTCTATTTGTCTCGTCTTATCTCCCCCATCCCTTTTCTTCTCCCTTAACCACTTCTCCTCTCTTTCTCATTCTCCACGCCGTCTCTCTCTGTCTTTATCTCAACCCCTCCTCCCCCCCCCCCATCTCTTCCCCTGTCCTCCTTCTCATCAGACGCACACAGAGAGTGATGCACAAACACCATCCCTCACATCTCCAATGAGTACCTTGTTATCATCTTGTCCCCACAGCGGCTTTCTGTCTGGCTTCGTCTCAGCTTGGATTCCGTCACTAATGGGGCCGCATCATTTTCGACAGCTGCAATTCCTCAGCGCTGACAAACAGAGATGTGGTGCAGCTCTTGCGAACACCGCTCAGAGGGATTGTAGAATAATGCCTCAGTCTGATTCACACATTTACAAAGGCCTTTTTAAAACATTATTTCTCTTTGACACACACACACACACACACACACACTGGGGTTGTATAGAAATGCCACAGCATACAGTACGTATATAACAGACCTCAGTCGGACATGTTTTCCTTGAGTCAGACTCTCCCAACTCACTGTCTTCTGAAATGTCTTTTTTTCTTAATTTAAGCTTCAATCCAGTCTGGGAACACAATGCGTGGATGTATGAGATTTGAGAATTCAGTGACAACAGACAGTAACTTGTCAGTATGCTATTCTAGGTTCAGACTTAGAACTCTTAGAAGTTTGTGATATGACTCCCCAGGCTCCTCAGATCTGCAGCTAAGTGAAATCTTCGTGAAAGCTTCAACAATAGCACATGTTACAGTCTGCCTGCCTTCGATCTCTCGGCCTGCTAATCGTTTCCACTGGGTCCTGCAGGGCAACAACAAAGACTCCCAGATTTTTTATGCCAATCTGTTATTTCTTTTGATGGCGTCCTTAACTAAATGTACTTGTTTTTTGCTGCTTTCATCTCCCTCAAAAGGGGGCACTTAGCAGCTGACTCGCGCGTGACCCAGGACAGGCTTTGAAAGCACACCACAGATTGCACAAATCAAATGTTCCGCGCAAACAACTGTTTCTGTTGTTTTTATGAATTCCCGTTGTTATCGTGTTATGTTCAGGAGGAAGCTACCGTATGTTATGCAGCTTAATACCCATTCTGTTATCAGGCAGCTAGTCTGTCGTAAACAATACTCCCGTACTTTTAATTTACTGTTTGCCGTTATCCTTTCTTGAAGAGGTCCCTTTCCTAATACGATAATAATGTATGAAAGTGTGGATAGAATCCACAGCTCTTGTTTTGTGCCAAATGGCATTGCTCATTTCAAAAAGCCCACCATGTTAACAGAAAACTATGACACTAGTGGACTAGTTGAGATGATAGCACCGCTCACAGAGAACATTTTAATTTCTTTATCGGTGGGTTTTAAGGCAGCTCGCGCAGCGAACCGAGGCGAGCTGTGTGTTGAAGCTTATCGTGTTTGAAGAGAGGCAGGTACCCTGATCTGTGTTAATAACGTGGCGGTAAGAGCCGCTCAGCCAGCCAGGCGGTTATATGGCCCGCCAGCATATTACCGGTGACATCACAGATCAGACTGCATTAGGCCTGCGCTCGGCCTTCTCTCATTAGACCAGACAACCTACAGGAGACCCCGCTGGTCATATACACGTGCGGTCAAAAAGCAGCCGCAAGAGCATTACGGACAGTGCTTTGAAGCTGTACTATCAAATAACAGTAAAGTCAGCTAATATACTGTAGATCAGGCTTCCATTTCATGTTTTCATGTTTTATAAGGCTCGGTGCTTGCACTAGCAATCAAAGCAAAGATGAGATATTCCATTCGATGTTTTTCAGTTTACATCCGCCTCACAGTCCAGAGAGATGACTCTCATTAGACTCCAGTTTCATTGAACGTACAGTGTGTTTTGGTGGTGGCCTGTTTGTAAGTCAATCAAGGGATCTCCGGCTCATTGGTAATCTTCTTTTAATCGGGATTTGAAGAAATACTCTTAAATTATAGCATGGCCGAAAGTCTCTCAGAGCTTCTTGGAGCGTGAACAGAGCCAGAGCGTTAAATATTTCAATAAACAAGTATATTTTAAATGTCCATCTGAACCATACACATTCACTGGCTTTCTGCCATGGCCTCTTCAGCTGCATTCAAGCCACAACACTGGAGGAATACATGCTGTCGTGGCTGTTCGTGCAGTCATACATCATGGAAGGAGGGAAATTAGTGTGATAGGAATCTGTTCTCTCTCACTGGCGTTCTCCTCCCTTATCTCACCCTGACACTCCCCCGCCACTCCTTTCTCACCCGACGCTGCGCTCTGTCACTGGGGTGGAGTACAGAAGGATAACATTGCGTAGGATTTCAAAGGGAGAAGGAAAAACAAAAAAAAGCCACATTCAAGAGTGTGGGATGTGGCCAAGTTGAAAAATCCCCCAGAAAGTCTCTGTAGGGAGCAGGAGCGGGGTTTATGTTGTGTCCTACCACATCTAATCCTTCCTGCAAAGACTGGCTCGCTGAATATACTGTAGCACTGAGTCTCTCTGATAAAACACTGTCTTCACTTGTGTACGAATCCCAAACTTAATTACCATGAGCCGAAATGGAAATGGACTCAATTATCACGATATTGCCACATATTTGCCCTCCGGTCTTTTTTTGTCTCAAATTAAATTAATCTCTGTGGTTTTGCCAACATTTCACAACTTTGTTTTCACAAAAAGTAATATGGACTAATTGGAAAAATGTAGCAATAATAAAAAGGATTTTTATTTGGTTTATTTGCAACAGGATTTTACTGCGTACGAAGTTCCTAATAAATGTAGTTAAATGGATTGTTTTGTAACTTCTTCCATCTGTCATCCATCCTGTTTTTTTGGAATCAAAATGAATATTTTGGGGTTTTAATTGAGCATCACAATATGTAACTTACAAATAAGTTCAAGAAATAAAATGAAACAAAGACTTCGCACTTCATGCAGCATGAAAGTGTCTCTCGTTGGTTGGGTGGGGGTCGATGAAGGAGAGGGTCGGTTCAAGGTTTGATTTTGGTTTATATATCCTGTCTGTCACGTCAGAGACCAGTTCTTTCAGACATTTTAGATATGTCACTTCATTGTTCACAGTACTGGTGTAGAATCAATAAAAAGACTTGAGAAGACCTGTTAAACTTCATACCTCCAGTGTGTAGCGCTGCCTTCAATTTTACATTTCTTCTCTCCGCACTAGTTCATTTTCTTTGACGCCCAGACTGCCCCTTTAAATTTACATTTCTTCATATACTGTACTGGTGAGTAAATGCAAAAAGACAAGAGCTGAATTAAATCGTTTTTATTGTTGAACTGTCGCATGAATGTCAAGTATCATGTCAGAATGTAAACACACGGCAGTAACCGTCTACTACATGTGATCCCTGCAACTGTAGAGCCGGTTGATCCTCAGAATGTCGATTTTGGACATTTCGTCTCTCTGCCCGATGGCAACAGAGGAGTCGGGGATGGGAGTTATGGTCTCTGCTCCGTTCTTTCCAAAAGCAGTTCTACAGATTTGGACAATGAGAATCATCAAAAAATATCATTCGAATCTTAGTTTCTATAGGTATATTATAGAATTAGGTTCTCCATTGACACATTTGATTAAGTAACATACTTCCCATAGTGCATCACAGAGTTGTAGTCATACGGAGTGTTGAGATTATTTGTGTTCCTCTTTTGGAAGTTCACTTTAAAATCTGGTACCAGAAAAAAAGAGATGAGTAAATGACGACCAGACTCAGAGATGTATCAATCAATCATAAACAACGCCAGAGATTCTTACATTTATGGAGGTTATCCCAGTTGATTCTGACATAACCGTCACGGTCGCTGCGGTTTTGTTCGTGGTAGAACCCCAGCGAGTGCAGCAGTTCGTGCTGAATGATGCCACGTTTTATGCAGCCAAACCTCTGCAGTGACACGACCTGCTTGTCTCCAATACGACCCAGTAAAGAGAAACAACTAATGGCAGCGAGAGAGACAGAGAGACAGAGATGGTTAATATGCAACTTGATATCTGATTAATTAATTCATGTAATTTACATCATCAGCGACCCTGTGTGTCCATGCTCAACTGATTAGCTTTAGAACAACAGACAGAAATAGCTCTTGTGACGCTAAACTTGTAGTTTACTGTTCTTGTGTCTTGTTGTGCACAAATGACAAACATTTGGTCGAATTTCGAGTGCTGGATTAAAGAAACAGTTCCTGTCGTAGTTAAAAGCAAGAATGATGCTGCCAGATGACCATTGCGGCTCCAACTTGTGTCCATAGAATGATTACGGTCATAACCTGAGTTGATTATTTAAATTTAGTTGCGGCCATTTTGTGTCTCTTTGTAGCTGTTTTGCATCTCTTCGTAGTTGTTTTGTCTCTTTGTAGCTGTTATGTGTCTCTTTGTAGCTGGTTTGCATCTCTTTGTGGTTGTTTTGTGTCTCTTTGTAGCTGTTATGTGTCTCTTTGTAGCTGGTTTGCATCTCTTTGTAGCTGTTATGTGTCTCTTTGTAGCTGTTATGTGTCTCTTTGTAGCTGTTTTGCATCTCTTTGTGGTTGTTTTGTGTCTTTTTGTGGTTGTTTTGTGTCTTTTTGTAGTTGTTTTCCATCTCTTTGTGGTTGTTTTGTGTCTTTTTGTGGTTGTTTTGTGTCTTTTTGTAGTTGTTTTGCATCTCTTTGTAGCCGTAATTCATCTCTTACTGACACTTCTCTGCAAAGATATATTGAATACTAGAACGCGCTACACAAAGTATTATAGGAAACCACCAAAAGAAGCCTGAGATACCGCTGCCAAACTGGTTTAAATGACGTTACTAATGTTACTGTATTTTAATTAATTGTTGATGTAGCGTCAGTATGCTGTGCAGCTGGGATATGTGTAGATACGTATTCTTACTGTTCACCTTACCCGTAACAGATGTCTCGACTTTTGTATTTTTCCCTTCACATACAGGAGTACTTTAGTCATTGACTCACCCAAATCTTGGTTCAATGCTTATGTACGCCACCTGAGCGGCATGCGGAATGAAGCGAATGCAGGTTTTGTGTTCAAAGTCCTTCATGGCGCTTACAATCTCATTCCGCTCGGTCTTGTCTAAAATTGTGAATAAAAGTAGCTAATTAGATTCTGCGTGTGAAAGAAACACCGGTGTGCAAAATCCGTAATATCTTAAACTTACCATATTCGGTGCTTATGACGAACGGGATATCCACCATCCCGTTAGCAGACTTCTGCCACAGACAGCTATATGCTTCATCAATGCACTTCATAGCATTCCTGGTTTTTGGAATCAACACGTCTCCTTCCAGCAGAGTATCCCTGGATCCTAGTGGAAGAAAATAAATGAATCATTTTTAAACTAACTGGCAGAACAATCAGTAAAATCCAGTATGTATGTTTTCTATGACTGAATATAGAAATTGTGCACGAATATTGGGAGAAACTAATGTTCCCACCCTTTCCTTGTAGTATCATGGAAACTCACCATTGTTCATCCTCAAAATAGTTTGGGTTAGGTCCTCCTGTAAGATCTCTAAATGGAAGCAAAACAGAAGTCATACAACTCATAACCCTCAGTGTTTTACCTGATCGATTTTGTCTTTTAGTGATGTTTGGTTACCATTATCAGGACCATGATCCTGTGGGAAAAAACAAACCATTTTACTTAATTTCACAGTATTTAAACTCCGTCTAATGCATTGATATAGACAAAGATAGACACAGATGTTATGGGAAATATGTCACTATTACATACAGTGCATACAAGCTGCTCTACACTAGATTGAGTGAGTTATATCTTACAATGCCCTGCTGAGCGCAACAGAGGCCCGAAAGCAGCAGCAGAAAAAGAGAAAACGTTGCTTTGAGATCCATTTTTGTCTGAAGGTGCTGCTTAAGATGTCGCTTCGGAGACGTCGTCTCACCAGAGGCCCGATGCTGAAGCCCACTCAGGGCTGAGTTTATATGCAGGCTGTCAGCGAGTGTCTGTGTACAGAGATTAGTGGGTAGGTGTTCAATGGGCTCTGTCTTAAACACACAGCTGATGGGAGTGCCCTGCCCACTGTTGCCTCACAGGGATAATCTTATTCTGGGAGGGGGGGATTACAGTACAATGACCAAAGGCTGCTGTCGGCTCGCTCAGCATCAGATTTCAGACGGCCTTTTTAACCAGCGGGGAATCCGCGCATGAGATCTGGGCCTGTCCTTAAGTTTTATTCTAAAAATATCAGATACACAGTTTGGCAAATTCCTACTAAGTATTTGCAGGCACTGAAGTGAAGTGGTAATGTAGCTAAATAAATAAATAGAAGACTATTTCAGTACTAAAAAATAGTTATTTTTCAAGGAGAAATAGTATTTGCTAGTTAGAACCTCTCAGTTGTGAGTGTTTGCTTCTTTGCTTTATCATAAAAGCTTGTGTGTTCAACATCTTTGGGCTTTGGACCAATTGTCGAACAAAACAAGCGATTCGATGACGTCATCTTGGGCCGTGGGACTATTTTATGACAGTTTTTTTGGTTAATCGAGAAAGTTAGATCTAAAATAAAAGGAGGTTTTCACAAAGTTTTCAGAAGGAGAAGAATTGCAAAAACACATGCTCAGTTTGACCAAAATATGCACCGAAAACTATGAATCCTCAATGAAATCACAGAAGGAATGATTATTACAGTAATGATAATAAGAAGCTGTAGAAAATGGAGGTTTTAAGCAGAGAAAGAGAGATAAAAAGATACTGATAAAGACACTGATAAACAGCCTCTGCAGTATAGTTTTTAATTAGTTGATTACATAATGATTAGCTGGCTCTGTAGTTTCTGTTTTACCCCAACACTCTTAATCACTCCATATTTCAATGTCAACATCTGTTTAATTAATTGTGTCAATTTTTAAAAGATGAAAAAAAACACAAAAAAACCTTTTGTTTCAGTACTTCATTTCTGATTGCTGAGGGAGCCGCTGCACCATTCTGAGCATCTCTTTTGTTGGGAGCTGCTGTGAAGCGACTCCCACACTGCTGCTGTGTTTCTCCTCCAGCCAGAACATTTCATTATGCCAAAGAGCATATTTATTTCTCTATTGGTATCAGAACAAACTTTCTTTTTGATTCAAGTATATGAGCCCTGAAGAGCTTGATCACCAGTGCTGCAGAAACCATCCGTGCATCTCATCAACAAAAACATGATTTCCTATTAAACCAAACGGCCACTGTGGCCTTTACAACCCTTTAGATTCCACAAAGAGCTTTGCAGATTGCACAGGGTGTGCCCTACTGTTATGAGGCCCCATTTAAATTGTGTTGTTTAAATAATAAAAATAATGGCTCAATTAGTGACCGGCGGTAAAGTCCTGGATTCATTATTAAAGCGCTGCTGCTGCTGCTGCTGTGATGATCTCAGCTGGAAAGGCCGGGCCACCTTGGCCACCAGACTGTGATCAACAAAAAAAAACTCCAAATCCAGACACGGGTTGTTTAGAAAGACGAGTATTCAGATTTATTGAAGGCCTCGCGAATAAATCATCAGCTTCCAGTGGACTGTCTCCTAGAGAAGAGGGATGCTGTCTGGTTTCATAGCGCCATAAACAGCTTTAGGATCTGATTCTGCATGTCAAGGCCAGCAGCTTCAAATGGAGATTCCATCACGGCAACCTTTATATGATGCGGCCCTCCACTGTACATCAGAGTAATGTGGCATTTATTATGTGTGTGTGTGTGTGTGTGTGTATCTTAAAGAGAGATGAACTGCAGGCGCTGCCTGTGTGAACTCCCTTCACTGCAAGCTCGAAAAAGTCCTACGGATTTGTGAATTTAACAATGTTTGCATCGTGCATTTTGCACATTCATGTGTGTCTGTGTGTGTGTGTGTGTGTGTGTGTGTGTATGTGTGTGTGTGTCCAGTCTGCCTGTGTCTATCCACCTCGGGGTGATTCGCGTTAGTGCACAGGTAATCCAATTTGTGTTTTAGAGACACAAGCACAGCACGACTAATGCTCAATGATGTATGACCCATCCTTTCAGTTGAGCTTCATTCCTAATGCCCCTCCAACTGCAGGGGGAAGTAGATCTTATTCAATTGGCTGTCAGTCTAATGCTATCGTTTGTCTTCAAACATCTGCACTTTAAGCGGAGGATAAGCTCCAGAAGAAGGAAAGAAAACATCACTTGTCAGAGTAGTGTAAGACTTTTCCAGCTATGCTTAGTTTTAGTTTTCCCCTTTGGCCGGCAATATTTTTCATTTTGACACGTTCAATGGACTTGAACCTCAACTGTGATCCTGCTCGTTTCAACCACACTTCAAAGTCAACAGGGAGCTGCATGAGGGGAAGCACTGTTCACCTGGATTTTTAACCACAACTAACAGTAGAAATGTCTTTATATGAAGCACAGCAAGTCTGGATTTCTGAAGTTCAACATTTGTCTCTTGTGGTAAACTGAACAGAGCTGAAAACAAGTAGTCGATTCATTGATTTGTCCATCAAAAATGCTTTCAGGCAAGCAGAGAAACAACATTCTCTGGTTCCAGCTTCTTCAATGTGTAAAATATTTGGGTTTTAGCTGCTTGGCTGGTTAAATGACAGTTAAATGACATCACAAAGGCCATTTCTCACTATTCTATAGACATTAAAGGAAAGATGACTCTCACTTCTCATTTCACTGAGCCTTCTAGAGCAGTAGCGGGTAGATCTGTGTGGTGGTGGGGGGGGGGGGGGGAGCGGAGCAGATGTGAAGTTTTGGCTCTGTGTTCCCGATCACCAAACAGTGATGACGTACCCGATCACCCTCCATTGCGCTAGAGTGCATCTCTGTCTTTTTTTCTGACTCTACGTGGGCAGCCAAGGACAACAGTCAATGAGCAATATCAATTTACGTAATGGACTATTAAACAATGTGCTTAACATTTAGAATGGCTGCACTGGTGTTCGGTGGGAGTGTGCGCCAGGAAAAGCCCGCTGCCATGATAACCGCCCTGTGAAATGACACGCGTTAGCGTGCTCCGCTGCCTCTCGCTCACTCGAGCTCCTTCTCCTCCTACAGTTGGTTGGCTCGTCATACTTGCTCTCCCTGCCCTCGCCTTCAACTCTGCATGTCAAAGTAACAATCGAGTGTGTTGTACGCTGCATCCTCTGTGATTTAACTCGTCGTAAGTCTTCAAATTAGCCATATAATTCCTCTGTCATTTCCTCTCTGGCTGGCTAATTTCTCATCTAATCTGCTTATTTTTAATTTTTTTACAGCGTTAGTAACTCGGAGTAATGACAAAATCTTTAGCGGCTTTCTAAAGAGTATCTCTTCGTCCCTCTTTGTCCCTCTCTCTCTCGCTCTCTCTCGCTCTTCTCCATGCTGAAGTCAATCAGTGAAGGTAAACAGCTTGTTCACACTGATTGACATTCAGACAAACCGGGACAAATATATTGAATATGAACACCGTCTTAATTGGTGTGAATTACCAGACTTGTAAGAGCCACGCAACTAGCAAATTAAATCAGGTGTGTCATTGTAGTAATGCAATTGATTAAAGCCACAATGCAGCTGAACAGTCCATTCAGGGAATGAATGTGTTTGATGGAATAGGTGTCAAGTGCTTTAGAAGGCAGATTTGAAAATTATACCATAAAAGGTCTTTATGAGAGAAATGGCAGTTAAGAGAACTTCTGGTCCAGTTGAACAGATAGTATATTCGACATAATGATTCCAAAGAGTCAGATTTAAATTCACAGAACTCCATGTCATCACACTGAAGCAGCCCGCCCAGGTCAGTCTTTAGATTGGTTGCCACTAACCCAATATATGACTTGCTCAAGAGTATCTCAGAAATGTTTCGTTATTTGAGGGCAGAGTGGGACTCATCACTCTGCCCTCCCGCGTTTCCTCAGCCCTGTCTAGAACTGATGACGTTAGAGAAGAGGTTGCACGCCCATTTCCCCACCTCCAGGCCACAGCCACTGTGCCACTATAAAACTACTGTTTGCAGAACAATATCAATTATTAGGGGTGTAACGGTTCACAAAATTCACGGTTGGGTTCGGTACGATACAGTGGAGTCACGGTTCGGTACGTTTCGGTACAGTAGAAAACTACAAATGCCAGAGAAATGTACTTGATTTTAAAATATATTTATTCATTACAACTAACATCATAAAGTTATTCTTCGACTTTGAACAATGATGGAACTATACCTGAGTGACTCATCGTCTGGGGTGTCTTCTTAGCAACACATAAGCATAAAAAACAAAAACTGCTCCTTAATGTTATGCAGTATTGTTACTTACATCTTGCAAAAGAGATTTTTAATCTCAATGGGACTACCTGTTTTTTTTTATTTTTTATTATTCAAACGTATTCGGTTCGTCATGCGTACTGAACCGTGAGCCTCGTACCGAACGGTTCAATACGAATACGCGTATCGTTACACCCCTATCAATTACATCATTATTTCAATAAGTAGAACACTTAAATAAATACAAAAGGCATCCGCAGACAGTGTTGATTTTAAAGTCAACTGCCTTTTGTGTTGTGAAGAATTTGGTATTGTAACTAACATAACATTACCATATATATAAGCCCTCTGTTTCTGTTTGCAAAGGCCTACAATAGGTCAACTGTGATTAGTGTGTTGCTGTTGATATGGCTTCTCTTTTCACCGGTCACACCCAGGCTAATGGGTGGCTACTGTTAGCGCACAGCTTATTGTATCAGAATAGACAGCACTGGGCTCTTATCTGTCTAGTCAGGTTTAACCCGCTTCTGGTTTACTTTTTGACATTTTCCGCACGTTACGTGGAGAGTAAAGCACCGGAGGTAACGGGGAAACACCAGCACGGTATGAAAGACATTCTTTGAATATAAGATCAAGAGGTCTGTTCTAGTAAGAAGCACCACGGCACGCTTTAATGGATCGGCACTTCAAGTCATGAGTTGCTTTAAGTGAAACTGCACTTGATAGCAGCTTTAACTGATCATTCAAGACTCATTACTGATCATTTTGACCTAAATTATTATACCTAGTTTTGAACCTTTTGTAACATTTTTATTTGAATGTCTAAAATACGGGATGGGACAAAAGAGCTGTAATGACAGGAACTCAATTCAATCTTTAATCTTCAATGTCAGTAGTGGAAGAATAATTTCACAGTCATTTTTATTTTTATATCTTTTTTTTCTTTCTCTTAATCTTCTTCTCCTTCTCTGCTTCCTTCACCTCCTTTTTTTAATTCCCTAGTCAGTGCATACGAGCTAACTTACTTACATTTTTCACTCAAATGTAGAAAATCCCCTAATGAGGCTTTAGGCACTGCTGTTCTTCATCTTCGTCGTTCCGCTGAGCTGTATTCAACAGCACATGGAATAAGCACCCTTCAGTTAACAAGACTCGGTGGAAAGATTCAAATTCATTAAATCTCAAAAACTCTCAGACCAAAATTAATTTGCACAAGACTACAACAGTTTGTATTGTTTTTAACAGTACGTGACAGTACGTGCCCGGGCCAATTGGTTTAGATTTTTGGTGAAGTGCTGCAGTGGCGCTAAATTGAATTAAACAATTCCGAGGTCTGTGCTGCTGATGTAGGAAGACCTGTAGCCCTCGCTTCCAAGAGCGCAGCGCGGCGAGAGATCTCTAGAAGCCATTTCCTGCCTGGCTCAGAATAATGAGGTGTTAGAGCCTGCTGGCAGGACTTAGCCACACACCTTCCCAATGGAGAAGTTATGGACTGTATACACACACACACACACACACACTCGCACACACTCGCACACTCCCTCGCTCACTCAAAGACATGGACATATGCCCCCTGGAGGTGTTACGGATAGCTGCATTTTGCAAACCCAGCCAGCAGGCAGCACTGTCAGCCACCCTGCACTGTGGGCTTTGATAGGACAATCAGTTCACTCTGGAGTTGCCGCAGCCAATCATCAGACAGTTTCTTGGCGCAAGCACCCAATCTTCAGAGGGTTGCCAGATACTCTATCCTCAGTGAGCTCTTGCTGGCTCGCTGCTAGCCAACCATAAAGAAAGCTGGTGCCTTGCATCAGCCAATCGTGCGAGTGTTGGCCAGAGTGAAGCCTATCGACAGAGAACTGCTGCATGTTCGCAGCCAACATGGACTTTATCCTTCCCTACAGATGTCCGATTAGTGTTGTTTAGGGAAATCGAACTGCCACAACAGGCCCACGATGCCAATGTGGCAGCATGAATGGGCAGACCGGTAGAATGGGATAGGAGAAACCCACAAAGGCTTACTTAACTGTAACACTGTGGTACTGTGTCAGTGGGTGTTTTCTAGAGGGTTGTAGGATTGTTGGGTAGGCAAAGTATAGATTCACACCTCTGCTTGATGACCTTTCTTAACAGTACCATGAGCTAGCAGGCACTGCTTAGCGGTGGAGGTCTTTCTTTAATGAGGTTCTAAATTTACCAGCATGTACTCGTAAAGGCCTGCAGCTTTATTCCTCATAAACCTGCACTGGCGAGGACGTGTTCAATGATCTCTGGTCACGGTCAGTTTCATGGGCTTATAACACATGTCTGCGCCTTAAATTGACATAAGCATTAGAGTACAGAGGCTTTAGCACTGCTCAAGCTTTCTGTTTACACTGGAGAATGCAGTCAGCATTTTTATGTTGCAGCGCTCATCACTTGCAGCAGCAAAAAGTGCTAACTGCACCTGACATCTCTGCCCATTCCAGAGGTAAATAAGCAATTTCCAATTACGCAGACTTTACATTCCCTGCTCTTCCCTGCTTTTACGACACACTTTAAGGCAAACTTGGCAGATATTTTTTCCTGCACAGTATTCGATTGTATTACCTTTGATGTACAAAGCTGTGAAAATATGATGCTAGTTCAAGACAGAGAATGTTTTAAATTATACTCATAAAAAGATGCTGAAATATTGTTTTACTCCATGATATTATGGTGCAAAAGCACAAGGATTAAAGCTAATACACACCATTTTCACAGGAGACACACATTATCCTTCTCTTTTTTGGCAGTGCTGGTGGTTGAAGTGAATAATATTCTATAAAATCATGATTATTCCTTTCTAGTCTTGGAGAAATAGTGTTTCAAACACTTGTTTGCTTCCTTGCAGTGCTGAGAAGTCGTACAGTATGCATGCCAGCAAACTCTATATGAAGATGACTGTACATATGTGATAAGTAGGTGAATGACAGGTGGCTATACCCATAACTATTACTAAATAAAATCAAATACTTTTCTCTCATAGTAAATGCATTCAGTATTCAGAATGTAAGAAAAAAGTGTGAACTGTCAAAACTGCCAAATTGCTTGTTTTGTCTGAGTAAAAGTTCAAGCTATTTAATATCTCAGGAGATCAAGAGAAACACCAAATATTCAAACTGAGACGCTGGAAACAGCAAACGTTTGGCATTTTTGCCTGATTATCAAATTTGTTGGGAATTAAATCGTAAAAAGGTTACAAGCTCAAAGTCCTGGTAGCATTTGAAGGAACCCAGGGTTTAATGCACTGCCTTACATGTATGCATTTGCTGAGGTGCAATAAGCCTTCAGTGTTACTTGAGGTAATGTATGCCTGTCTGGTTCTGGTTGGTGTGCTGCCTACACACAATGTTTTTTTGCACTCTACTCCCCCTGCATGGCAACCGCTGTATGCTTCAGCACCATGGACAGCGACGGCACCGTCTCAGCACTGCTGCGAGCCAGACACCCACGGTGTCAGTCTGATAGTCTGCGCCGTTACCTTCACACGTCCGGTCTGGTGCGGAACCAAGCGATACATCAGATGAAACCGGGTGCTCGTTTGTGTCATTTCCTCAAGATGACATAAAGCTTGCATGAACATAATGGATGCAGCTGTATGCAGTCAAGCTCCATAACCCCCCTGCTGTAGAGCGCCGTAATGTGGGAGCTAAGATGAATCTGTCCTCTAAATCTCCCCACCTTCACCCACCACAGTCATCGCTCCTCTCTCTCCGTCTCAGCAGGGCTTTGGCAGTTTCACACTGGCCTACTTTTAGACTAACTGTGTGTGTGTGTGTGTGTGCAGGAGTATGTGTTTGTATGATTGTGTGTGCATGTCTGTTTCCTATAAATAGCCCCTCTCAGCACCACAGCTGTGCACGGTTTGTTTTGTGCTCTTACAGTGTCCCGTGTCCGTCGAGTGATGGAACAAACGAGCTGGCCTGCTGTGTTAATGAGCTCTCTCAACCACCCAATTCACAGTAGGCTTCAGTGTGTCCCTTTGTGTCGCACAGAGACCACCTGATGTCTCTCTTGATTGGCCGTCTCTCTTTTCTGCTGTGCTGGACAGACATGTTGTGTTTTTCTGTGATGCTGCAGTCTCGTATGAACGTGTGTGTTTATTTCCCAGCCTGTGTATATCCGGCTTTGCACTATCAGCACAGATGATCTATCGCACCGTGTGTACTGTGGTGGGCTGAAAAATAAACACACACACACACACACACACACACGGTGCGATAGATCATCTGTGCTGATAGTGCGAAGCCGGATATACACAGACTCTCATCTGCAACAACAGTGTAGGCCGAGGAGTGCATGCGAGTGCATTCCAGTGTGTAATCAATACGCCCTGACAACCCCTGATGTAATAGTATGCATGCGCTGCTGGCACACCGTTTCTAGCTCTTCCACACATGGATGACCCCGTGGATGAGTTGCTTCTCAATTATACAGTAGGATGGGCCGGGTGTCATGTAAGCTTACGCTGTCCAAAGTGTAAGGAATGAGGAAAAGCATACAAATGAATTCATCGTGTGACAACTTTGGCAATGGACCATGTTTACGAAATCTCAAGGTTACAAAAATCCATTCACACTGATACAACCAATGCTCTTCATCAGCACCGAGACGATACAGCCAATACTGTTTTTAACCATAAAATAGTGATTTAGTATAAGTGGGTCTGCTCAGCTGGGGTACAAAAGGGGGAAAAAAGATCGAAGCTCTCTAATGCCAACTATATGACAAGGACACAACGAGCTGACGTTGCCAGTCACGATACAGATAACGATACCAGCGCCAATACCGAGTACCGATCCGATGCCAGTGTTTCGTTAATAAGCTCCATGCCTCACTGTGTGTGAGGGACTGAGATCATTCTTTTATGAGATAGGCAACATCAGGCTTGACTTAAACATTGCTGTCTGAACTTTGTAAAACAGAAAGTAACAAATAAAAACATAGATATTAATGTGATATCAGTATCTGTATTGATGCATCGCTGCTATATGTTCTCTATAGATTTATCATAGGATTGACATAACGTGAGAGTGCATTATGGTTGGGTCGTGCACTATGCTACTTTCACGAATCAATACTTTTACATAAGCTATGGATCAAATTATGTCTAATGTGAAAGGATCCCTTCAGGCGTTGGTGGAGACCAAAACGGAGCTTAAAGGAGAGTTAACTACTAACCACATCCTGATATTACAATGGCGTGTTTAAAACGTGTTCCACTGCCTCAAGGTGGCCAAAAATACAAATATTGTTGATTTGAAGATAAAGGAATAACATAATATTCTTCTTACAAATAAAAAACTGACATTACTGAGTCAATTAGCTTCCTGCTTCCTCTGTGCTCTGGCTACTGCTAGCATTACGTTTCCGTACGTACAGTCTGAATATGAACAGAGAAGAAGTCTTAGCGAGTCAGAGCACAGCGTATAAACGGTCCGTCAGCTGTTATGTTTGTTATAATTCTTTGATTAAGCCGTGATGTGTATGAAAATGTCGTGTCTTGTGTTAACTGCGATGGCCTGAAACAGAAATATGTTTCAATGTGTGTTCATTATCGCTCATCAAAAAGAGTTTATTAACAACGGGTGACCAGTTAGACCAACGTTTTTTTTTTTCAAAACTCATCATTTTTTTGCAATATCTAATATGTCTGTGTTGTCCTTATTTAAGCAGCTCCATGAAGCTTGTTTTAGTGTTATCTCTAAGCGTTTTTATGTTGGCATTGTGCAGCTTTATCGTTCAGCTGAAATTAACTCCCCCCCCCCCGTCCCTTTATACCAGAAGTTTATTTCCAGTGCTCCTGCTGCAGAATCGATAATGAGT
The DNA here is from genome assembly GCA_028022725.1 of Lycodopsis pacificus. NCBI lineage: Eukaryota > Metazoa > Chordata > Actinopteri > Perciformes > Zoarcidae > Lycodopsis > Lycodopsis pacificus. The sequence continues at coordinate 4,585,435 of CM051705.1, read as the reverse complement.
TTGGTTTGATAACAAAAACAATTATTTTTAAAATTGTAACAGTATGCATATTGCGTGTCTCTTTCTCCTTCTGTTGCTCTCTATCTGGCTCTCCCACTCTGAGAAGGTGATGGCGGAGCCAGAGAAGTAGCAGGCGATGGATACTGGTCCTGAGGGGTTGGTCTGAGGACATTAAGCCCACAGCGACAACGAGCCCCAGCTGTTGGCATTTCTTTTTTCACATTCATTTGTTTGTCAAATTTAGAGTCTCTACTAATGCCAAGAACCTCCTCTGCCACTCGGGCACTCCAGAACCGTGGTGACAAGGCTGCTTTTAGCCAAATCCAATTTAATCTCCATTGGCCGTAGTGGATAAAGCTGTCTCAATTTACCCCAACTGAGGCCAAGGAAGGCTAGTCACTCCAGTGGGAGCTGCACATTCAACACACACAATGCCCACACACACACACACACACACACACACACACACACATATGCAGACTGGAGATGAAGAGAGAGCACTAAAGTAACAATCTAAAATGCACAACTATATGTGCAGAGACAGTCTCTTGTTCTTCTCCCGTCTTCTCTCCCTGTCGTGTGTTTCTGCAGAGGGGGGGGGGGGGGGGGAGATGATGTCACTGTTATGGAAATGAGATAATGAAATGAAAAAGAGAGGCACATCTGAGACTCCAGCTCCTAGCCTGCAGCTCTTCTGCTTCCTTGTTCCCTTAAAAAAAAACTGTATAGTTATCAGGAAACGTGTGTGTGTGTGTGTGTGTGTGTGTGTGTGTGTGTGTGTGTGTGTGTGTGTGTGTGTGTGTGTGTGTGTGTTCCTGCAGATGGTTGGGTGGGAGGGGTGCAGGGGTGGGGGGTGACACTACAGCCTGAAATGCACATTTATGCAAATGCCATAACTTAACCCACAGGTTTGTGGCAACATTTGCTCGACATTTGCAGCAACGCTGTTTAATCACAAGCGCTGCTTGTAGAGCAAACAAACGAGTGATTTCAGAATAACTCTGCATTAGTTTGACTGGATCCACTCAATATTTCGCATTGATTTTCCCCTGCACTGTGTTGCACTTCACACATCAGTGTGAGTGGCAGATGTGCTTCGTATGCCGATGCCAATTCCCCAACCGGCAGAAAAAAAAAAAACAAGATCTAAAAAAATAAGTGTCTAATTAACATCCAAATGTGCAGAAATTCGCTCCCAAGTTACCTTTGCTTTGCTTCTCAACGCACATGACCACTCACTCTTTTAACATATTGTTTTGCTCCGGAGGGATATGAGGAGTAGAAGAAGCTGCTTTAGAAAAGTTTGTTATCGATTAAACATTTACTCGTAGCTCTTTAATGGAGTGTTGAAGGATGTCTGTGACTATCCAAACAGATGTTTTATCGGACTGCTGGGAGTTGATGCACTTTTCACTCCTAACTTTAAGTACATTACGCTGATTATACTTGTGTGCTTTTGCTTAGAGGCACCCTGTGGAGGTCTGGAGCGACGTTTTGAAGTGTGGGTTTTGTTTGTATCGTGTAAGTGCATTTTACAGCGTGTCGTATTGTTGATTGAACGTCGGTGAGCGAAAAAGCGCCAAGAAACGTAGAATAGAAGAACAATGCCAGCAAGCAAACATCGATGTTGACAATGAACAATTTCAAATTCATTTAAACGCAACCTTTGTTTGGTTTCAAGAAAACTCCACATGGTACCTATTGAGTATTTGCAGGATGTTTGCTTGTAGCAGTTTGTGGAGTATTTCTACTTTCATGGAAAATATCTGAATGGCCTTCCACCACTGAGAAATCATTTGAAACCCAGTCTAGAGCATCATATCTATTATTATGTGGAGTAAAAAAATATGTTGCATTGGAAAAAAGCCCACTTGCATACAGTGAATAGGAGGTGTTTTTGCCTGTAATATGTAAAAAAAAAGCTGCCAATGCAACAAGTGATAATTGGCTTGGTAAGAGTTCTTGAATTAAGATGTTATATGTAGGCCTTTAAAGATAAAAAGAGGTCTTGAAAGTAGCTGGGTAAACTCATTTTGAGCTATATTCCACTGGTATTAGGAGGCGTTAGTACGTTCTTATTGACCCACAAACAGACTGAACATTTAGAAGACGTTACACCGTCGCACCATAACGTTTCCAGCGAATAAGACAGAATCCTGATGCCCACAATCAGCTTGTATGTGATGTAGTTCAGATACTAAGGGCTATATGGCCGCTGTGTCGGGCCTGCTCTGACGCATTCAAAGCTCTGTCTATCGCCCATATCTCCTCCACCAGGACATCTTTTTATCTCAAACCTGTCAGCGCGTTGACATCTCACTTTGTGCCCCAAGTCCCAGTGCGTTAATGTCTCATTATCCATCGTTAGATGTCCTTTCTGAAAACACTATGAGTAGTTACAGCCAGTATATCAAGTGGCTTTCATGAAAAGTAAACCAACAGAAAATGATGTGGTAATGACAGTGATTGTGGCTCATGCTTTGGGCCAAGTGAGCTGAGGCCTTAGCCGATATGTGCGACTCTCCGAGAACATTATGGCGCTCATTATGTATGCTTAAAGAGAGTGTTATTTGCTTTCGTCGCTGTGAGCTTAGTGTTGTCTGCATAAAGAACAAGTGTGTGTTTATGTGTGCGCGGCCGCGGCAGTAGCTGCTATATAGCAGTTAAAGATCATTAATTACGGGTGTTTCCCAACTTTCCTCCGGGGCTGATGGTGTGCTGCGGAGATACTGGCTCATTGGAGTAAATGGCATTAGTACTTTGTTCGGTGCGTGCCCTGGGGCCTTGTTTCCGAGCCCTTTTTTTTGTTTCAAGTGGCAGCCTTGCGTGAAGCTCCCTTCCACTGAGCCTATTTCTCGAGCCCTTATCCGCCCCTATGGAGTTCACCACCAGTGTATTCATCTCTGAGTGGCGTGAGGGAGGACAAGGAGGGGTGAGAGCAGGAGCGGTCCAACGCGGCTTTATGAGTAGCCAGTTAGCATTTCGTATCGGTGTTCATCACTCTGCGTGCAGCGGCGAGGCAATAAGCTGAGTGAGACAAACAGCGCGGTTGGTAACGGGGGGAGGGATGGGTGGTTAGCGCGTGGCTAAGGACACACTCCGGCTGAGACTCCCAATGCAGCGGCGGGGAGGAGTGTCGCCACGCTCATTAGCATCGCAGCCTGGATGGAGGTAGAACTGAGTCTGCTGAGAGAGGCCCACACAGGAAGCTGCTCCTCCAACATGAAAGGCGCACTGCAGTCAGTAACTCCTTGTGATTTCAGCTTGATTTCTTTTTTCACCAATTTGCAGTCCGCCTCCTAATCATATCCCGTATCCGCTCTCTAAATCATCTCATCCCAAAACCTCTTCACTAATCATGCAAGTTGAAGAGGAATAAATGCTTAACAGATGCTAATATTGTCAGGGGTCGGTTACATGCGACTGCGCTTCCACAGCTCATTGGAACTGAGTTTTTTTTGGGGCGCTTTACCTCAGATGCCTCGTTTCTCCGTTCTGTTTTAACCCCCACCGCTTGTGCCCCGCAGCATGTCGGGCTGTGGAGGGATTGCAATGTCCTTACAGTCTCTCAAGGGTCAGCTATTAGGGAGAGAAACACCAGTGCAGTAACTACAGCTGTGGCTTTTTCTGCCCTGATCTTGTGCTGCAGTGTGTGCTGCTGGATACTGAGCTGCTATTGTCCACGTCACAGATTCTGACATTTTGATATCCTTGATTGTATTACATAAGGAAACGATGTGCTCAAATAAATGTGCTAAATCACGAGTTCCGTTCCAAAATAACTTATTTAAACATACACGCCTACTCTCCAGATGTTCTAATGACAGTTGAGAATATAATATGTTGATATTGAAATCTTATATTGAAACGATATTAAAGTCACGTTAAGACATTTATGTGAGATGATCAGGTTTTTGAGTCATGGCCGATTCATTTGAGAGAATGTTCTTCGTGTACATGTGTAAGGTTTTGTAATGAAACCTCTGGCGTGTAATTAGACGGAGTTGTAAATCCGTCCTGATGCGTATCGCCCCAGGGAGGATGAGGAATGAGATAAATCAGTTGTTTTGCAGCCAACCATCAATCGTTCACAGTTGGTCATCAACTTGACACTGCATTTGAATCATTTCTGATTACGCGGGGTAATTTGGTTAAGATGCAAAGTGAGTGTCACTTTGCATCGGAGTGGAGTGATACTGATTGGTTACTGCTTTTGTCATAACTACTGAATCTATTTCCTCCAAACTGTAATGGAGAGGGCGGGGGGGCTGGTGCTCCAGAGAAGGTCTGCAAGTATCGCAGAGGGTCACAAGGTCAAATATTGATTTAAAATGACTTAATTAATGAGCGTGATCAGTTTAATTTGTGTTATTTTTCTTTCAATAAGGAAAATCTAAGAGCCAATCGAAATGCTAGGGCCTGTGTAGCAGTTGTTGTCACGTAAATACATAGATAAATACGTGTTTCATCTTTGCTAGTGCCAATTTAAAAAAGAAACACTTTCATCCTTTAGGCAGCAGTGCTTATAAAATGGGGTGTTGTACGTTTTTTATTGGCAGGGTTTTGTGATTTTCTGGTATCGTTAAAAGTGCAACATTAGTCAGAAATGTAGTGTGAAAAAACCCCAAAACGACTTAAAGACTTTCGTTTACATGACAGTAAGTTGTGTGAGCAGTCCAACTGATCACACTTGACGGATATAGGACTTGCTCAAGATTAAAAAAAGAGAAATGGAACACCATTGTTAAAACATGTTTGAGAACACACTCCGCAGCACGAGCGCCATAAAATATACCAAACAAAAAAAAAAGGCAATTCTTTTCCTATTTCTTTCTTGTGCAAACATCTCTGGTTTGTTGTTCGCTGTACAAACGTGGCCACGACGCTTTGAAGGCTTTTCTTTTCCCCCGAGTGGGACAACCTCTTAATCAATACACAACCTGTAAACCGCTCATTCCTTCAGAGAGGATCAGAACGCTAACACGCTTTGTTCTTTTTTCCCTCCACAGCGCCTCCGACCGTCCGCATCATACACTCGGGGCATGCCTGTAATGTTGAAGAGGAGCGGCACACGGAGAGGGTCTACACCATCAGAGAGGGAGAGACCCTGGAGCTCACCTGTTTGGTGACGGGGCATCCTCGACCACAGGTGAGGAGCAGGACAAACGTAGCCACACAAGGGACTCATGGGACAAGACGCTGATTGTGCAGCCTGCCTATCCTTCCTGTCCGTTTCTCTCCTCACTCACCTTCATCAGCGTTCTTTTCGCTCTGTATTCGAGCCATTGCGTGGCACACCAGGTACCTCTGCACGGAAACCAGCTGAGGAGTTGAACCCTTTAATTATTGATGGTTTGGGGTGCATTGTGCACCTGCATGTTGATAATGAAAGCTTCCGAGTCTAATTAGAATGCAGAAACAAAACAGCCGGAACATCTGTCAAAACAAAAAGTCTGACGAGTGAAAGCAGGCCACAGTGAAAAGAGGCTCGGTCATGCGAATGCACACGGGTCCCCGACATCTGAGAGACCGCTTTTTTCTTTCTTTTCAAGTTCTTTTATTTACTGTCGAGATCTGAACTTAATTAAAAAAACTCTTCCACCTTTTTCTAAAGAAAATGGGCCGTTGATTTGCTCTTTTAGTTACTCCTTTCTCATCCAGATCTTAGAAGCAAGTGCATGAAAAATATGTTGAGAAAAGTAAGACAAAGGCAGAAACAAGGTTTCATCTACTTGCTTCGACTAAATACTAAATAATATGCCGAACGCAGGTATAAATGTCAGCTCCGCCACAAATGACCCGACCATCACATTTTGTTCTCGCATTAATCTGGACAGGATTTGCACACGCTAACCTTTCCAACAGTTATCGAATGTTGTTTCCAATTTGCTCGATAAACAATGAACGCAGCCGGAATTCAGCGCTATCTCCGCACCGAACTGAGCTCATTTACATTAATTACTATAATCCCCCTTTTGATCGATGGACGGGGCCTTTTGTTTGTACACCCCCCCCCCCCCTCTGGATGCCAAAGCAGAAGAGCCTATTGATTTTTATATTTCACTTGAAAAGGTGAGGCCTCTTAAATTAGCGAGACGTTCAGGCACACCGTTCACCTCCCCTATACTCGTCAGGGGGGGGACAACTTCGCAACTCATCATCTCTTTCGTCTTTTCCTCTTAATTAGAATTTCTGAAAACCAGAGCAGAGCGAGGGGGGAGGAGGGGAGGGGGCGGGAGATCAAAAGCCCTGCACGGCTGTAGCAGGAGAGGCAGGATCTCCTTTTGAAACGGAGTCATTATGAGACTCGCACAGTTCCCCCGGCACAGCGGGTCTTGGCTGTGTCTCCCCGGACTATGGGATGTGTCAGCTTTTCCCCCCCCCCTCTGGTAGTGGCACGGGACCGGGGGGAGGCGCACACTCATACTGAGTAGTTTCGGAAGCAGGCGAGGTTATCTGGGGTGGCGGCGGACCCACGGCTGCTTTTGTGATGTTGGTCGAAGAACACGAGGGCTTCGCGACCTCGTCGGAAACACACTGGCGAGTTAACAACGGCTCATTCGAGTTAAGTATTAATTCTCAGACCTTGTTCGGAGTCTTTCTTTGCCCCAAAGTTCCACATTTAATTGAGTTGAGTTTCCTCATCTTTCGAGAGCATATGTGGGGGGGGGGGGAAGTAATCAGTGCTCTTTGCAAAGGTTATTTCATGTCCTGTCTTGATTAATGACACGGGCACATGTTTGGTTTTGCCTTTGGCAGGGACTCTTTTGTCAGACTGTATAAACAATTGTGTGTGTGTCTCTTGTTGTAAGTCATGTGCATGCATGCACATACACATACTGTATGTACAGTCACATAGGCCTTGATAAAGCAACATCTTTGCAAGATGTTTTCACTTCCTCAAAGCAGGACTTGTATCATACTGTGCACATTTTAGTTTCTGATTCTCTTATGTCAACGATCATTCTTATTAGCTCAGATGTTACAGACACTTTTGTTCCTCTGAAAAAACGGCACACGATGTCCTCCATCTTTTGCGTTTGGCATACAACTATAAGAATGAATATGAATTCGCTCATGCGTACATTTTGGGCTCTGTTTAGCAGCTTCGCTCTCACCACGCTGTTCAAAACACATTTGTTCCTACGCGGCCGTGATCTGGGTTGAGTAGAGAAAATGCCACGCGTGATGAACAGTAAAAGATTCTGGGCCCTAGAACCCCCCCCCAGAGACGCCTCAGATTAATGGGAAAGTATAGTTTCTCTGGTCTGTGAAATCATTTTCAATTTTGTTTTCTTAAAGAACTTTCATACCAACAATAACGCAAACCACTCTCTCCATCTGCACCACGATATCACAGGGGGCCAAGTCACACTACTCGATCACTGTAAGTGGCTTCAATTAGTTCTGCATTAGCAAATCAGAAAATTGCTTTCTCCATCATTACTGTCCAGTTTCCCGTCTCTTTCCCTGACTTTGAGATACGGACTCAGCTCCCATGATGATACATAGACGGAGGGGTGTTGTGCCAAGTACAACATCAGCACCACAAAGGACCAACCGCAGAGCAAATGGGGCCACACTTGGCAATTTCGCCACTGTTTAATTCTCCGCGTGTCTATCAATATGCACACTTCTTAAATTGCATAGACGCCCCTCAGGCCTTCCCGCTGATGGAGTCTCTGGATTGTGTCCAACCAGGCAGCAGCAGCAGCAGCTTCCTCACAGTGGGCCTCGCTTGTCAGCCCCGTGCACATCTGCCCACTCACCTCGGAGGAAAAAAAACAACACAGAGGCTTTCTAATAATAAAAGCATACATGCATGCACACAATGGCAGACGCACACACTCGACGCTTGTCTGCCTTCCCATTTAATTGTCAAATAAATGTATGTTCCTGTCAGTCACCGGCACACTGTATAATGTGTGCTTTTCTTCCGCTGTGCCTCGTGGGTTTGGCATTTCAAGGTGTTACTGAAGGCTGTGCAGGAAGACTGGGACTGCTGGCATCTGGCAGGCTCAAGGGGGCAATGAAGTTAAATTGGCATGGATGTCTGGTGCAGAGGTCACTGGAAGGATTTGTGGAACTTGACTCTCCGAGGAGAAGAACGAGACAGAAAATCGTAGATGTGGCCACCGGTGCTTTTCCTGCTCGCACTCGCACAGAGCAAGTCCATGTTCTTGATCTGTCGCTTCCTTCTGTGTATAAAAAAAAAAAAGAAGTACATCAACAGAGAATTAATCCACAACAGTATTGATAATCAATGAACTGTTTATCAAACAACAAGACACTAAGTATAGCCATGCTAGTGGCAGTGAGCTAAATGCTAACATGTGGATGTTGAGCGGGTCACTCGTGATGAGCATTTTTCACTTTTTTGGGACATATTTGAGATTGAAGGATGAATTGATTCGGGGGAAAATGTACACAATCAAACATACTGTAAATACACGCAAAACGTTTGAAAAAATCGGTATTCGATGGCCGCGCCTCTCCAAACTCCATATCTATAAAACACTAACATGTCCCGTCTGTTTCTCTACCATCGCCCTCCGTCTGGTGCTGTAACGATTCAGCGGTTAATCAATTGGTCGATGAACATGAAGTTAATCTACTGCAATTTTGATATCCGAGTCGCTCACTAAGCAGAATTGCCGAGCTTTAGCCGACTACGGCTTCTCACATGTGAAGATCTGCCGTTTGTTCTCTGTTTTACATCAATAGAAATTGAATCAATGCAACTTGAAGATGTCCCCTGGTTTCTGCAAACATAATGAGGATGTTTCACTGGTTTCTTGACATTTAATAGATGTAAGGATTAAACAATTAATCAGACAATGAATGAATCATCAATACTGAAACTATGTATTACACTCAGCCCTGCCGCCATTGAACATACGTATGAAGACAAGCCCTCTCCCCACGGAATGTCTATCACCATCTCACTCTCTTTGTCTCTGTATCAGAACACATACAGTATACAGCTTCATCTGTTCATACTTTCACGGTCACCGTCCTCCAGCTTCTTTCATTGTCTTCGATGCCGTGAACAGACATCAAAGGGTCCCATGATGATGATGAAGCCATCTGCCCCCTCGCTCCCCCGGCCCTGGCCTCCATCCATCGTGTCCACACTGCTTTGTTTGAGTACCAGGCTCCCTCCAATAGCCAGCAACACCACACTGCAAACACCTTCTTTTTTTTTTTTTTTTTTTCAATTATTGGCTGGCCAGATTCAACTCGCAGCGCCACGGGTCAGCGATTACAAATACGCTGACCTCGGGCCCTGGGACATTTCGCTTTACACAGACCAATTGGAGTATGTGATCTGTTTTGGACGCTGCCATGACAGTTAGCCTACAGTGCCGGTGTCTTTAGCAGATGGTGCTTTTTTTTTTAAACTTTCTATTTTTTGCCACGCAAACTGCAGTATCGTAGGGGGCGCCGTAGAGCTTCCCCTTGAACTACACCCATCCAATGCACCCGCACTCATACTCTGTTGTCTTTAAAGTGACGTGAACCGCAGCACTCAAACATACCGTAAGTAGTTCAACACCAAAGCAAACGTTGATGATTTTTATTTTGATATCAAAGACCATTGTAGTTTGTTTCATATTGGTTTTTTTTTTTACAAGGTACAGTACTTTCTAATTTAGACCTGTAGAGCCTTTGCACTCACAACATGTGATTTGGACCCCCTGTTGCTTCCACTGATCGCTTTGATTGTCATGCTCAGCCACACTTGGCTTCACCACTGAGCGGCACAGTCCGCCATCAGCGCCGCAAAACAAAAGATGGCAACCAATTACAAAGCAGTCTGTTGTTAGGGAGAGGGAAGCGTCACAGCAGGCATTATGGGAGATTCACCGAAGACGCGTGCTCCAGCATATGATCCCTGCATAACAACAGACACTGGGCGCATTTTAATTAGCTCTTGCCGTGACATCGCAGCATGTGTGGACTCGAACGCTGCTGGGATTTTCAGTTGGATACTGATCGAGACGAGCTTCTGCTTTCCTTGTAAGCAAATCTTCTGTTGGGATGTCTAGTTTAAGAGGGAATGACGTTATTAGTGCGTAGACTCTGCTGTTCCCCTGTGGAACTAAGTGCTGTCATGTATTTTATGCTTCCTTTTTTTTAATAGAATATGCTAAATATGCACGACTCCTTTTTTTTCTAAACTATGCGAGGTGAACATGAATACCAGACCCCATTTACATTTCATGGTAATAATATATGCACAGAGTTGCAAGGGACCGACAGGAATAATATATTACTTCTATAAAACAGTGGCTGGGTGGTACATCTTTGGCAGTTTGACTCACTCCCCAGTGTATACTAAAGAGCACCTGATTAGGTTCAGCTGAGGATGGACAAAGGAGAGGCACAAACAGTCAAAAGAAAGTCGGCGGGCCAGGAGCAGCAATTATCATATTGCTCAAATCCACCAGCTCCTCTCAGATCAAGAGTATTTGCATTGCACGGAGGAGAGTGAAGAGGATCAAACTGTTCTCGCCAGGCATACTTCAGGACTCCCCCTGTGAGCAGACGTGCTCGGAAGAGAAAAGTCAAAGGGAGTGGAGGAATGAATATAGCTGCAGGTTACAGGCGGAGTTTAAAGCTCACCAATAATCTGGTCTGCTGCCCTCGTGGAAAACAAAACAGCAGCACTTTCCTTTTGAAAATATGAAGCGTTGTTTGAATACCCACTTCTTAGCGTCGCTCCAACAATGCACTTATTGATACCGCGCTTTCCTAAAACTCAAAGCTCTTTACACAAAAGGCAAAGGAAATGACTGGTGGTGTAAGCTGGGAGAACACTGAATTCTGCTGAGGTCGCCATAAACCAGCTTGCTTTGTATTTACATGAGGGGATCCAGAGCACCGGGGGGAGAGTGACACAGAATTCAAAGACTTTGCTCCATCTAATTTATAATCATAACTTATTTAACTTTGGGGCTGGTTTTGCTGAACTCACGATGTCCCGAACTGTTATAATAGGGCTCCAGGTTTCCTAACAGTGGGGCTTTAGCATCGATCAATTGCTGAGTTTTGGCTTTTTCACGGAGTGTCTCTTGATGCATTCGAAACAGGCCAAGTGAAGCCATTTCAGTGAAGTGTATTCATTTACAGGCATTTATTTTTAATGACAATACATCCACTTAAAGGCAGTATAAATGGATGGCACAGCAGCTCACTCTGGCTACAGACTTTTTTTTTCCAGCGAGAGAGGTCTATGAAAGGGAGAACTACAGCACACACACACGCAGTCTTTGAGTTTCAGGGCAGCTCATTTATTTCTGCCACTCTGAACAGTAAACACTCCGAGCGAGACAGAGAATCTGAAACTCCTCTGATAAACTTTTGCTGCATGTGAATTCCTCTCCTTGTCGTCCTCTGGCCCTGAGCGCACACACACACACACACACAAAGAAACCAGCGTTTGGAAGAGGGCGCCATTATCAGGTTTTGGGGGCCGGCCGTCCTTTCATTTCCTTTCTGTTGTCTGTTCGGAAAATGACCAAACTTCAAGCTGTCGTATCCTCGGGCTGGAGTCGCCATGGTTAAAACCCCACAGCACCAGCAGCACAATCTCCCAAGACACCCTGTCTTCATGCCTCCATGTAGCGATATCCCTGTTCCATCTGATGCCATCTCTGTAAAATGGGATGTTATCAGTATCCAAAATGATGCTATCGCCATACAGTGTGGAGATATTGGATTCTAATTCCTCCCCCCCCCCTGCCTAGGCAGAGATATGTAAGGTTCTGCAGGCAAAGCCAGTCCATCTGTGGCTTATAGGATGAGGGATCGAATGGAACTTTATGCTCCGTAGTTCTGGCTGCGTGGCCCCCAGGCCAGAGTTGTCACAGTACCTGTTCATGCTGTATGCTTTAATGAGGACAGGAGATGGAGATGATGGAGAGTCAATTACAACCCCATGTAGGAGACTGACACTATTTCACCTTTCATTACACCTCGATGCCATGGGCTAACTGGGTCTCATCAGTTAGTGAGAGGTACTCATGCTGAGAATGCCACGCTGGTGTCGCCTGGTGTGGAATGGAGGGGAAACGGAGGTTAGAGGAAGACTTTTAGCTCTCAAGTCCTCCTTTGTACGACGGCATTTCACAGAAGAACATCTTTTAATCTGTGCATTTCGTTAAATACAGAATCTAGTCAACAACACAACAAAATATAACAAACGTAAATGCAATAACTTCATTTGAATCTTCTGCAACTTCTCAAATAGTGGCCTTTATTTATCTCAACTACAGAGACAAACAAACCCTTACTTGGAACAGGCTCATATTGGAAATTCCTTTGTTCCAATTTCCTTTGTTATATATCTCATTATGTGTCCATAAGAAGCCTGTTTTCTGATCTGCTCCTGTTTTAAAGGAATAGTTTGTTTTTTTGGGGACAAGAAAGCGTATTGACTTTCTTGCTGAGGGTTTGATGTGAAGATTGATATCACTCTCGTATATGTTAGATAATAATAATAATAAGCTGGAAATAGCTACGCTGACTCTCGCCAAAGGTAACAAAATCCACCTCCCAACACCTCTAAAGCTCACTGATCAACACATTGTATCTTGTTTGTTTTATCCTTCGAAAAAAACGAATGTCATGAAGGCTGATGGGATGGACTATGTCTTGGTCCGGTGCAGTAACTGTTTCTCCAACTATGGCTGTCGATGTTGTTTGCTGTTAATGCAAACTCAACACTTCCTCCACGCTTACCTGTTCTCTTGATCACAAATAAAAGCACAGATTTAATTCACTGGCAATGAAGCCAACACTTCCTGCAAAGACATTTCACATTAAAAGACACCTTCCATTGCTCAAAGGGCATCATCATAATGAGCTTGTACAGCCATCAAAAGACGCTGAACACAAAATAAAAACAATATTTATTTTAAAAATAAGTGAAACTGGCTGCACTGGAATACTGATGAAATGAGTGCATACTGTCTTTGTGCCATCTTGATTTAACCTGTGTATCCACGTTCTACCTGAAGCTGCGTTGGACCCCTCACTCTAAATCAGACCTGCAGTCATTCCCGGCCTTTGTTCTTCACAGATCCGATGGACCAAGACGGCAGGCAGTGTGTCGGACCGCTTCCAGGACTCCAGTGTGTTCAACGAGACGTTGCACATCACAAAGATCCTGAGGACCCAGGGAGGTCGCTACTACTGCAAGGCTGAGAACGGCCTTGGCTCCCCGGCTATCAAGTCCATCAGGGTGGACGTCTACTGTAAGTGCAATGACATACATGAGTGAACCAATGTTATCGCGTGTTTCTTCCTGGTTTACAAAGACATCCAAGTGAGGCAGACTGAAGATGGTAAGTTGCCCAAAGGTGCGACTATCAAGAGTCTGTGTCTTTACTATTGTGCTAAGCGCCGGCCGCGGTGTCGCTTTGTCTACTTCCTAATTCACTACTAGGACACATTCCGGACAAACATGACCCTGGAAAGGTTTCTATTCACAGTTCTGATTTGCAACAAAGTCAGTTAGCAGTGTAGCAAAACGTAGTGTATTGCAACTTCTAGCACAGTTAGCTTTTAAACTGTAACCAGCGCGTATATGCTTTATTAAATCAATGCAAAGTGCCAGGAAATATATCATGATGTGAAACGAACTATTAGTGCTAATCAGTGTGAAACAACATGAAAGCTTACGGCCCAATATAGCACCGTTCCATACTTTTGCTTTGAATGAAAATGTACTTATTATTCGGAGGTAGAGCATCCGAAGAGACCCCCCTGCGCTCTCCTGAGAATGGCAATTACGCTAAAACGCTTTTGTTATCCTGACAAAGCCATCGACTGTAAGTGCAACCTCTCCATTTTCAGAGTATACGACAAACGGTAAAAGGCTCATTAGCATTCATCAAAGAACACCGTGATTAATTATTATTGTTTTTATTGGCTTGGAGTTGATCGTCGCATTTCACCTTGTGAGTTGTCGGAAGTGTGGCGAGAGACAAGGGAGTCGCTGCCGGACCCTCAGAAATGGAGGGAGGTGGGAGTTTACATCCAGTGAATAATATCTAGTTGTATTGTAATCAGATGTATCAAGGGAGGAACTCTAGTCTTACTGTTTCAGCTTAAAAAAAAACTCTGCCAAGATACATTTAGAATGTAGTGTTTGGTGCCTGTGAAAGATGTGTAAGCCGCCTCCTTAAATTTGCACTTCTGCTTGAGTCTCCGCTCCCTCGGTAGCACTCAATCGCTGCTTTGTTTTTCATGCCACGCTGCAAAGGCAAAACATGCTTTGTCTCATCTAATATAAGTCTAATATATAATCGATGACCTCGCTCTTAATTCGTTGCCAAACATCCACTTTTCAGGCACAGAGGAAAGGAGGAGGTGGCGGAGCAGCTCATTCGCACTAAATAAGATGTACTTGATCTCCTTCCAGTCCGTGACTGGTTTCTAGCCTACGTTCATTTGAAGCATCGCAGAGTGGCAACGCTGGCCTCTCCTCTGTCCATGTTTTCTTTCCCGTCTCTGTCTTTTTCTCTCCTTCGCCGTGTGTGAGCCAACATCCTTGTATCTGTTTATGTGGACTGACACGGGCAAAGGTTGTGGAATTGAAACTTGTTTAGAAAGCTGGTGGAAGGCCTGAGTGGCGCAGCAGAGGCGGGGCTGAGCGTATCTCAGGAGCTGACAGTCAGAGACCTCGTTCCCTCCGTGCACCGTTTCACCTCGACTGCACTAAAGAGCCGGAGGAGCAGCAGATGTGGAAATGAAGCCAGATAACACGTCAGGGACAGAACTCAGGGAGAATCGGAGAGCGCGGATCCTCAACAAGCTTCATTTTGAGCTCAACCATTTCCGTACTGTTGATGCAAATTCATATTTGAGGTATCGTGAAGAAAATAAGAATTTATCAAAACAGATAAATAACGATTTAAATCAAACAAATTAAGATACAAATGAGAAGCTGAAGATAGATGCCCTCAAAAACAATTACAATATATACAGTAGAACACAAATGTTTTGTGAAAGAAAGTCAGATAATTGTGCTGCTCCAGCAGCCATGATGTGTGGAGTATATATATATAGTAGTACATATAGAAGTACAAAACAATATAAAAACACAATAACAACAATATATTTGTAATAAAGGCTATTATTATGGTGATATAAGTCCTATGCATCAACAAAAGGGGAGTGATGAAAACATGAAGAAAAAAAGCTTCATATATTGAATAAAATGAAGGTTGTCTTTACACGGCAGCGTTTTAAATCGCTATCCTGATAATGTCCTTGCATCTGGCCTTGTAACACAGTGTGCGTGTACTTCATTAGCTAGCATTTTGTGCTATGTTGCACAACCAGCGGAACACATCATTCCTCTTGAGCAATGTTATAGCTGTTCCCCGGGGCTGCATTTAATTGATGGGCCTCTGCAGTACATGCTATTTTTAGTGGTTTGCAGCTACGGTTTTTAATTAGTATTAAAATTGGTGTTTTTGGAGCTGGACCTCCCAACAACAACACCTTGAATTGAGTTTGCTGTCTCTTTCAGATTTATCCTGCATGTGTTTCTTTGTTCACATCACTCTGTTTGTGTCTAAGAAACAACACGGGCATTTCTAATGCGCTGCACCATTACGGCAAAGGGAAAATACTCTCTATAACCAGACACAGGGCCCCGTGTTTTACAATAAGAGGCGTAGAACTCGAATGATCTTTCTACAGTCGAATCCTTGGTTTTCTGCCGAGACCGTTTATTTGCTTCGGCTTCTTGGAATCAAAGGTTTTGTTTTCAATTTTCAAAATATACACCAGAGTTTTTATTCACCTTTTATTAGATCAAAGTGTGCTGAGCACCCCGTTCTCCATAAAGGCAGCCGCAAACCTGCTTGACTCACTTTCGGGGAAATTTAATGACGGAAATACGAAGCTAAATCTAGACAGACGGACAGCAGAGGTTTTCTGCTGAGTTGAGAGTCAGTAATAAGTGACCTCTGCAGCCCGGAGGAGCTGGTATTAGTTACACAGCCGGCTCAAAGCTAACATATTTACAGAGCTCTGAAGTCCATCGAAGCACATTTTATACCTGCTGACACTTCAGCTGTGTTTGTCTGCATTTAGGTCTGTAGGGAAAGTCCTTCGCAAGGTTCATAAAGAACCTTTCCCAACTCCTACACTAATCGATTTTAAGCTTAAGATGCTCACTTCTTTTTCCTACAGTTTCCTCATGTTTTCATTTAAATTCAGCATTCATTTTTGCAGGAGCATCTAATGTGTCATTGAGTGACTGATTGAGGAGGTCTTAAGAGTTCTGCAGGGCCGGCTTACGGCAGCACAATAAACCGAAGAGAGATTTGGACAGCACGTGGCCAGGAGGAAATGTCACAGAAGTGACTGACCACCCAAGTCCAGGGGCATGAAATGTTGCTATTTACAGCATGTTGTAAATGAATTTACTCTGCTAATGTCTCATTCTAGTAATCACCAGTTTTCAAAATGCATCCTACTGATATTAATATATTTAAATGGTGCTGAAATGGAAGTTGATTACTCAATTTGTAACGCATTGATCAACAATTTAGATTATGTGTTTTATATTGTTTGTTGGTCTAAACAAGCAATTTCAACACGCCTCTGAGGATTTTTAAGTTAATATTGAATTCATTCAAACTATTTAATACAAAAAACGTCATTGGCTGCAAAGCCTAATAGTAATCTGCTGAATGAATAACTCCACTTCCTACTGATAAACAATATAACCTTTAGGTCAGTTATTTGTGGGCAAACACAGAGGTTGTGAAATGAACTTGTAGAGAGCGAAGCAGAATGAGTTCACCTGATGGACGAATGGAGAACAAATTGCTTTGCCTTAAACCTGCTCAGTCCAGGTCAGCATTTACTGTACAGGTTGTGATAAAGGACCACTTTAAAACTCACTTTAAAATGGTCGGAACAACGCTGGCAAAAACTGAATAAATTGGGAACACAGAGATGCATTGCGGAAAAAGTAAAAGAAAAGGAGAAAGTAAAAACGCTGCCAAGTCTTCCGGAGTTTACAGGAAAGGAAAAAACAAACACGCTGTTGGTCCGTATGCTGATGTTGTGCAGATGATATTAATGTGGTCTGCCTAGTCAGCAAGTGGCAGTTTGTCAGTGGCTGTGAAATAGTAAGAATCAGGTGATGCATAGCCCACCGAACTGTAGATATCAGTTTACTGAAGCTTTCACACACATCCTCACTCCTCCCTGATATTTCTCACTACATTCCCTCAAAAGAAGGATTAGAAGAAGACAATAGCCTGCTTTCTCTGTGTTATCTGTGGCAGGACTTACTCCACACTGCTGTTGCAGAAGCCAGAGAATTTTAATGAGGATACTGTGTGTGTTTGTGTGTGTTTGGCAGCGCAAGGGGGGCTCCGGTCTGAGCTTGAATCATAATTTTGGCAACGGCAGCGTTCATCTAGATTCGAGACGTGTGAATGTGTGTGTCCATTTCTTTGTCTGCTCATGCGTGCGAGAGGAAACAAAAACAGAGGCTGCCCATTGGGTTCAAGCACATGCTTATGCATGAACACACTCTCCACCAGTGAGGTCCTGAGTCACACACACACATGTCAAAGGCTTAACTTGTCTTGGCATATACGCCTCCTCAGCTCCTACGGCCCCACAGCAGCATGCGGCGTGGGGCCGACTTGGGGAAGTGTGTCCGCTTCATGTTTGCCTTCCATCGATGGAGTTCATAGGGGAGCTCGGAGACCAAACAGCGGCTGATGGTGTTTGTTTAGCGGCCATGCTGGCTTTCTTTCATCCAGTCGGTCAGTATAACCGCCGCTTTCTATCTCATCAGGTGTCCAATTCGCGCCGCCCTGCTGCAAGGAGCCTGAGTAAATGTGTGTGCAGAGCAAGGGAGGACAGAGGGTTTTGGAGAAACACTGAGTCACAGAAACAAGAAACACGGAAAACGTGGTGATGAAAATCGAGTTTTGACTGTGGCTGATGCGGTTAACTCCTTTATCCCGTCATTACTGGCATTTGCACCCTGTGCTTGAATTTATAGAGCATGGAGAGGCTCTTTTAAAGTGACTTAGTAATAGATTTGGGTGTACGGTGTACAGAAGGTAGTGTGTGGGATGGTGATCTCAAGAGAGCCTATCGATTAGTGTGTTCAATTGGATGAAGCAGTCTGTGCTGCAGGCTCAATAGGATGAGTTATGACTCAGATTGAAGAAGGATATAATTGTTAACTGGTGGACTGGCTCCGAGTTATATACAATAAAGCTTGTATTTTGACAGTTTCATGGATAAAAGAATAGATCGATCCATCCCTCCACTAGTCCACCCACTATACCTTCTTATCCTATTCAGGGTCAGGGGGATTTAAAGCCTGTCCCAACATGCGCTGGGTAAAAACCAGGTACACCCTGGGCAACACTATCATTCACAACCAAAGGTACTTCAGGTTGAATTCATCCCCGCTGCTACTCCGTTAAGCTGTCAGACTTACCATGGAGCCCACACTGTCACTAACTGCACTCCCTGAAGAAATATTGAATTTTTGGAAAAACAAATCAGAAAGAAGCAGACAGAAGGGTTTATACACCATGTCAAACTGGTTCAGCAGTTTAAACAGGTTGGAAAGATAAAGATAGAAACTAAAGCCGACAGATCACAGTGCAAAAGTGAAACGCCACATCATCATAATCGAGACGTTAAGGAAACATTATTAAGGAGCAACACTGTTGATGTTTGGTATATACTCAGTAGCTAGCGTAGCATAGAAGTGCTAATGCTAATTAACGATGTGCTAACGTACTCTGCTAATGTTAGCGTCACAGGTTTTTACGTAGAAACGTAATGTTTTAGAAACGTATATCTTCTTCCAACCTTCCAAGGTAACGAGTATCACTTTAACCATGACTACATGGCTCAAAATCAACACCGGCCTGGAAATGAAGAAAATCATTCGCGCTGCTATGTTTCTGTTGCTACTTATGTCAAGAAAAACACACTGTTTAATCCATTTATTACGGTTAAGACCCAGTGTTTTTGGTTTTAGAAAGGCTGAAAAGAAAGTTCCACACTCGCTATGGCCCCTATTACTGCTTTGACATGTTGAGGAATTCAAAGCTGAACAGACCTCGGATCATTGTGGTTTGAGGGAGAGGTTAAGCAAACGATTAATTCCCCTAACTTGCCTGTTCTTGGACTACAAAAACATTCTTGAGAAGAAGAAATGAAACAAAATGGGTCTGAAATATTTCATAATTCTTATACCATCTATTTGGAGCGTATGTTTTGTGTATATAATACATTCCATGCTCTTCAAAATTCAACAAAACAAAACCACACATGACGTCTTCATCCATTTTGGGATAAAAAAACGGGTATTGTGCGAGAAATGGCTGAGGAACTCAATCTTGATCCCTCAAAAATGATGTGATCTCATGATACGAGGTGATGTATTATACAATCTTCTGAAAAGATCCCATAATGTATGTAGACAAAGATATATGTGCAGCAGCTCTTAAGTGCTTTTGGATGTAAATGACCTGCTGTGATGAATGGTGTGATACAGCCACGGTGAGTTATCTGAGCCTTGTTTGAATCGGGACAGAATGAATCAGCACATTATGTGTACATTATGTAAATGTTTGCAGGTTTGGTTAATGGAGGTAAAGCCAGCTCACGACTGCCCATTACTCTTTCAATGACTTGCTCTGGGGGGGGGGGGGGGGGGGGGGCCTTAATCAGAGTAGTGGAGTCAACCTCATCTCTTGCCTCAGTTTTTCTCCCCATCAGGAGCTTAAAACACACGAGTGTGTTTGTGTGGTGTATGCTAATGTGATTATCTTGTGCAGGTTTTCATTCTTATCTGCTTTTTGTTTTTGAACATTTTCTCTCCGGGAGAGGAAAGGCCATGGATGACGCACTGACTGCGTTATTATTCATCTTTTCGCCAGTATGTTTGGGTAAGGGCCACATTATCCAAATTACAAGATCAGTCTATACAGTGGGAATCATGGGAAATAATGATGATATTGAGCTTGAGTTCTACTACTATTTATACAACAGAACTTTATTGAGCAAAAGAAGTATTTAATGACTGCCTGTAAATTATAAAATGTTATTTGAATCCTCATACTAGTCTCATGAGGATAGAGGGCAAACATGTGTGAATAATATTGTTAAAACTAATTAAAATCATGCAGAGCTTTGGTTTTGTGTTAATACCAAAGAAGTCCAATGAGACAAGACATGAAATACTTTTGAGAATGATACGAGGTGAAGAGAATCAGTAATGATTGAATGAATTGTAACATCATACAGAACACTGCATTAAAGACACAATCAGAGTATCTTTATATGATGTAATGTCTGGACACAAACAGGACGTTGTGGCAGGAAATAACGCAGTAAGAGATCATCAAGATCAAGGAGTATCAGTTAAAGAAAGACAGTATCTCGTTTGATGTACAGAGAAGAGCAGGACTCTTTACATATGTAAAGTGTCACACCTGCTGCTACAGTACAAGGTCACTGTTGGAGATTCATTGTGTGCTAGAACGTTTAAATGCCAATTTGATTGTGTCTTTAAAGAAACACAATGTGCCCTAGTACAACAGACATTACAGTTAGTAGTCAAACAAGCCTCAGCGCCTTGGAAGCAGACCTGCTATCGAGAACAAATAACGGATGAAGTAGGGTGCTGTTTCCTTGGATACAACAACAGAATTTCTTTTAAATCAGTACATTTTCACATTCTGTAATATACCTACACACATAGAAGACATGAACCTGTCACGTGTCCAAAATTGCACCAAACATGGCACTCATCGTCCCCAGCAACCGCAAGTGTGAAGTAGATCGGATGGACGGTTCTCGAGATAGGCGAAGGACACGCACACATCCAGAGATTCCTGTAGTCGGAGTAGTTCACTGCCCTTTGCGGGCGTGGCCTTTCGGTGCGGGGCCGTTGGGAGCGGGTTGATTGCTTGGCTCCCGGTAGAGGCGGTTTCACAGTTGTGAATGTTAACGTTCCAAATGTGTCCCAGTTTATTCCCAAGCTGCAATTCCGTTGAAACGGCACGTGGCTGTTTGGATCACATGGCCGTTCAAAGCAGCCGCATGCTTGGTCCTGGCAGTGCTGCGTTGACTCGAGGGAAAAGAAGGGAAGAGTTTAGTTGTGCATCCAGCAGCAAAAGTGATCACCCCGCTGCAGGTCACCTGCTCTGCTGTGGCCACGCCCCCCGC
Organism: Lycodopsis pacificus; assembly: GCA_028022725.1. Lineage (NCBI taxonomy): Eukaryota > Metazoa > Chordata > Actinopteri > Perciformes > Zoarcidae > Lycodopsis > Lycodopsis pacificus. Next base: position 4,564,195 of record CM051705.1, on the reverse strand, counting down.
TGCTTCACAGAGTGCTATCACTTGTTAATTCAAAGTTTATTAGTATTGAACGTGCCGTGGATTCAAATTGTACCAAATTCGACACGGCACTCCTTTGGGTCCCTCGCAATACACCCACCAAGTGTGAAGTAGATTGGATGAGCAATTTTGGAGATATGCGAAAGACATACCTCCATACAAACTGAGATTCCTTGCTTCATCGGTAGATGCTTTCACATCATCGTTCAGGAAAGGTCTCCAATCCTCGGTTGCACTTTGTCCAAACCAAACAAAGGAGAAGGTCATTAGGCCGAAACCAGAAAAGAACTCCGTCATGTCGCTGGCGCTTTGCCTCCAACTCTAATGGTTGGTTTCTCGGTGGTTGTGTTTAGATCAGTGGTCTGTGGCTTGCTTGTTTTCTAGGGAGATGAATTAGAGAGGAGATGAGCTGAGGCAGACGCCACTGTCTATGGGCGAGGATGAAGAAGAGATTTCATTACTCCTCACCCTCTAATACACACACACACACACACACACGCACACACACACACACACACACACAGAGTAGAACTGGGCCTCATTATTTCCTCATCTCCATCACTGGGAGGAAGTGAGGGGCTGCAAGCTCTGCTGTGAGGCTGCTGACGTCTGCCCCTCCATTTATCACATATATTGTCCATGTGTTCACACACACACACACACACACACATTGGTCTCGTACACACACCCGCAGACACCCAGTGTTCCTCCAAAGACAGCATAATTGGAAAATCACTGTCACTGAAGAAGATGGAGGTGAACCAGTCCTAAGTGGGCTGTAGCGTCCTGAACACAGCTCCAGCTCTTAAAGCAACAGCTTCAGCAGCACAGTAAAAGTGAAAGACGACTCCATCTGGTTAGAGAAACATGGTTAAACATCATCTATTTGCATAGTTTTGACTTTATGGGAAAAAAGAGCAATCAAAAGTCTATATTCAAGCTCTGGAGGTTTGTTTATAGCCCAAATGAAATGTTTGTGTTTTTACATCCATACTGCACATTGTCTAAATCTGTTTTTTATCTACACATTAGCGGTCAGTAACTTGAGGGGACAAGCCCACTTTACTATACATTAGGAGTTTCCGACTCTAACAAGACCATTGTCCTCTATACAGTCTATCTGTTTAGGCTACTCTGCCACCAACAGTGTATAGCAAGCTGTATCGTTGGCGATCGCTCCATTGACTCCATTGTGCATTGCCACTTTAATTGGCAGTAATTACACTTACCCGGGCCTGATGACTGTAGCCCCAGAGAGGGAGTTAGTTACCATTACCTTTAATGCTCAATGCATATCCTGAGAGAGAGCGAGAGAATCAAGAAAATGTGATTTGTTTTATAGTCCAAGTTAACGCTGGAATGAGGAAACACTTAATGAATAATTCAAGACTTGTTACACAGCACCACAGAGGCATGCCAAACAGCAGCCATAGCAGGGGTGGTGTGTTGCCCTTTACAAACCTTAACCCAACTTGTACAAACTCCCCCTCACTGTGTTCCTGGCAGAGACAGAAGAGCCGCCTTTATAAACCCCCTTTACAGTGTATTAAAACAGCTGTTTCGACCCCTGGCAACCGACCCACTGATTCAATTGCAATTCCAAACTTCAAATGTTAAAGCGTGGATGGGGAGTTGTGTAACTCATTGCTCCCTAAGACACACACACACACACACACACACACACACACACACACACACACACACACACACACACACACACACACACACACATACAGCCACCTAACCCTGTAAACCCCCAATGTCCTATTATTGTGCCACAAGGATTTGGGTATTCACTCTTGTTCTACTGATGCAGCCAGAACAAAAACAGTCATTTGTTCTTTTCATTTAGAATCGTGTTTCATTACAGCAGCAGCTAATTGGGTATGTGAGCAATGTTTGCACATTGTTATCTCTCTTTCAATGCTTTCGCTTTAAGCGCTACATTTTAAATCATGCTTATTAAAATGACATGGAGGGAGTGCCTAAGATGCATGTCACAATAGAAATCACAGGATTGAGTGCATAACCTCTGTAAACATGCTCTGAATGAAAATAATACGTATTCACCGATACATTTAAACAACTCTTTTTTTTAAATCCATAAAGAATAATGTTTATCTGAATTCCCTATGATCTGCGATGAGAGGATTGCTACACTCATGACTGTACGGTTAATGGGAAGCTACATCCAGCAGCTGGTTAGCTTAGCTTAGCACAAAGACTGACAACAGGGGGAAATGGCTAGCCTGGCTCTGTTCAGTAACAAAACACATTATGTGTTACTTGTTTGATCTGAATAAAAAACTGTAGATTTGACGTAAAGACTTTTTAGAATGTGTTGCCATCACCGGGAACCCAGCGATCACTCCGGGAAGTCACTGCTCCAGCCAAGAACTAGTATTAATACCCCCAGTGGTATTTATCCTTTGATGTATCTTTACCATGACGTCACTGTATTCTGAATCTTTGACGCACGTTTATGATCGCTCATAAAATATCATAATAATCATCATGTACAAATCAACGCTGCACCATGTTAACATTACCATCAGACGATACCATGGTAAGATGCACTCGGTGGTATAATGTGTCCAGTCACTGTGTGTCTTTCTCAACATACAAATGATACGCTGACAAATTCTGTTTTCACACACAGACTGAATCAGCCCCCCTCCCCCCCCTCACGCTCACACTCGTTTCTCATGTCTCGGAGAATGATATTCAGTTCACTGAGATATCTCTGCTACACAGGCGCCATCGTCAGACTGGACTTATTGCAATAGCTGTATCACGCCCTCGCCCACCCTCCAAACACATCCATCCGCCGCCACAATCACACTTTAGTGTGAAGCAACAGCTGACGCCTGATAGATACCGCTAGCAGGAGCCGGTTATTGTGGAGTGTAGCCATGAGATGGAGGTCACAGTTTGCCACTGGGTTGAGAGATGGAGGGAAAGGAAATGTACCGACACTAAATTACATGCTGGATACACATATTCCATCAGAGGCCTCCACATGAGATGGATGCAATATATCACCACTGCGCCGTTTTAACCTTTCGACCCACATAAATGAAATTCATTAAAGCACAGCATTCAGCAAACGGAAATTACACAGCATCTAGATCATGTTCCAGTGCCGTCTTATTTGATGTAGTGTGTTTACACATAGTACACTGATGTCGCACATTACAAATTCAAGGTCTTCTTACAGTACATTAAACCCACACATTTTCCATCAGCGGCGTGGAAATATCTCATGCTGAACCCTCACTGCCCATTATCTCAATCCCTCATTCATCAGAGGCTTCTGTTTAGCTACCGGTGATATTTTTTAAAGATCACACACATACGCCGGTATTCGCAAGCGCAGACGTCTTTTAATGTGGTCGGAGAGCCAGAAAAGAAATTCACCTGTTAATGCCTCCTATTTATGTGGAGGTGTCTCTACCTTTTTTAGAATTTACTTTTAAACTTTTAAAAAAAAGAAAAGAAGAAGAGGCTTGAAGGTGAGGTCAGTCACAGGGCGGGCTGCCAAGTAATAACTTCTCTAATCACTTATGCCTCATGCCCATATTTCTGTATAATAAAAAAAAAACCTTTTACGAGAGAGAAAGAGAGCAAGTCACCCTTATTTGGAGACAGCTGTTATCACCACCTCGTTAATGCCGCAACTCGATCACAGCAATTTAGAAGTTGACGCATGCTCTCGACCCCCCGTTTCCTCCTTTTGTCCGTCTCGCTGTCTCTCGCTGTCCCCTCGCACACAAAGGAAAGCAAATTGCTCGTCTTTGACGTAACCTGGCTGTCGTTAACTCATGAAAGACGTCGACAAATGTCTTTGAGGTCAGCGGCTCCCACTGGTAATCAAGCTGGCACGGTGATTAGGAGAAAATGAATCTGCCTCTGTTGCTCATGGCTGACAGCCCGGGAACCAGATAGGTGTTCTCTTCCCAGGTGACTTCCACAGATCAGGCAGAGAGAGTGAAAGACATCAAAGCAGAGGAAAAAATAGAAAGAGACTTGCATTAGATTAATACCTGTGAGATAGCCCAAAAGAGGTGTGTGTGTGTGTGTGTGTGAGTCCGTACAAGAATGTTGGTGTCTGTGTGGGTAGGTGGAGTGAGGTAATGTGTGTGAGTTTTTGTACAAGTGTCTGCTTTTTTTTTTGGCAGGGGGGCATGAAAGGAAGGAGCTATGGTTTGATGTGATAATGAAGCACCTTCTTTAATCCTCATCCTCTCTTTTATCCGATCCACTCACTTGTGCCTATTTGTCCAACACATGTTTTGGTAGGCCTATAAAGCAGAAATCTCCATTCTGCTTTTCAAACAGGAATATCATCCTCAGTTTTTGTTCCACTCTTTCTCACCGGAGGGGATTAAAAGATTGGAGATTCTGAATTTTACCTTTTGTCCTGCTTTTCCAGAGTGTCTGGCGTTTGCACATTGGTGTGTCATGTTGCCCGCTGCCCCTGTGTCTTAATATCAAAGAAAACCCAGAGCTTTTAGACCTGTCATGCTTGGCGGGAGTGAGCAGGAGTGACGCTAAGGTTAGCTCGCTGGGGCGTTTCGATGTACATGGGCAGATTTACCGGCCTGTGAACCCATAAACCTGCAATTACAAACCCTAACAACTCTGGCGCAGGCGGCCTGTACACCGCAGTTTTCCTCTGGGCTCGAGGATTTAAGCTTCACAATCAGTCAAGCGTAGCTTCAGAAGCTAATTGCAGAAGAGTGACACACACATACACTCACACAACATCCTTACGGGGGGAGAACTGATGGCGGAGGTGGAATTTTGTTTGAAATTCATCAAATTTTAATCCAGCGCGTACATTTCCATATTTCCATATTTATTTCTTTATGCTCCTAGCATCCACTTCTTCTCTGCATATCATTTCGGCCGTATTAATAGCTCAAACCGCTGCAAACATGCAGAAACACACACAACCGCTCTTGTCGCCACAAGAAAAGGAATAACAAGACAACATCCTATCTGGTCCGGTGCTCAAAGACACGGGCAGATAGGGCTGTCATTGAATCACTCCATTCCTGCCACAGTTGGTAAATTGACTGTTTGAAACGGATGAGGGGGGAGCTGGGAAGAGTCAGAGATAAGCTGCAGCATTCACACTCGCCTCCTCTCTATAATGAATCAGTGTATTTACTCAGCAATCTGCTTCTCTAAAATGGCACCGCAATCGCTTCGTCTTCTCCGGAGCGTTGTCACCCTCTCCCGTGTTTCTCCCCCCCCCCCCCCCCCCCCCGCCAAAGGTAATTGCTCTTACCTGAGACACTGTAATGGATCCTGGATGAAGTATTGACCGCTGCTAGATTTTGATTAAGGGGCTGTAGGGCAGAACATGTCTTTAATGAAACTGAGGAATCAGCATTCTGAGGCTGGAGGCTGTGCAGTGTGGCTCAGAGGCACCTTGATTGGGACCTGATCCTCAGCAAATCCAGATGTGGGCCACAGCTACTGAATTAAAAGCGATGAATCCATCCATTAATAATACCTAAGGCGTGTGGAGTTTTTCTCTGGAGGCTTATAATTGTTAAAGATTTTGGTATTCATTTACTGGAAGCGGTTTGCACTCGCACTCACACATTTGCATACCGGCTCTCTCAATCACTCAGTCGTCCACCTTGTTGCTCACTCACTGACTCTCATTAATACAATCGCTTTCCCCTTCATATGCAAAAGGTCAGCCTTTATCATTTGGAATTTGAGCATGAGGGATAACTTGCATTAGCTTCTCTCATCCTCTCCCTTAAATTGCCTTTTTGCTTGCGTTAAAAACTGATTGCATCTATGACGGAGATGAAAGGGTAACAGCTAGCTCCCCACGTTTCTTTGAGCGTGCAAAATGGACATAATCTAAAAGGGGAGTATTAGCATGCTAAAAGACACCACAGCCATGATGAACACTATTTGCCGAGGCTTAATGTGATAGCCGGGTAAGATGATTAACTTTGAATCCATTTAATCAACCGCAGGCGCTTTCTCAAATAAGCAACTGTCGAGCGTCGGGGTAAAACTTCCCTCAGATCTGTTGGGAAATGAGTCGAGTAACAGATGTGTCAGTGCCTGAATCAGAGAGGAGGCCAGCCAAACATTACTCTTTGAAGTGACGGACATCAAATTTCATTTTGTGCACGGTATTTGTCGTCCTCGCTCATGTTTGAAGCTCGCGACGGGGCGAGCCTTGGAACGCGTAGCAGCTCGCTCATTGACTGGGAAGTCAATGTGCCCTTGGGCTGCATCCTATTGACTTAAGTAGTTCTAGTCGTGGGCTTCTCACCTCCCTTCACACATCGACTCCTGTGTGCAACTGGCTCTCATGATGCAATGAGAATTCTGACCTTTTCGCTCAGACCTTTAACCGCAATCAACACGGGAGATGATTGTGTTAACGGATCAAGGGAGTAGCTTTGCAAATGGACTCTATGGACATGTCACTACCTATATTTTGTGAGGACAGAATTGTCCCAACCAATATTTGAGCAAACGTCTCATATAGCGTTTGCATTATCTTATGTCTCATGCGCGCACAGAGAGTCCGAGGAGCAGAATCGCTTGTTGGAGAAATGCGCTTCTGGTGGGATCATCGGTTGTGGAGGTCACCGAGGTCCGGACCTCGGTAACTATTTCCTAAGAAAGCCCACCGTCTCCGGTTCACACTGACAACTATCAATCAGACAGCTATCTGTGGTGGTGAGGCGACTAAAGAACGCACCACGGCGTCTCCATTGCGCTCTTTGGCAGCACATCCATGCTCACAAACAGACTTGGTTATATTTGCACAGTTTTATAAGATAGTATCTGAAACTATTGGCGCTCCGATGCTGACTACCAGTGTCCATTGCAGACCGCCCTGGCCCTCTCCTCTGAGCTCCAGAATGTAATGGTGAGACTACACCGATGAAATACTGAGCAGAATTTGAGACGCAAAAGAGGGGAGAAGAGAAAACAAATGCCGACGGATGTCCGAGGAGTCTTCTACTCATTTGCAAATTGGACGAAGTCACAGAGCTGTGTTTGTTGACGGCTTCCTGCCATCCGTTGGTGTGCTCCTCTCACAGACCTTGATGACCCGGTGGTGACGGTGCACCAGAGTATAGGAGAAGCCAAGGAGCAGTTCTACTACGAGAGGACCGTGTTTCTGCGCTGCGTCGCCAATTCCAACCCGCCCGTCCGCTACAGCTGGCATCGCGGGAGGGAGGTCCTGACGCAGGGCTCGGACAAGGGAGTGGAGATCTACGAGCCGTTTTTCACTCAGGTAAGACAGAGGCAACATGATGTGGATGAAAGTGTCAAATCAGGCAGAATATGAGACAGAAAACAAGATGTAAAGCTTGATTATAAAACTTAAGGGCCTCGGCTATCCCCCGAGTCTTTTAATGTGGCCACATGCACACTACAAAGGGAGGATAAGCAGGCTGATACAGAGCAAAAGAGGATGCAACCACAATACGCTTTTGAAGGCATCGCAAAAGATGTGTTCATCAGGAGCTAAATTTGCTGAAGCTGTTACAGACAGCGCTCTCTCTCATACATTATTAGGAGATGCTCTCATGCAGTGGCCCCCTCCTGTGTGTTACCAAAAAAATGAATAAATAGGGAAAAGAAATACAGCCAACATTTTTTGCTACGAATAGATTGACGCAGCAGAGCAGGTTTAGAATTTGTTAACAAGATTAAATTCGTATGACACAATGCGCTCTCACAATGAGGGGCTGTTTGAATTCCCATGTTTGTTTGTGTGTAAAAACGATTGTTGCTGGTTAATGTTTCTGTCTCAATCGATGAAGTGAGGGAAGCACTTTTTGCTGAAGCAAGACAATGCGTTTACAGCACACTTTAGAACTCTAAATGATGGAACCCTGCATGTTCAGCAAACCAATTTTGCTGGCGACGGTATTTTTATTATCACTAGCGATACAGTATATTGAGGAGTTGAGAAGTTCAGGGACTTAAACAGACACTACGTATGTAAATGATGCCCTTCATCAACCATCTTTTGAGAATAAGTAAGAAGTGCAACAATAGAACACACCCGATCCTGTATGTTGACAACAGAGATGAGTAAGCCGCAGTAGCTAACTGTCAACAACACCACATCTCGTTACAAAGGTGACATATTGCAACGTGAAATACTGTGATGATATTGCTGCTTCATTTGCCTACAGGTATTGGGACTATGAGTTTGATTCAGCTTGTTTCACATCCTTTCCCTGAACCCTGTCTCCGCCCCTTGCTGTGAAAGCTAAGCCGTACTCATTCACCATATGAATAGCAGTATCACTTTCACGAACCCGCTTTCACAAACTTTCATGCATGTTGAGTAATTGCCGACACAGAGAGATCGGGTTCTCTTCACAATCACTTCCCTCAATAGTTGGATTTTCTTCGCAATTTGGAAATTGCGAAACTTTTCCTCTCAAAGGATTCAAATGCTAACAATAAAAGAAGTGATCGAGCTTACTCTGTCACTAAGGGAATCGTGGTTTTTGAATTGATCGAGTTAAATGTGATTTGTATGTCGAACCGGGCAGCAGGGAGAATGGGAATCTTTCAGAAAGAGATGAAGACGTGCGAGAGAGGAAAAGAGGATTAAGAAACGGGGAGAGAGGAAAAGGGAAGTGAAATTGATGTTTGGCCAAATGGAGAAAGATGGCTGCGGACTAATGGAGTGGGTAAAGGAGGCTGCGCAACTGGGCCTCATCAGACACTCTTCCCTTCTCCATCCTGCTCTCCATACCTCTTTGCTCCTTCATCCTGCCCTCCATTACAGTAAAGCTTTAATTGCTTCTGGAAATATGAGCGCAACCCAAACCCCAGAGATAAGCTTTGTGACGGTCCAACCCCAAATAAATCCTGACAAAACTCCTCGTAATTTGCTCATAAAAATGGCTAATAGCATTATTTTTCAGCAATATGTCTGAACTTGCCTGAAACATACTCCGACAATAGAGTTACAGATTCATAGCTGACCAAAGCTGAGCCTGCGGGGCCGATTTGGAGTCCATTAGAGTGCCGCCAGGCTTCCATTTTGACCTGGCAGATTTGTGAATTAAGTTCACCTGAATGCCTTCCTCCCTCCATTATTCTTCATTCCAGCTTCATTCTCTTGCACCGTTTTCAGTCTCCCAAATCTTTTTTTATATTCCCACTGATACTGTAGAAATGCCGAGGTGGCATTTTAAACCCTGTATGGAGAAAGGGCTCATAATTAGGTGAGGCCCAGAGCTCTGCTTTAATGTAGAAAATCGTCTGTTCCTTTCGCCTCCATTTTCCTCACAAAGTGCCAGAGAATAGGACAATTATCCAACATATAATGGAGCCATTTCTCCTCCCTCGGATTCCCACTTCTTTATAGCAGTCGATACGTTTTCTTGTTTTCTTGTGGTGTCATGTTCTGCTTGAGCATTATGTCTAGCTGTCGAGGAAGTAACCAGTTAGAAACATATTGCTCATCACCCAGCGGAGGCACACATCACATTTCTCTATCGCTCTTTTGTTCAGCTTCCTCACTCATTTTCTTGGCCCCTATGAAGCCGAGTGAGTAGTTTTCCTGCTGCTAGCCTGGAAAACGCCCTCATTTGCATCTTTATTGCCGTGCATGTTAAGTTCATCAAGCTGGCTTTGAGTCTATGTCCCCAAAGACGGCCATTTAATGCCTCAAATATGTAATTTAAAACATGAAAGCAAAACTGTGGATTTTCACCTTACAGTGACAAAGCACTCCTCCATCATTTCTTCGCCCTTTTTTCAGCCATGAGTCCCGTTCCCGCAGCTCCTGTGTACTTTGTGTAGCGTTCAATCTTTCAGTCGATATGACTATCAAATCTCCCTCTCCAATTCGGTTTAATGTGTTTGTCCTTTCGCTTCCTTTCTCTGCCCCTTGCATTTTCCAAATAGATTTTCCGTCCAATTTGCCCCCCCCCCCCCCCCCCCCATACTGAGAGTAAAGCTTTGCACTCTGAATACCACGGACCTCATCTCATGATATCTGCTCCGAAGCAGAGGAGGTGACAGAGTAAGAAAGGAAGAGCAGTGCGGGGTCCGTCGCTAATCTAATACAATTAATTTATCCAAGAGCCTCACTGGATGTGGAAGCCGTGAGGGACTGCCACGTTGTGACTCGTGTTTTAATCAGTCGCCGCCCCCTCCGACCCAACACCCACACGTTGGAGTCAGCCAGATCAAAAGGTTCACATCCTCATCACAGCCTCCTGGACGGAGCTCGTGGTTGACGGGCCCAGCTGGAATCAAACTCAAATTATAAGTGAGATAGCCCTGGAGGGATGGAGGGATCCCCTGCTGAGCCCATCCATATCACTGCAGCTGAATGGGGGAAATACTGCAGGGCCATTGACTGGAGAGTAATCCACACGTTTGTATTAAGCAAGTTGACACATTCATTTCCTTTAAAACCAACGCCATAGTATATTTAGCTGTAACCTGCAACCTTCCCCTTTCATTTCGGGCGTCATTAAAACTGTATACATATTCATCTCTTTGACCTTTCCTTGGAGGTGTTTGGCCTTTGTCTTCCCCGTCCCAGCGCCTCGTTTTCTGCATTTCTTTAACTTGATTATGTTGATATTTTTGCACACATTTGCATACCAGTGTTGGTTTGGTCTGAGCTGCAGGGGGAAACGAAGATTTTGAAGCTGAAGAACCTGCGTCCTCAGGACTACGCCAACTACAGCTGCGTCGCTTCTGTCAGGAATGTGTGTGGGATCCCTGACCGCAGTGTTATCTTCAGACTCACCAATAAGACAGGTACTTAAGACCGTTGACTTTTCTACGTCATGACTTTATAATTACTGTTTTTGCACTTATGTTGATATTAACTGTGTATTGCGAAATAAAAGCAGCTAAATCTATATACGTGTCCGGATAAATACAGCACAGGCATGGAAACAGACAGATGAAGTGAACTGACATATTCTGCAACTGTCATAACTGCCAAAGTTGTCCATCTCCTGCCTATTAAGACTCCACACTGTCTTCGTCCACAGCCTCGCCGTCCATCAAGCTGCTGGTGGAGGATCCTATCATCGTTAATCCTGGCCAAACGGTGTCCTTGGTGTGCATCACCACAGGTGGAGAGCCGCCCCCCATTCTCGCCTGGATCAGCAGTAATGACAGCCTGCCACAAAGGAGCGTGGTGAAGGGCGGCACGCTCACCCTTCCAGCCATCAGCTCGGATGAGTCGGGGGTCTACAGCTGCGTCGCCAGCAACAACGTGGGAAACCCGGCCAAGAAGTCCACCACCATTGTGGTGCGAGGTGAGGAGTCCAAAAACCTTCAGTAAGACATGAACACAGGATTCAAGGATAAATTATTGGCATTACGCAGCAAAGGGTTGCAGGATGAAATGCATTTGTAGCCTATTTGCTACACAAAGAAAGCAAAAACAGTAGAGCGTGTTGTAAATTAGCATCAGGAGGAATGTAGACAGCAGCAACAAAACAATTATTTGGGCAGATAATATGGCCGGCATCATAACATTAATTATGTTTGGGCACCAAATGACTGAGGACGACTCCATGTTACCTTATGAATTCACATGTGGCATTGGGGAAAATGCCCTTATAAAGGAAAACAGACATTGGAAGACAAGGAATTTAAAAAATATAAATATATGATTACAAAAAATAAACTCCACTAAAAGCATTAATAGTAATAGTAGATACTTTTATTTCACAATTTCTTGATCCATCAATTTATTTTGCTGTGTTTATTAATATGATTATTCCACATTTTGTCTGAGAGAACTAACGATACTAAAGGATAGATGCTAAAGGATAGATGCTAAAGGATAGATGCTAAAGGATAGATGCTAAAGGATAGATACTAAAGGATATATACTAAAGGATAGATACTAAAGGATATATACTAAAGGATAGATACTAAAGGATAGATGCTAAAGGATAGATACTAAAGGATAGATACTAAAGGATAGATGCTGAAGGATAGATGCTAAAGGATAGATGCTAAAGGATAGATGCTAAAGGATAGATACTAAAGGATATATACTGAAGGATAGATGCTAAAGGATAGATGCTAAAGGATAGATACTAAAGGATAGATACTGAAGGATAGATGCTAAAGGATAGATGCTAAAGGATAGATGCTAAAGGATAGATACTAAAGGATAGATGCTAAAGGATAGATGCTAAAGGATAGATGCTAAAGGATAAGGTAGATCTCTATAATACGAGGCCTCAAATGTTGTGTAAGTCCCTTCTTTGCTGCCTGAGAATGGTGCACATCTTGTATATTATTTCTTGTTTACTGTTTTACTTTTGATTAATAATTTAGTTAAAGTTTGCTTGCGTAGCTTTGTAATTAATGTATTCACAGAGTAGCGGAGTGTCCTTCAGATGATGCTCTTACAGTTTGATCTTACAAACACGCGGAGCATCAGGTCTCACTGCTGGTTCTGCTCCGGCTACCTGAAGACCACCAAGGATAAACGCTGGAGGCGAAAGAGTGTGAAACCATTAATTAAAAAACACGGATTCAAAGAGTCCATTGCTGCCTGTTTGCTCGTTAACAGGGTAGTATACAGCTGTAGCTCGTTACAGAAATGACCGTTATCAAAGTCCCTTTTTCCTGCATGTTGTCACATTGACTGCTCCCTGTCAACGCGGATACGCAGACGTGAATCGTGCTTTTAGTTGTCAACAGACACAATGTTAAGTACAGTAATGCTAAAACAACTACACTGAAGGTTAATGCTCCAGACAGGATATTTTACCACCTGTAAAGAAAAGGCGTTTTGATATAAAACACGCACAGATGCGACATGACGCATGAGGAAATGAACTTTCTTAAATTGACTGCTGTTACTAAGCTGGAGGATTAAGGGTGGTGTGTGACGAGGCTTTCATCTGTGACATAACAGAGGATGAGTGTGAAACGCCCTGAGTGTGAAACTGCAGGAACCTCTTGCAGGTGAATGAAAAGATGTATTAATTAGTGAAAGCCTTACAAGCAATACAGCATTCAGGGGACGATCCGAAAGTGAATTTTAACTTTCAAGAGAACATCCCACACACACACAAATGGAATCACATATCAGAGTTTAGCAGATTGGCTCAGAAAGTTTCTCACGGAGTTTCTCTCCTTTCATCTCAGAGATTAAGCCACAGCTCCATCATCAGGTTCTGTGCTCAACCTGTTTGGAAGCATTTATTTATGCAGCCATATATTCCCCGGGATGAAAATCAAATCATCGACAAATCACTCCTGATGGCCCCCTCCTGACAGATGAAACCCCGTCTCTGCATTGTGAAAGTGCCCATATAGTTGAGGACTTATGAATTGAGAGGTTTACATCAAAGAGAAGGTGTCAGGTGTCACACGGCAGCAAATAAGTCAGAGCACACTCACCGCGGGCAATCGCTGCAATAAATATCACTCTCTCATTGATGTGTCAGACATCTGGAGATGACAATGGTTCTCATATGGGATCTTGATCAAATATCATGAAAAGTAAACACCGACCTTCCTTAAATATAGATGATGTTTGCATCCACACCCATTGATCACATTTAAGGCTGCGGAGCAAAGTCTGTACTTGTTAAAAGTTAAACAGGACAAATATGCATTATTCTGCTTGACTGAGTGTTTTGCAGCTGCAGATGTTTTCATGCTTTATGAATCATCAATCCAGATGCAAAAGCCTGATCATTAGCGCTTTAAAACAGTCACACGTGTAATGATGTATATGTTGGGTTACGTTTCTGATTCATAACCTTCATGCAAAAGTCAGACTTTGATGAACACCCATTGTGGAGACATGACCATTGACCAGTATATTCTCCTAAAGCCTAAAAGCCCTCACTAACGTGTGCGACTCAATCATTCACTGCAGATGTTTAAACAAAAGGCAATCAGACGGGAGGAGACTAAAGAGATTAGAAACTGACACAAAACTCTGTCCAGAGTAAATCAATTTGGAGTGAAAACAAACTAAGCCAAAGAAATCTCGGCAGTCTAAAACTAAACGGAGAGACGCTTAAATGACACAATGAATCAATACGTGACAAAGCTAATTAAAGATCAATAAAAGAAGAAAATAAATTGGGAACAGTCTCTCTTGTCAGTGCAGTTGTGGGATCAATAGTTATAGAACTCCAGAGTGAGGGGGTGCTGTATGAATGGCGTCTAATCAACACAACTCTGTCCTGAGTCTGGCCAATCATCACTGAGAGCACAATTTGGATCAGCATACTGAAATTACATGTAATTTCGATACATTGATTCTCGAAATGATTTAGAAAGACAAAGACGCACCGAAATGACAAGACCATTTGAGGGAGACACTCTGAAGTCCAACAGAACATCACATGTCAGAATGAATTTTGAAGCAAGCTGAATAAGCTCGAACAGACAAAAGCAGTACTGATTTAATGCTATTTCTGGGACAGAATGATGAACGATGAGAAACAGTTAGGATCGATGTCACATATCTCTCTGTCTGAGTCTGATCAGCTGTCGCTGACGCAAATGCGATTTTAGGCTCAACATGCACCAGATGACGAAGGCTGCGACGGTTATATTAATAGACTACATTGTCTGTAGAAATATATCATCGATTTGATTTGTTTCTTAATAACATACAACCAGTTCAGCAGTGAAACAATGGAGACACACAGCGCTCTGTATCAGACATACTCATGGTGAGAAAAACAAAAACAGTTTGTGCAAAATGTCATACTTTCTCACTGCTGTTACTGAGTGCATGAAAACAAGCTTGCAGCATCTTTTCATATTAAGGGGGCTGGTGGGTGGGATGGGGGGGTGGGGGTGTTTAATGTCCTCCTTCAGGAGGATATTTCCATCACCATAGACACTGTTAGATGTTTGAATTTAGAAGAGACGGGTGTTATTCTTCTTTTACGTATAAACCCACCAACATAGACCAAACATAGACTTTCCCTGTCGTGTGTTTTTGTTAATGGCCAGTGGGCACTAATACTGGATTTTCTAGGCAGATGTTGATATTTGAGAGTTGAATTTGAATATACGAATCTTCCAATATTATTTTCTTTTAAATAATGAATAAATGAACAAACATATGAAACATTTTTTAAAAGCTACTCTGAGGAACTGCCCGCTTAGACTGTTTTATAACCAGTTTAAAGTTCCTCATAGCAACTTTAAAGGATACCTCAGAGTTTTCCATTTTTTCACTCATTACACACACACAGGCAGTAAATACACACACATGCACAAACAGGACCTTATGCATTAATGGAGAGATTCTGTGCTCGGTAACTTTGACCATGCGGGGGACTTGAACATGCGACCCTCCGGTTCCAAAGCCAAGTCGCCACAGACTGAACACCTACGACAGCGATAAGTACTAAGTTAGACATTTTACAGTTGAAGAATTCACTTGTCAGTCCTCTTTAGTTGACAGGCTATATGTACCCCAAACTTATCCTTGCCATTTCTTTCCTGTATAAATTGTTGTTACTTATCAGCTGACATACACGGTCGTACAAATATACCCGTAATAAGCTCATATCAGCCGATATATCACCGCGGGTGCCAGTAGTAGTGGACTTTGGTGAGTTAACACCGGTGCAGACAGTTTTACGGACCACTTCCAGCCCCCATTAACTGGTTGCGATGGCCCTTAAAATGACAAAGCCGACCAGTGAGAACACAAATGTAGGCGGAGTGGAGAAAGGTGACGTTGTCGTGCCAAGAATGGGTTTGAACCTGTCTACTTTTCTTTACCCACCTTCCTCTTAGCATGCAAATCAATCATGCATGATTGCAGTCAATCTTTATTGAAATTAGACAGGAAACACTTTGAAATAACCACCATGACTGTAATCGTGGCACAATTGACTGTACTCTATTTCCCCTCTAATGCCATTCTATTGTGACTAAATGAATTCTAACCGGGTAGTAATTAAGAAATTATATCGTGCTTTGTTCTCCTCTAAATCTCCCAAGTTGCTTCTTCTCGATGGCTAATTTTTAAATGAAAATCGTGGTCATATTTGCACGTGTAAATTGTGTATTATTTTAATTGTGTTCGACAGGACATTCGGTGCAGTCGCTCCACTGGCAACTTGTTACTGTCGTGATGCTTTGAAGTGAGGAGAAAAGGAAAATTGAAAGAGGATAAGCCAGGCTCGAGGCTGGAGCACAGGCAGACCTTTAGTTGCCCTTTGTTTGTGTATGAATGTGTGTATGTGCAGAAAAGAGAGGCAACAGAAAAGGCCTGCTGTCCGTGTGCTTATAAAACATTTTCTTCAGAAAATCCAGACTGTAGCCTACAAAACCAGAGAAATTATTGCTCTGCTAATTGCTTAAGTATGTATGTGTGTGTGTGGCCATGAAGGGCTGAAATGTTTGGAATTGCAAGCACATGGGAAGAATTGCTGCATCCGTCTGTGCATGTGTGAATATGTTTTGATATTCATGTTCTGCATGTGTACAGAAAATACCAATTTATTCGGTTTTTCTGCACTGAGTGCGTGTTGTGCAGGGTCATCCTGTGGCCTCATTGTTGCATAGCTTGTTCACGCTCCTCTCCAGTCCTTGAGAAGCCCTCTCAAACTGCTGTTGCCAAAGGGGGCCCTGTGTGTGTATGTGTGTGTGTGTGTGTGTGTGTGTGTGAAAACACACATCTCTCCCCAGCAGATGGTAGTTTCTCTGGCCATACTGTCCCACCAGCCAGACTGCCTTCCAGGGCTGCGCCATCTCCACAGCCTGCCCAGCAGGCTACTGGCATCACATCAGCCCGCTGACAAGATCCTTTTTATGGATTAAGGGTCCACGACACGTCTTCAAATGCAGGTCAATACTCTGCCTTCCCCGGGCCACTTCAGTCCACTCTGTCCTCCACACACCAGTTTGTGATGTATCCGCTGCGACAATGCAAAGATACTCTGCGCTGGTTGTCCCTTCCTTCCCTCTGTTGCTCAAATATGAGTCGGCAGCTCTCGCTTGGAGAGTTGGTGAATCGAGACAGGACTGTCTGTAGATGGTGTTGTTGAAATGGGCAGCTGGCCTCACATTTTGTTTTCATGTCTCCCTGCACACAGACGGAGACTCTGTGCATGTGTTTCCCGTCTTTGTGATGTAGAGAAATGAGCATTGCTGTAGCTATCAAAGATTGAAAATCAAACGCAACCATGTTTGTCGTCGGATTTTCTCGACAATTCCCCCAGGGGCTCCTGACAAATTCAGGTACGAAGCTTTCACACCCTAAGACATCCATCATTCCCGACCCGCTAACGTAGACACAACTTATTCCACGTACACACACTCAAGCGTAGACACAAAGTCAAACACACTCGCTACCATCCACACTTTGTAACTCTGATTGGAAGCTTGCTGTTATTTATAGAGAAGCAAATGCAATCTTTTTCCAGTGTGAGCTCCCCGCCGCTTGTATTTGGACTGTTTGGAGGGGAGAAAACAATCATGACGTGCCTGGTAAAAACCCGGCTGTCAGCATGTGAATCAACATGTGAATGACTCTTATCAAATTTGCTTTGGAATAAATTGGACGAAAGCTGAATACATTTCCATTCATGAATGCCAGATTTAATGGCTGGATGGCCAGAACTGGCACAGGCGGGCCGGTCTCTTGGGCTGCGGCCCTGAGCACCGCCTGTGTGTATTTGTACGTGTCTGTGCCTGTACATGTGAACGTCTCTGTCTTGTTTGTGCATTCGGTGCACGTGAATCCTTTTTGACATAAATTAAAGCCGGAGGTCCGCCTGAAGGTTGAGAGCAACATTTAGGACTCATGTTCTTCCTGCCAAAGAATGGACACGTGCGAGTGTCCGTTACATGGTGACGGTGCTGATGCATGGGGGAATGTGTTGCTGCTAATGTGAGGATACATGCGATAATAGGAAAATGAAAGGTGTTTTGGATGGCGGTGCCAGTGTGTGTGTGTGTGTGTGTTTGCAAGCGCATGTGAATGCCTTGTGTTTTCATGCCCGTTGTCCTTTTTTTTTTTTTTTTGTTTAACCTTGAGCGGATGAGAGGAGGCAGAGGAGAGTGGCAGTTAGAGAGGCATCCATCTGGCTCTGAGAGATGAGTTTCAGCTCCACATGCTGATATTCGCTGCAGGAGTGAATGGAGAGCCCAGTATGACGCCTGCTGAGAGACGGACGGACAAGAGCGGCTGAAAAATGAGATGAACTGATGAGTAGAGAGCAGGATAATGATTCAGAGTGGGGACGGAGAGCGACACGTTTTTCTTCGCATCCCAGAGAGTGGCGGGGGAAGTGCTCTGGACGGAGTGGGGGCACATTCAATCGTAATTTCTCCTGCAGTGTTACAGCGTTTGTGTCTGTGCATGCCGTTGTGTCTTTGTCATTTTGTGCCTACATACGTGTATGTCATAACCAGTATGTCAGGGCTGTGTGTGCTTCTGCCCTGCTAAGAAGCTCCCCCGAGGTGGTATTGTAATCCTGCCGTGTGACATGAGCCTTCTGTAGCCTCAACCAGGGCTTTTTTCTTTGTGTGATTATCTGCGCTTTTCATGTTCAGGCCACCCATTATTCTCACAGGCTATTAAAGCTATGGAGAGTCATACAGGCTCGCTGCAGGGAAAAGCACTTCAGTTTGCGGTAGAAAAAAAAAAAGAAAAAGAGGGACCGCTGTAATTTGTTTGGTAATGATCCAAGAAAATGCCTTGAATATGAACTGTATCACCGAAGAACCGCATGCAATCTCTGAGGCGAAATAGTGTGCAGGAGACATGTAATGCAAATGTGAGCTCCATCTCTTCGCCTGATATTACCGTGAAGCAAGTAGCTCCTGTAAGTGTCCCTACAGTGGATGTTTTACTCCTTGGCATGTTGTCACAACCAGGGTTGAATGACAGAAAACTCTGATGACGATAAAAGGAAACCAGCTTCCTAAATTCATCAATAATTCATGTAGAGTTTGTTTGTGCGCAGGTTGACTTGTGTTTTGTGCAGCAGCGGCTGTGATACTGGCAATGCTTTTCTTAAATAAGGCTTGATTTTCTACACCGGTGCCTGAGATAAGTGTTTACATTTTGCTTACTCTGCTGATGATTTCTTGCTTTGGTGTGCAACTTATGAAGGAGCTACTGCTCGACCATCTTTGCGAACAAGTCTTGGTATGTTGTTCAGATATCGTGCTGTGAGAGTTTTCTATTCAACAAACACTGAAGATGATCTTTATTAAGCTTATCATGTTTTTTTACTATGCCAAAGATGCTTTTTTTGCTGTTTTTGCCTAACAACAGCTGACATCTTAACAACAATGTTACATAGTACTTCTTAAAGGTTAGAATCAAATCTCAGTCTTGACCTTTTCCAGAGCTTACAACCATACATCTGCAGATGCCGTTTGCTCAGTTGTAGCAGTGTAAACGCTGACCAATACCTATCAGAAACCGATGTAACTAGTAGTTACTATAGTAGTTACCAACTACTAAATATTAATTTTATCAACACGCCATCTAAAGCACACAATTGTACTATAAAATCTGCCTGTGGCACAACAAACCCTTCTGCGCGTGT
Source organism: Lycodopsis pacificus (assembly GCA_028022725.1). Classification (NCBI taxonomy): domain Eukaryota; kingdom Metazoa; phylum Chordata; class Actinopteri; order Perciformes; family Zoarcidae; genus Lycodopsis; species Lycodopsis pacificus. Next base: position 4,544,621 of record CM051705.1, on the reverse strand, counting down.
AAAACGTTGACTGAGGAGCAGTTATCACAACGCGAGTAAAGCTAGCATTAGCAGTATGCTACCACCTGAAATGTAGACGAGTCAAACCTCATTTTGTCAGTTCAAATGCTGCACTTTTTTAAATAGCAGTGTAACAGCAGCTTTAAAAAAAAAAAAACTAATTTTAAAGATGGATAAACTATGTTTGAACATGCGCTGTCTCCACTTCATTCAGCGTGATCGAGACTTAGCCAGGCCTCTGACTAGCTGCTAATGCTACTGTGTCACTTCCTGTGCTGCACTGTATTCGTTGTTTAAAACTCAAAGAAATAATCGATATATTTTAGTATCACTTCAAATATAAAGTCTGAATTGCGAATAATCGACTTGCGACGAATCGACTTTGAGTCGCTTCATACGACATCGTATCATTACGAAGCTTTTGTTGGAGATTGTAGGCTGTGTATCTCGCTACATGTTGAATCATCTGAGAGGAAAAAGCTCCAGAAAAAGCTAGTATAGTCGGGAAACCTTAGGCTGGGATTTGTTTTTGTCAAACTTCATAAACAAACGTTAGTGTTTATTGCAAATGTATTGTATTGTATCGAAGAGTGTGTCTCCCCTACAGTACACAGTGTCACATCACATGTATATATAGACTCACTAACTCCAACCTTATACACACACACACACACCCTTGTGAGATATTAATGATGTTGTGGAAATAGTAAAACAATATTCAGAGACACAGTGTACCTCCAGAGCAAATTGGAAAGTTCTGTTTCTGAGCAGAGCCTCGTTAAACATTCATAATACTTTTTCTAGAAATGGGGAAGGAAGAGTGACAGTGCATCATCACCCGGCAATGTCTCTCAGCTCTGCTCTTCTCACCTCACACACTCCCCAGAATCCCTTTTAAAATACCTCTAGTTTCAGATTGTCTCCCATGCATAAGGGAACAGGCACAGTTTTACTCACTGCAGCTGTCCAGCGAAGTTTGTTGCAACCAGGTGAAGTAATGCCCACTTATCTCTCGTGTACACAAATGTAGTCGATTTACAGAATACCTACCTGCTATTCAATATTTATGGTCAGATAAAACTGCAGGAGAGGAGGTTTTGAATGTGGAGGAGGCAGGGAGGGTACCAATTCTGAAATATGCATGAGTGCACATGCAGCACCGGCCATTCTGACGTGCGCTGCAGCTCTGTGCGGAAACGAGGGGAGTCATCGCGAGGGGAAGTGTGGGGAAAGTAAGGAACGAAAAAAAAGAGCACCGAGATTTAATCAGACACTCTCTTACTCCCGGTTTAACTAGAATGAAGATCTGCGGTTGAGGAGCTTAACTGCACCTTTGCACCGACCCCGGTAGACTATTTTTTCAGCAAAGTTGACTTCGAGTAAGTCTCACTTTGAGTTTGTCAAAACAACCTAAATCCATGAAACACAGTTTGAAAGAGTCGGTTGCAGACACTGTTTCTTTCTGTTTTAATGAAAATATGTTTTATAGTATAGCTCTGATGCTTGGTGGAGCTGTTCTGATCAGTAGCGGGTCTCCTCGGTATTCTGGTATTATCATAGATATTAAAAAGTGGAGCATGGGCAGCCGGGTCAGTGTGGACTATTATCTGCTCTCCCCTTGTGACAGTGATGAGTCCAGAAGTCGTTAATCATGAGTAGATGGAGAATATGATAATGGAATAGTTTACTGTGCATGGACCCTGACGTATGTAATAATATTAACTTCCTTTGTATATAACTTTTAAAAAAAACATTGTAATCAATGATGGCTATCTTGGCCAGGTCTCCCTCGAAAAAGATAATTTAATCTCAAGATCTTTTTAAATTAAGGTTAAAAAAAATACAATAAAACCCAAAAGCTGCTACAACAAAAAATAGAAATAAAAAGTAATAGAGCAGGTAGACAGATACGGCGACGTTTAGAGCCAGTTACAGTGATTTACAGCTGCAGCATTTTCAACAAGCCGGAGATGTGAGATTGATTTTTGACTGAGGCAGGTAATGTATAGAGACAGTTGCAATAGTCTAGATGAGATGAAATAAAAGTGTTATTTACCTTTTAAATCTGAGAGAATTGAGCATGAAATAAATAGAACTAGGTTTTTTGAGACATGTCTTTGTTGAAGAAAAGTACTGCACAACTTTCTTCACCTGCGCCTCCAAAGTGACCTCACTCTCAATATCACTCTTCTGTTTCTGGCCACTGGCCTTCTATGAATTCATAAGTCAATATATGGAAGTATGTAATTTCACTCTCCAAGCGGAGGTATCATTTGTGTGGACTGATTATGCGCTCATTGGCTGTGAGAAAAGAAAAAAGCTTTTTTATGATTTACTCTTCTGTTCAGTTTTATGTTTTAGCTCCATTTTGACACCATCACTTTATATAAAGCCAACCACGACCACAAATGCCAGCAGCAAGCTCCTTTGTGTCACTTGGAGGTTGAAGCCCTGTAAGCTATTCAGCAATGTTTAGACTCTGAAGGTCCATGTATTCATTTATGTTCCTTCAATCTGAATAGTTAGCAGTAAAATAATGCAGTTTCTCCGAAATGTGAGCAATGAAAGGCTGACTTTTCTCAGGTTAATCAGTACCAGCTGACATTTTCCTGCGTTAATATGAAAAAAAAACATCTTCCAGTACCTCCAGAGCACCGACAGTTATTCCTTTGGCTGGTCGGCTATTCACAACAGAAATAACTAACTACAAGTAACTGGAGAGAACGACCTAAGTTCAGTCGTCTGACGGACAACTTCTCGAACAAAGATTGAATCTGGCCTTCCAGGGTGATTGCTATATGCGCGGTTGTGTCGCAGTTCTTGTGGCGGAGAGAATACACGTGAGACGAAGGAACGTAAAGAGAGAAAAGCAGTAAATTCAAATGTTTATCCGCTGTCACCTGTGACAGCACAATGGCTCATGAGATGTGTGTGTGTGTGTGTTTTATGGATGAGATAATGCTTTCTCATGTCACTGAGACGCAAAAGCCTTTTCAAACTGTCACATATAAGTACATCTCTGTCTCCGGGTGTTTCCACTTTATGACGCGCGTGATCTGCGTTTCCTCCCAGGTCTGCTCACTTAATGGCTTCCACCTCTGAGTTGGTATCGACTCATTAGTTATGTGCTGCGTAGGTCGGCTTTAAAGGAAATAGAATCTCGCCGTGTGTGTCGTAGATGTACGCCGTGATGCAGAGACGAACGTGGGTTGTAGGTAATGCCTTGTATTATATTCCTTCCATAATCCATAAAGGTCACAGACATACGCTGTTTACCATATTATGCTAATTGCCACAGTATCCATGCTTGTGCCATTGAATTATACACAGCACGATTGATAGCTAGGACTTCGGAGAATAAGAATATATGGGATACAAGAACGGATGCAAATGCACAGAGGCTTTTGTGAGAATTTGTGTGTTGACACGATTTGTGCTTTTTGTATCTGACACGTGTCAGAAATCAAATTGTCTGCCTGCCGACGCTGATTTCAAACGCGAGGAGGACGATCGTGTCAAGGAAGCGCGTGTCACTCGTCTCTCCCCTCGATGTGCAGCTTGGCAGGCATCACGATGTTTTGCACATTCAATTTCCTGTGTTTAAATTTGACACGCAGGTTTTTGTTTTCATTTTCTCTGAATATGATAATGTCACTCGAGAATTGCTAGATGAAAAGATTTCCATGGTGATTTCCATACATGGGTTTTTTTTTTTTTTTTTGCTGAGGAGATGAATTGAACAGCGGGCGCAGGGTTTGGAACCAATACAGCATGCATTATAATGAAATCATCTTTTTTCTGTTCAGAGGAGCTATGCTTTGAAAATGGAGTTTGCAAACCAAATTGGATTAGAAATGGTGGAGATTTTGTGAGGTATCGCTCCAATTTCACAGTGTGTGTGTGTGTGTGTGTGTGTGTGTGTTTACCTGCTTGAATGCTGCAGGATTCTTCAGTCCGTAGCTATCAATATTAATGTCGACTCAAAGCTTTGGTCCTCAAAACAAGTATTGGATTCTGATTTATCTGTTAAGTTCTCTGTTCGACTCTGCTGCGCCACCAAAAGTCAAACTTGCAGTTTTTGTTTTTCAGAACAGTTGCAGTTGTCACATCCGTGTGTGCTCTTCCACTTGTTTTTGAATACCTCGTTTATGACTCCACAACCTCTTTACTGAAGGGACGCATCTAAATGAGCGAATACATACGTGTTGCTCACAATGCCGTGCTCCCATCGGTTACATCGCAGCTGTAACGCGATCCAGTCGTTCTGTGCGTTTAGACAATGTGTGAAGTGCTCAAAGGCTGAGCAGGTGAGTAACGCAGTCAGGTTTACGGTGTATTCACTGGAGATGCATAACAACCCAAGTGTGGACATTGAGCAAAGTAAAGAAAATCTATTTTAAAAAATCCATTAAGTCCTGTCTTTGGGATTACAGCTCAGAAATCCCATCAATAAGACAAGCAGAGCCATAACCTACAGAGTGTCGCAGATATGAATCTAGTTTTAATCAAATGGATTGTCTCTTCACAGCGCTGAAAAAGGGGCGATTCTGGATCACCCCCGACCCCTACCACAACGACGACAACATCCAGATCGGACGTGAAGTCAAGATATCCTGTCAGGTATAGTTGCGCTGGCAGAGTAAACGCACACACACGTGGCTGCATAAAAGAGAAGCACGAGTAAGTTACTCATGAATGCAACACAAGTAACCACGTTGCTGAATGTGCTAGGTGGAGGCGACCCCGCCAGAGGAGCTGACTTTTAGCTGGCTGAAAAATGGCCGAGGCCTGCGGAGCTCAGAGCGAATGGTCATCACCCAGACGGACCCCGACATCTCCCCCGGGACCACCAACCTGGACATCATAGACCTCAAGTTCACCGACTTCGGCACGTACACCTGCGTGGCCGCGCTGAAGGGAGGCGGCATCCCTGAGATCAGCATTGACGTCAACATCTCTTCCACAACTGGTGAGCCTCACACCCCTTTGTGTCAGCGACGCATCGACACACCTCCCCCAACACAGTCGACACGCAGACGTCTACTCAAACACTCATGCCTGAAGATCACCAGAGACTGAGAATGTATGACGAGGAAATAAAAACACTGGGGCAGTGTTTCTTAGACTGTTTTAATTAAAGGAAGCACAATCTAAGTCTTATTTTTGCAAATCAGAGATTTTTTTCTAAAAGAATTTTACATGTTAGAAAATAATTGCTAAAAATATATTCAAATAATCATTCATATATATATATATATATATATATGTGAATGATTATTTTAATATATATATATAGTTAGAAACATAGTATTCCAGCCAGTAAGTTGTTGTGTGTAACGGATAGGAATGGTAGCAGAGATGTGAAATAAGATTAGATCATAAGAAAAAAGGAACTTTCCTTTAAATGGTCACTTCACCCAAATCATGTTTCCCCGTGTATCTCTGGTGATGCAATGCAGAAACGTTTCTTATTATCATAACTGAAGCAGATAAAGGCAAAACTATCTGCTATTGTTGTGTGTGATTTGGGTGAACTGACCCTTTAAGCCCTTCGTCTCCACAGGATAAGAACGCTTGTATGTCTTCTTTAGACTGTTGCTCACTGCCTGAATGAATTCCAGTAATCCGTCCCAGCCTGAGAAATATTCACTGTCGTCTGTAATTTCGAGTTTTTACACACAGTTGTGTCACAGCGCCGACAATGAGTGTTCAATTGGATTCCTGTGAACCGAAGCTGACTCCATCAGTCCGACTAATCAGAGACTAAACATCCATCGTCTTCCCATCTAATTGGCTGCTTCCACCGCTGTTCCGACTAACGTTTGTATACATGTGTACAGCATGTTAATAACACAACATACCAGTCCACCTTGTCTACTGAGCTGCATCGTTCCAGTTTCAACCCTGGCATGTTGAGGAGTCTTGTTACAGCAGCTGTTCATCGTGTCTTTTAGATACATATGGTGCTTTTATACTGAAATCTTTCAAGCTTTAAAAGTGTAATCAAAAGACAAAATCTGCTGCCAAGCATCCATTTTCTATCTATTGTTTTAGATTTCAACATCAATCAACCATCTTCCTGTCAGACTTTAAAAGAAAGACTTCTGGAAGAGCTTCACAGGCAACAAAAGCGAGCCTGACTTTTAGAAGCATTGTGCTTACTCACTTCCTGCAGGCTCTGCAATAATGGTGAAACGCAGTGGCAGAGACAACGTTATGACAAGCGTAGTGGGACAGCAGTGGTGGGTTTCTTTGTCTGTAATCTCCCGTGTGAGGTCAATCAGTGTGCAGCGGCTGTGCGGTAATGCTCCGGTGTCACCGGGCATTACTTCATCGCTCACAGAGGGGCGTGAGGAGTCTCCTGCTTACCGCTCACTCAGTCATCACACTTTTTCAGATTTTCCACGTGGGGGACTCCCATGTGTTGGTGTTGCCGCTGGCTGAGGAGATATCTGTTCGCTTTGAATTTCCTGGCGTGTGTGTCGGTACTGATAAGTGACTTTAAAGTTGTGTGATATTTTGCGACTTGTGATTGGGTTCATAGCTTTATTTCCCCCTTTTACTCACACACACACTATTCCACAGGCACATTTTCACATTCCCCCTGCACCCTTACCTCCACTCAATGTCTATCGCATACACACACCTCGCTTCCACTCACAGCGTGAACATGAAAGCAGTGTGTCAACCTTGGGTGCATAATTATTGTGAGATAATCCTTTGATAATCCCTGTGCTATAAAACAGTGCGATCAATCGCAGCTGCCAAGATTGTTTCCTCATTATCTTTTAAGTAGTGCAGTCTTTTCTTTTGGAGTGTCTGGGTGATGGCAATGCATTAACACAGACCCTTTAATGTGTAAAAAACAAAATGTGCCGCTGTCTGACTGAGGAAATAAGCGAGGAAATGACTGACTCTATTGTGATCATACGGAATGAAAGGTTTCCTTCAGGCTTCGCTGTGATTACTTTTTAAGCTTTCATTGTTCCAGTCAGATGTGCGGGAATGAAATATTATGAAATGGTTGCATTGTCATAAAGCTGTTCCCGTCGTAGGAAATATTATATTGAATTTTGCTTCTGCCAGTAACAATTCCTGCCGCATGAGCTGAATGTGACTGCGTGTCGTGAAGCCATGAACCAGAGAAGTGTCTTCAACCGAGGGGCACAGTGTTGTTTACCAAAGCCATAGTGTAAGGTGGTTACATCGGGGCCTATAGTTACTTACTGTTGCTTTTATTTTGAAGGGCTCATCTTGTCAGTCTTGACAGATTTTGCAGCTAAACTAGCTACAGTATATCATCTCGTCACGTTATGAAATAGAGACTTTGGACAACATCAACATACATATTACCCAGCAATCATCATTGCATATCTGTATCAGGCGGTAACCTCCAGTTCTGAGAAGTGAAGCCAATGCAAAAGTGCCTACAACTGCATTCTCTCTACTGGCCATCAGGGGGCGACTCATGTGGTTGCAAAAAGAAGTCAGTCACATGAATCAAGATGCCGCCACTCGATAAATAATGTGTGCTTTTCTTTGAACACAGGCATATTTCTTTCATATTTTCTGAATCGATCTCAAGAGCCTGAATCTCCACTCTTCTCACTGTTGTCGGGCCCATTCTCTCCATGAGCCCTCCACCCCACGGCCCCCCCCCCCCCCCGTGTCTTTATTCACACCCCTGACTAAAGCTCCTTATGCCTTGCCATTCCCCTGCAGCCTGTTTTGAGGTGAATAAGCCTAGTTTTTGTTCCTCTGCCTGTTCTCCTGCAGGAAGAAAGCCCGAGCCTCAATTAGAAGTCTTAATAAAAGCGTTTAGAGGAGATTACACTGCAGGTCTGCCAGGGTGTCGTGCTGGTGAAGTGCTTGGAAGGAGATTGGGCCTAAAGTGTCTCTCGTCTGAACACTTTGGAGCTTGCTGACTGTTCAAGCATTGGCTCCGGTTCCAGATTCCAAACCCGGATTTAGCCCCAGCCCGCAGCACGTCTTTAGAAAAGAGAACATTTTCTATGTTTCATTCTTTCAACTTTTGATGAATACAGATTTCAACGGCCTTCGTGATTCCTCCCTTTTGCAAAACAGCGCTAATATTTACGATCGTGGCACACTCGTAAAATAAGCATCTTCTTTTCTCGTCGGGGCTCCCAGAGACTGCAAGGCTAATACTTATTTATGAGCGAGGTCTGGAAACGAGGACACGGACCTCCCCTTTGGATACCGTCGGGATTAAGAACCGCAAGACACAGGAACAGCTGACAAGAGTTACGAGCATTAGTGTAAAACATAAAACATCCCATCAACTTCTAACTGGACCTAGCTGATTATTCCTCTCATTAGTCCGCATCTTAAATGTGTGTTTAGTTGTTGCGTCTTGCTGGATTATTGTTAGATGATGCAATTATTGCCATTCTATGGCTCTGACTCTGAAATGGCATTTGGCTTCAGATTGGTACTACCATTGGGACCATCGTACAGATAAATATTAATAGCATGAAGAGTTATCACGGATGGATTGTTGACCTTTAAAGCTGATATCTGCTTATTGCACTCTGTGTTATAATTACTACAAACACTGGATTCCACTGCCTTTATTCAAGAAAACTACGTTACTGCGGCAAGAATAGTCTGTTTATACATCAAAGCATCAGCACACGGCAGTAGTTCATCCTCAGTCTGGTTGATAATCACAAAGTAAGTATTAGGATTGAAAGTCACCTCTCTCTTCGTGACGCGTTCCTCAATTAGCATCCCGCTCACACCTGAAACTCTGGCACCACCCAGTGTTTCCGTCAATCGAAAGAATCACTGCAGTTAATGAATTAAGCAAATCAATTAAGTGCTCAGTTGATTAAAAAATGAGCTGGTTTAATAAACACAAAGTACAGCTCTTTTTCTTTTTTTCTCCGGAATGAGTTTGAGTCATCCAGAGGTTGCAGGCAGGCCCGCTCGTCGCAGTCTATCCTCCTTTCAACCGTCCTGTTGTCTGTTTGACTCTGATTCGTCATGAGATGCCATCATCTGAGTGACCGCGCCACATGTGGCTCTAAGGAGGGGCAGACCGCTGGCTAATCTGCTTATTTCAGCAGCAAAGTCACTGACCCCGATAAAGAGACACCTGGTCTGCATCCTGACTCACCTACAGGGTGCGAAGGTTCAACTGCTGTTTGGGATCTGTGGGTGGAAACAACTTGTTTGCTGCTTTTGTTTGGACATGTGGAGTCTTCATAGAATGTCGGTCTTTTGTTGATGTTGGACAAATGTCCATTTTCTTTCATTGCATTGCTATTATTAGTCATTGGTTTTTATTGTTTGGACAGGAGGAAATGCAGCTGGTCCAACAATCGTCTGAAAAAACGCTGAAGAATATGAAACAATATCTTGTAATATCCTGTAAAAATATGTCAAGTAAAGATCCATTTTACATTGAAATAATAACATCTGAGAGCAGTAAATCCCAGCATTGGACCAACAAGCCAACAGAGGTCCAGCAACCGGCCCAGTGAGCTGTGAACGGGGATGAAGGGGCCGAACAGCTGTCTCAAAGCTGGGCTGCTGTCCTGAGAAATCTGCTATATGACAACAGTAGATGCCATGGTCATGCCACTTCTACAAGGATGGACATATAACCACCTGGCAGCATATGTCAGCACATCTGTGATGTTGCTGGAGAACAGTGTAAAGAAAAACTGTCGTCTATAAACGCATTTATGTGCATTCATGGCAGAAGTGAAGTGGTTACAACTGTAGGTAGATTATGCTGTCACCAGTTTTCACTTTAGTCCATAAAACATGTGAATAGGACGAGATAACTAGGCACGTTGTTTAGCCCCAACTGCACCACCTAAAGTCATGCTTTATGGAGGTGGCCATCTGGGAAATCACCTCCCTGTCCAGTTGGGAAAAACCTGAGGGAAACATGCATAGAAAAGCCTCTCCCCTCCCCCTCCTCATTAACTACTGTCAATGCCCCTTGAGCAATGTACATAAACTCTGGTCCTTCCTGGGAGTTGCTTGCTACTTAGCAGCAGGAAAAGTGCTGGTGCGTTGGTTTTGAAAGCCTACTGCTCTACAATCTCCACATGAATTAATGTGGGGTTTGTGTGATTGATCGCAAGGTCAGCGGGACGGCATAGAGCCCAAAAACACACACACACACACACACACAGTCGTGTGTTCGGTCAGCTGTGTGTCACTGCAGTCTATCAATCCACTTAGCCAATTTGAAGACATCTGTGGGTATTTATTACACTTCAGCGACTCGATGCAGCTCCGCCACACACACGGATTCACAAACATGTGCACGGTGGTCCTTTGGGACTCCTCTCGGTCCGAGGACTCCGAGGGGCAGAGAGTCCTGTCACATTGTGACCAACTCATTGGCCCCAAGCTGTCCAAAGACACACTCTCACATGTACATACACACACTCTGCCGGACTTGCAGTTGTAGAGAGCGCTGTGTTGCCATGGTGATCACCGCACTTACCCGGGAAAAAAAAAACGGGGCAACAGGAATGTTGTTTATTCTCGACGTCCGTATTCACCACTCTGCCTCCCGCAAGTGCCAGATATTTTCCCGTTTTTTGCAGTCGGCTTGCGTCTGCTCTGCTGGATCCTGCTGAGAGGCTGTAGCAATCACGCTCTACACTTAGAGGATCATTCCAGCTGAGGCCCTAGAGATGTTGCAGCGCTACCGAGGCCAAACAAGGAGGTCCAGTCCCAATTTAGCCCCACAAAGTACACAAGCACACACACCGAGACATGTTATCCGACAACAACAACAAGAAGCATCGCATCGAGGGACTGAGGAAGGATCACAGCATGGGGTTCACCCGTGGGCGAGAGGAGCAACACTCGGCTACGCACATGCACAAGCAGAGACTTAAAAACCACAATAGAAGCATGCGCACACAGCGGGCATGCCCTGCAGGCATCGCTGGCATTTGGTTGGCTTTGGCACAATGAGAGCGCGGTGAAGACCAGTAGCGGGCTCTCTGCCACACCGAGCATCTCAGTGGTCAGTCTCGCACACAGAGGCAGGGCGTTCATTTGGAACGAGAGAGAGCAGGAGGAAGAATGAGGTCCAGAGATCAGCATGTGCACGTATGCCTGTTTGCGTTTCCACGATGGCGCGGGGAGAGACAATGGCAGCTGATGGCCAGTATTTGTGCTGCCAAACCCAATAGGCAGAAAACTGTAATTGCGTGCCTAATCTGGGCTGTGGAGAGGCCAGGTGTAATGATGGCAACTCCGCGAATACAGCTCTCCTGCACTCGCTAATGGTTTGCTTGCTGCTCCCTTCCTATTTCGCCGCTTGTCGGTTCGCCATTCGACTGTTTGGTTTCAAGGAAACATTCGGGAAAGTGGAGAAAATGTGCTGTGGAAAGAAATATGTCAACTCTTGACACCTGGCTGCCTCGATCGAGACATTGTGTGAATACCAATCAGCAAATGTGAGTGAATGTCTGCTGCCATTGTCTCTGCGGAGATCATTTTTGGGGCTCGTTTGGTGCCAAACTGAATTGTCAAGACTGTGAATGACCAGTGTTCATTATCCCATGCTAATGTCACCAAAATGTTTCAGTATTACTTCCCTGAAAAGTTATACATAAATGTTGAACAAGCTGATGGGTTACAATGGCTGAAAAGGCATATTCATCTGTCACAATACAGTGATTAATCAGTGCAGTATTTCCTATATGCAGTAGAATTGGTTCAGAGCTGCTGTAACCAATATTTTCATATTAACAATCAATCAATGTGTGTTTTAGCGTGTTTCAGCTCGTTGTTTTGGTTTCACTGTTGTGTTACACTCTCATTGTTCTTTCCATTGTTAGCAGCAGGCAGCTGTTTCAGAGAGAAGGCTTTGATAAACCCTTCTGCCCAGAATTTGCAGACCGACAAAGTTAGTGACGAGCAGTGAAAGGGGAACGAGTCTTGGACTGACATTCGTCAGGTGGCCAGAAACACACCGATCCAAATGTTCTTTCTCTGCTGGATGTGGAAATATGCCATTGTTTGTTAACACCTTTGCCATATTAACTTGCAAGGTGTTGTGTTTACAGCTTGTTTCCACTTCAAGTAGCCAACCAGTTATTCCAGGTTTTAAATTAAAAAAAATAACAATTCAACACCTTTTCCAATTTTGGACTTTCACATTCTTTGTGCAAAACCTGGGGGTCATTAACGAGCCACATTTACAGTTGGTATCATAGTTTTACGTGAGGATGACATTTAGAATCAGGGCTGCGTGTTGAGCTTTGTGTTGTTTCTACCGGTTTGATTCATCTACAGTTCACACAACGTACTATTGACAAAATAAATAACCGACTTGAGATGGCAGTGAGTCTGTTACCCAGACAGAAATGGAGTCAAAGGAAATGAAGCTGGACTCGGCTTCATTTTCTGGAGATTACTAGCGATTTCATCACCATGAAACTTCATTGTGACTTGGCTTCATTCCAGCTGCAGCATTGTTTGGGCAGAATGACAGCGATTCGAAAATCATCAGGGAAGCATGACAACGGTTTCATCATTGCTGAAGAAGATTTTCACTCCTCGACTCGATGGCTGTAAACTATTTTTGGGAGCAGCGCTACAAAATAGTCTTGGAGTCTGGTTTGGTCTCGCACAAAATACATGAACACACACACACACACACACACAGCACAGCACTCCAGGAGCCCGTGCAATTTGCCAGGTTTGCTAATTATACAAATTTACTTGGCCAGCACGCTTGATGAGGAACCAGACTGCATGATCCAACCTGGTAGTTTTCCTGCTTTCCAAACTTAGAACACACACACACACACACAAACACACACAAACACACGCACACACACACAAACACACACTCAAGGAAAGCTCCAAATGTGTCCAGCAATTCGGCACTTTGCACTTCTTTTATTATTCATTGATCACTTCCAGCCAAGGCTCTTAGTGTCCGTTAAACAAAGGCAAGATATTTATTGGGTCATATTTTGTTACATGGCCAGCAATAATGCTACATCACCGATGGGAGTGTTCTGTGTTAAATGCTCTGGAATATATACGACGCTGTGCTGAGATCGAGGAGCTGCACGAGGAGGCGGGCAGAAACGTGAAAACGCTGCGGCCGCGCGATGGTGATGAGGATTATGAATGTTGTAATGGCTGTGGTGGAATCCATCCCGAAAATAGTCTTGTGATGAGAATGTGATGTGACGATGAACATTATAATGAAAATGTGACAAGGATGATGATAATATTGTAATGCCGACGGTTGTGAAGACAATGACGTTGATGATGAGGCTATCTTCCGAAGGGTAATGCGTTTCTTCGACAGATGTAGAGTAGATGGAATGTGATTATAGTGAGATTATTAGGTGGATTACGTTAGCTTCTTATTGCGTGATTTATAGCCCGTTTTCACTGCAAACAGGCGGCACGGGAACTATTTTTAAGAAAGCTTATTTCAATTTTGACCGGAGGAACCGTGGACTTAATTTAGTTCCTCTGCCATCGTTTCTGGTGGCAAAACAGTGCCTGCTGTGAGACCGGTCCAGGTACTATCGGGTTAGAGTTTGCAGCGCTGGACGTCGCTGATTGGTCGGCCGTAAAACTTCAGTCTACAGCTTCATTCACACACAGTAAGCAAGTGCTAGGTGCCACTTGGATCAATAGTAGGGCGAGGGTCGTTTCATGTACGGATTATTGATGTTAAAGACAAAGTTAGGTTGCCAGGTTTCCAACAAAGAGCAAGATAAAGGGAGGGAGTGTGCGAACGAGCTGAGAGCACGAGCGATGAAGCGGCGACAAGTGAAGATAGCAAGTTAATCATGGAAGTAAAACAGGGGACACAGCTAGACCGGCCCTGTTCAAAGGTAAGGATGATTAACATGTTATATGTCTTTGGTTTAATCCGTAGTCCGCAGAAGAGATTGCGGAAATCACTGAGTTGGACCAAGATTACGGATTAGGGCAAGGCACCCTGGGAAAAATGCACTCTTCAATTTGAAGATTTTGAGCTCATCTCACACTATAAATCTACTCTTCAGCAGCATTTTTGTGCAAGCGTTGGGGTTTGTTCATAAATCATTCATAGCCTGATTTATAGAACAGTTTATCCCTAAAAACATGGAGAAGATGGATTTTTTTTTTATGGCTGTCGACAGTATTTTCTGATTTAGGAAGGAATAAAAAGTAAAAAGCTTTGACTCAAAAGTTGAGACAAGAGTTTTGAACCAGGCTTTGACATTTCTGTTCTGGAAATGTACGCTAATTAGCTCATATTTAATAAAATAATGCCTCATTTGGATTTTCACACTTTAATTCAAAAATGTATTGCTTTAATGTCAGTAATTGCTGGGGAAGTTTCACCCAATTTACCGGGGGTGTCCAAGGACCTATAACATGTTAATTAGCTTTCTCATGAAGCCCCTCTTGGTGTCCAATGACTCAGCTCTGCTGTTATTCCTTGTGTGTCAATCGTCGGACTCATTTGTTCACAGTTCTTCACATGGAAAAGCAAACGGGGATGCTCACACTTTCAGATCCTGAGTGTAGTTCCTGTGGCCTCCTTGTTGTTGATCCTTTTCTTTGACCGTCGGGGTCACAGCGTGCCTTTGCTTGTCAGCTCGTCATTGCATTGTCCATTGTTTGCCATTGCTTGATTGCATTTAACTCCCTCACTGCTGCCCTCCACGATGGTTCCACTGAAGGTACATGCTCAGATCGTCCAGTCCCAGCCGTTAATATCCGCATGGTCCTTCCATTCAAGCTGTGTATGTGGCTGAGACTCAGCTTCATTGCCATTGCAACCTGGATGCACATTCACTCCCCCCCTTCCCCCATACCTTCCACGCCACTCTTCCTCCCCCAGTCGCCATTCCCTCTTACCCCGCCTGCTGACTTTCTAGAGCCCCATATCAGTCCCTCCTCTGTTTTTCTCTTTCTTAGTTCCCCCCAACCTGACAGTCCCTCGGGGCAAGTCCCCCCTGGTGGCCCGCGAGGGTGACACAGTGGAGCTGGAGTGCCTTGTTTCAGGAAAGCCCAAGCCCATCATCCTGTGGTCGCGGGCCGATAAGGAGGTGCCCATGCCGGACGGCAGCATGCAGATGGAGAGCTACGATGGTGTGCTGCGTATTGTTAATGTGTCCAGGGAGATGACGGGCTCGTACCGCTGCCAGACCAGCCAGTTTAATGGGTTCAACGTGAAGCCCCGGGAGGCCGTGGTGGAGCTGATCGTACAATGTAAGTAGACAGACTGTGGGTATTTTTGTCTATGTGGTTATATTTTGTGCATGTTGCAGCGTCGTGGCAGTGATATAGTATGCGTTTATCTAAGTGTGGTGCGTTACTGTATGTACGCAGTGCAATTAGTCTTTGTGTTCTGGTTTCTTTCCTTCCACGCCCATCCAATTTCCTTCTGTAGGCTGTAAAATGAGTCCGGTCCCCCGGTGCTCTGTCAGGTCTGAGAGGAAACAGCTCTGACTCCACCTCTTACACTAAGCGGAGAACTTTATCTGAGTGTGAACTGTGCAGAACTAGTATTATCAGAGGCACAAAGCTAGTTACTGATGTCCACACTTATTACTGTGTGTGTGTGTGTGTGTGTGTGTGTGTGTGTGTGTGTGTGTGTGTGTGTGTGTGTGTGTGTGTGTGTGTGTGTGTGTGTGTGTGTGTGTGTGTGTGTGTGTGTGTGAGTGTGTGTGAATACAGCAGAGAAGACCCTAAAGACTGTGTGCCATGTCCCCGGGCCTGAGACACACCCCCCCCTCCCCCCTCCACTGCCGCTCATTGTGAAACCCCTCCCCTTCCTTAAGATGGCACATTCAAAGATGGCTCTTAACGGCTAATTAGCGAGCGGCTCATTTATTCCCGCTAGTTTTCATTTATGGAGATTTGAATGGGATATTTCGAAATGAACGTCAGGGATTCAAAGCGTTTTCACTCGTTCGAGGGCTGGGGATGTTCCTCTCCAATGAAAAAAAAACAGAAACAGAGAACGGAAGATGGATAGGAAGTCAATTAAAGCAATCCATGTAGGGTGCTATCATTCTCTGCCAAGTGATTATAGGAAATTATTATAGGATTATAGGAGATAGAGTGTCACAGCCACAGTCCCATTGTTTTCCTCATGGCCTACTTAGTTAATCCAAACAGTCTTCCATCTCAACTAACCCGGGAGGAACCTATGCACCAGTATGTCACTCCGAAACTACTCTGATATGAACGCCACTGAACATGCTCTATGCTGATTGCCATGTTTTAAATGTCCTCCCCTATTGGACCAAACACAAGGCTGCATAAAAATATTCAACAACTTTTTAAAGTCTGAGTAATAACACAGAATAATGGCTGCACTTGACACACCAACTACCAATATTTTGATTGAAGAGGAACAAGAGCAGCCCCCGCTCTGCTCTTCTTTTTCAACAAGGATTAGTGCATAATTCTGCCCTCGTTTTATTTTTCAAGAGTTTTATTGCACTCTTTGCTATGGTGTTGACATTTAAGCGCTTTGAAGAAGACTGTGTTATATTTTTGGCTGAATTGATTATGACCATGCGGTGATGACAGCCCGTATCAAAGGTTAGTGGCTTTGCTGCGCACCACTGCCGACACCAAAGAGTAAGCAGAGGCTCCGGACTCTAAGGTGCCCTGCAGTAATTAGCAACACTCGGTGGCTCAGCAAAGAGGGTGTGGCGCGATAGAGACAAATTGTTGATTGCAGAATGACAAGAAGATTGGTGTTCATTTCATGTCCTTCTTTTAAAAAAACAATCTGCACATAAGTCGGTGTAAAACAACAACACACGCACGCACACCTACCGTGCCAACCCTGCCTCAGTTGTTTAAAAGGAGTGAAAGAATGGATGAAGATGCTTTTCCCCTCTGATCCCTCTCAGCAGAGAGAGCAGCTTACTGCCACCAGCAGCAATAGGTCACCGTGAGCTTGGCTACCGCTTGGAAAGCAGCAGGGACAAGTACTGGATTCTGTGTGCCATTTTTTTCTCAGAGCAAATATGCACGAACTGTCCAGAAGCAGTTGTAATTACGACACGATACATTTCTTCCTGTTTTTCCTCCTGCAGTCGAAGCAACATCGCATGCTACAGCTTCATCTACAAATCAGTGAGAAACACACAAAAAAGATGAAACAACCCGAAATAACAGAACTTCTTCAGATTCAGTAGAGAGTTTCAATTGTCATTGAAGAATAAGATCATATTAAATGTCTAATGAAAAATTAAAAGGTATTTTTTACATAAAAAAATATCATAGAGTACAAAAAACTATGCAAGAAATAAAAAAAGCAATCTGTTATTGTTCTATGATGAAGTGGATTCATTGTTTATGGTTTTTAAGACTTGGTGGTAAGAGCAGCTTGCATCTGTAAAACATGGAATTAATTTCAATGTCCAAAAAATGCTTATATTTATTGACAGTTGACCTGCGTTAGATATTACATTATGCATTTCATTTGTCATTGGCATTTGTTCTCCTCTATTGACCTTACAGTATGTGGCCTGCCCATGTTTTTGTTTGTTCCCAGTTTTGTCTTTTAATGGCCGCTTATGGTTACAGCAAATACAAGTCAAACCTGTAACAGTCTTATTATACGTTTCTCAATGTCGGGAACAATCTTTTTTAGGTCACATGCTCAGAGAACACCACAGGTGTTGGATTGGAAAGACAATCTTTGGCACAGTAATGTTCTGGGTTCAGTAGCTCACGGCTAGCTTTACCAGCTTGCTGTGGGTTGCAGTAGTTGGTTGTATGGTGACGTTTTTTCTACATATCAGTGTGACCATGCAGGTTATTCAAATATTGACATTATTTGCATTCATCACAAACAATAGTCAAATCAGTTTTCAGTTTTTCAATCTGACTGAATATTCAGCCAACTATGTAATATAATATATATTTTACTGATAATATAGATGAGAACAGGTAGCTTGTTACTCAATGATAAACACACATCGTGTAAAAACGGACTGTGTCTACTTGTGTAACTCTTCCTTTGAATGGCCTCACTCAGACAAAACACAAATACTAACACATTATGACTCACTATGTCCATCACTGTTAAAACGGGAACCAGACCAGCTGATCCCAGCGCTGTGTCGGAGGAGAGCTGATCTGATTCGTGATGCTATGCAAATAGCAGTTTGCCAGACTGCTGAAGAAGAAAGTCTCTTATTTTCTTTGAGCTCTGGCAGAGCTTCACGCTGTACGTTACACTATTAAAGATATTTCATAAAATGGAGGCGCATTACATTTTCACTTCCAGTGTAGGAAGGAAGTTAAAAGACAAAATAACAGGATATAGTCAAGAGCAAAACTATTTCTTCTTGTCACTTCTCCTTCAAAGTGTTCTGCAGGAGCGCGAACGCTCCGGTTTTCCTTCGGCTAATATGCACTTCATGAAAGACAGACGCTGTGCTCCAGTACAGACATTGCAAACGAGTACAGCAACTAAGAATCTGTGAAGAATTCAGTGATCATAAACGTGGATTCAGTGCTTGTTGAACACAGAAAAATGTTGGCAAACAACAAAACAGATTATTAATGGAGGATTGGAAATGTGACTGAGCCTTTGTGCAACTGGGGGATACTCGGTAACATCCAGTGGACATCTGGGGTAAAAGAGAAGGTGTAGAGGAGGAAGGAAGTGAAGATGTCCCATACAAAGTCCTCCTCACTCTGAACAAACATCTCAAATTTGATCAAGAGTAATCATAAAGAAGACAAGACAGATATGATGTTACAAATAGGAATAGCAAGAACAAGTGAAAGAAATGTAGAACTACTACTACTGTCTGGTACAACAGATTGTTTTAAAGATGGAGAGGAGGAAAAGGACCTTCAGACTATGAATCCAGGTGGCCTACCCACTGAATGTACAATGACTACTAACAGTATTCATTACATACCTTTATGGCCCAGTTCAATCCAAAATGATATAGTGAAAGCTTAAAAACAAACCTTTTTTATTCTCACGGGGTCTCTGGTCATGTATATATGTATATACTGTATATATATATAGTATATATACATTTTGATGCTAAATGTAACAATGTTTAAGCACCTGAAACCCCCTCCAAAATACAACATGAGACACCACGGCCTTGAGGAACACCATGCAGTGATTTTGCGTCTAAAACTTTTTGACATTAAGAGATTCATGCAAGAATTGCATTTTTTACGATCGGATATTAAGCAAGTTTGTAGTTGTGAAAGTTCCACGAAGCTGTGATTATCACAGAACGGTCTCACCACAATGAAATGGCTGCTATTGGGACTGACATTGACTGTCTCTCAGCTAATACAATGCAATCCCATGACTGTTCAGGCACCTCAGAATGCTGCTTGGGAACAAGCACCCAAAGAACTCATTTCCATTCATGTATCTTGAGGTGAGATGTCAAGAGACCCCTTTGAAAATGGCCACACCAGTTTTTCCGTCTAGTAATTTCCGCCTAACTTCCTGACAAGCTAGCGTGATATGGTACCAATGGATGCCACAGGCTGTCTATTTTCAAATGATACCGATATCTTCTCTCCAGCTTTAGAAGCGAGCTCGCTACAGCCTCTTAATGATCCGGCAATCCGCAGGTCTCAGAGTCAAACTGTAGTTTCGAGAAGCAAAGGCGTAACTCCCACAAAAGGTCCACGACCTTTGAATGATCCCGTCACAGAGTGGAGGTCGATATCACGGGCGCTCTCCGGCAAGATGCTTCTCTTTTGACAACCAACCAGGGAAGGTTATCTCCGAACACACACTGCTGCTGCTCCCCCCCCCCCCCCCCCCCCCCGTGTCTCAGTGACAGTGGACAGGGGTCACATACAGGGATGACTGAGGTGAAGAGGACAACCCTCAGGCTTCCTGTTCACACCGGCACGCGTGTGTCCAGTTGTACGTGAATGTTCATGTGATTTGCGTTTTTCAGGCGTCTTAGTATCGACAGAGATTATTTCGAAACGCTGCTAAAACGCTGAAGTGCACATAGATTGTCCCTGTTTTAAATCAAAAGTGTATTATTGTGGATGCAGCCTGAGACTCCGTGACCTCATGTGAAAGACGCTTAGATCTATTCTCAGGCATACGTTGCATCATCACACACACAAAGTGAAGCAAATCCATTCACTCCTAATAGTTCTGCCTCTTCTTCAACACAATTTATTCTGAGAATGCAATTATTTCTCAACATGTAATATTTTAATGAAGCACCTCTCTTGCTCGCCATCTGTTCGCCATCTTCAAAGCAAGAACGCACAATGAGGAAAGTTATCGTGGCATTGGTATTGATAAATCAATCATTCTGCCAAGTGTTCTCTTCGGAGGCAGCGCTGCTCCCTTATTAATAGTTGGCATCAAAGCGCAAGTTTAAAGAAGCACAAACAATTCGTGCTGGAGGTGTTGGATTGCTTTGACACAATTTGAGTGTACCGGGGAAAAACGTGTCCACCGCGTGTAAACGTCGACGGTTGACTCTGTTGCGTCTGCCAAATACACAAACCTTTGCTCGTCTTTCTCAGCTCGAGAATGTACTTTATAAACACAATCCGGCCTGCTTGTGTTGTCTGCCTGTCGGTATGCCCCCCCCCCCTCCCTTCTTTCTCTTGGACTGTCTCATGGTGTGTAAGCACAAGCCAATCCCTCTGAGATGCTTTTCTCGCCTGCGTTTCCAGGTCCCAGCGTGAACCACCCGCCTTTGGTGGTGAGCCATGCGCAAAGCCGCGTTCAGTAACTTGATCAAGGGACCGAGGTACAGTCCTCCGAAGCAAAGAGCATTAGAGGCGTGAAAGAACGACTCTGGCAAGTCAACAGCTTTGATATGTAAAAAAAAAAACCTGCATCTGTTGGCTGGCAGAGGCGACAGGAGGAGAGGTAGGAATGGAAGACGTCTGCCTTTAGAGTCGTCGCTCTAATAGAATTGCAAACGCCAAATCCCAAGCTGTGACACCCTAATGTTCTTAGTCAGACTGAGTTGGCATGGTCCAGGGGCTTGAGAGAGGGAGTGAGGAAAGGGAGATAAATAGAGGGAGGAAGGAGGTGTATGGTCTCCTGTCCTAGATACCACTTTCTGTCAGACTCGGGAGTTATCGAGCTCTCCTTCCGCCCAGATGCACGGGTTTCTTTTATCCAGGCTTCCGTTCCGTTCCTCCTCACATCGTCCGTGACACCTGCCTGATGCAAACCGCACGATTGTCCCCCTGAGCGAGCGACTCGCTATCTGACATGCATCAAAAAGACACACCGGGATAAAGAGCTACTGTCCGGGCAAAAGTAATGAGCGGAATTACAGGATTATTGTTTTTAATTAATTTTCCTTCCTGCATCAAGAAGGCCTGCAATGCTGGCCCCTGAGGGCCACTCTAAAGTGAATCACATTAGAGTGATTCACATTAGCCCAACGCCTGCAAATTAATCGTTTGCATTACAGCGGGGCTCACACACCGCATTTGGGGATGAAATTTTAATAACCTTTTTCTATGCAACAATATTGAATTGATCAGCCGCATCAAATCCACACCGGAAAAGGTCAGCGCGTATGTAGGTTGTAAACAGGAGCCTGCACACGGCTTAGACAGAATAATTCATAACTTGGTCAATGACTGAGCTAAACCTATTAGCGGCACACCAGGCCTCTCCTCGCACTGAAGACTCTACATTGATTATCATTAATTGTATATTTAAGTTCATGAATTATCCCTAAGTTTTAATAACTATATGGTAATGCAGATGGTGCTTAAGTTCATTGTTTGATTGCAGCGACTGTAGCGTGAGGGAAGGAGGGCCTACATTATTCAACAGAGGGATTCATTATAAATCAGTTGAATCAGGGTTATCATTTCATATTCTGTATATATCAGTTTGACTTCCTAATGAATGCTATTTCCTCTCTCAAGACTTGATATTGAAGCATGTAGTTCTACAAAGTTTATTCTCCCACCAGAAGGCTTTCATACGAGAAACGTGACATGTTTCTAAATGGAGCGCAGGTTTATCGCATGTTAATCCAGCACTTGACAGTAATACTTTGGATGTATCAAGGAGCACCGATATAGTAAAGTAACTAAGTACGTTGACTAAAATTTTCTTAAATTGTCTTCATTAATGTTTTCACGATACTGGAATTTCCAACTTTGAAACAATGCCTTGAAAAATTTCAACATTCTTAGAGAACATAATACCACGAGGGCATAACATCTTAAATCCTTATTAAAATAGAGATACAACACCTGCAGGTTATGTTGGTGTGAGAGCAGAATTAAGAAGCTAGAACGATGAAGAACTGTGTTCTTGTACATAATGTAATCATAGACACACGGTTGTATAGATATGAACGGTGATGACGCGGCAAAAAAAGCCATACAAGAAAATCTGATCAAACTCAGTTAAATCACAATGTATGAAAAAATGCTCAGTACTTTTTCATTTAAGTATTTTATTTTTATTTACACTGGAGCATACAAAAATAGCCTTTACTAAGTGGTTATTTCTGGACTGCTTACTTATGGAAGACATGCACCGTAAGAGATATGAAATGAGAAATCGCCCAGCTCTACTTCAAGTACATTTTGCAGATGATAGATGTGTATTTGATTTGTAATGCAGGACTTTTACATGGACTCTTTTGATATCGTTGTATTGGTGCTTTTATGTAAATGTGTGACTGTGAGCCAGGAGGGAAAACGTTGTGTTGCTGTCAGGAGAAAAGGGATGAAAGACAAACCAAAGAAGATGTAATCATATAGAAGGAACGCAGTGCCACAAGCAGACTTCATGTGCACATTCAGACCCTACAGTACAGTCCACTCTCGCCGGTTTGCCCGCAGGAGTTGCGGGTCCTTCTCTTGATGCACTCACCCCGAAGCACATGGAAGACAGATCGAACCAATTCTGACTGGAGGCGAAGTTCATTGAAAAGCAGTCAAGCGGTAATTCAGAAATGCAGGTGCACACAAATTCACCTCAGCCTTGCACACATGCTCGAAAACACACATGCGTCCACCCCCCACGCATATCTGTGTCTTTGTTCCGTCCGCCTCCCTGTTGATACATGGACCGTGAGGAAAAGGCCTCCGTGCTCCCGAATGTTGTTTTTCTCAACATTACTGTCAAAGTGTCCACCGGTGACTGATGATGGATTACATCTCAGCCAGTGCACAGGGGGTTTTCCCTGTGACTTGCAGCAACTCCGAGCCCTCGCCGCCCTGGCTGCTACACTTAGCATGGCGAGCGCTGCTCGGGGAATATCACGCAGGACCTTTTCAGCTCCCGTCTCCTCATGTTCACTGAGCAGCTGTTTCACAGGAGAAGCACAGGGGGAGATGATGCGCGTGCCCTTGTTTTAAAGGATGTTTTGGTTATATAACAGATTTTTTATTTTTTTTCCATTTGCTGCAGACCCAAACCTTGTCTTCATTTCTCTTTCTGTGTCAATGGAAATGCACTTACTGCAATTTGTTGTAGTGCCACTCAGGGAGGCTGTGGAGCTGTGGCTGTGATTCAACGCCGCACACAGACCTACAATTTTAATGTGATAAGTAGAGATCCAGACCCCTCTTTTGGAGTCAGAAATAAGCGATAGGGTTTGGGTAAAAGCCCAGGCAAGGCTCATTTGAAGAAGGAACTGATTGCCGCTTCATTCAGCGGAGATGAAAGCCGCTTTACTCTCCACCTTGTGAACAGCGTCAGGTGAGGGAGGCCAACTGTGTTTGCAAACTTTCTTTTGCCCATTTCCTTTTCAGTCCAAACCTTTTGGAATATTTGTGTTTTACTTTTTCTGTCATCCCGTGTGTGTTATGATTTATTATTGCTCACATTCCAGACAGTCATTATCCGATCTAATGATTGGTCATTAATCACAGTCGCTGCTGTGTGAATTCCAAATTTGTGTGTGTGATAAAAAGCATCGAGGGCGAGAAAGTAAAATCCCACTTTGGATTGTAGATGTGTTGGTGTGTTGTTTTGCTTACAGTATAATGTTTTACAGTCCACTTATCCCAGTGCATCTCTCTGGCCGGGAGGACCTGCCCTGCTCTACGGCCTGGGCTGAGTTCACTCAGTGATGAAGCAACAGAACAAAAACTAAATAAAAGTTACTGCTCGAAAGCGACTCGAAAACAGAAAAAATAAGTTCTGGCAAAACAGACGATTGAGCTCGTGAGTAGTGTTGCTCCAGTGAAGCAATTTCCCCACATGCTAATAAACTTGTGATAACATCGATGTTGCGATTACGTCGTCGATGTTGCGATTACGTCATCGATGTTGCGATTACGTCATCGATGTTGCGATTACGTCGGCCATCTTGCAAGAAAAGATATTTGTGAATATCTGTAGAGCGCATAGGGCCCTACTCTGCCTCTGATTGGCTGCTGACCCTGATATTTTTACCTGAAACACTCTCACTGCCTAAACCGAACCAATCCAACCGACAAATGCAACAAGTACCAGCCAATAGCGGCCAAGTGTTGACATTTGGACAGCCACAACTTCAATGGCCACAATATATATATATACATAAACATAAATAAACAAACAAAACATAAACAAAAATAAATATCAATAAAGGAGGGCGAGAGAGTAGGAGGGAAGAGGAGAAAAAATAAACAAAAAAGTGCATATATACAAAAGAAGATAAAAAAAGAAGAAGAAAAAAGATCGAAATTGTATCGTAAGAATAGAATAATAACAACAATTCAAGTAGAAGTAATAATAAATTAGTAGAAGTAATTGTAAATTGGCCGCAATATTCTGACACATCAAAATGTCAGGTATGGCTAGAAGGCAGAGAAGGGCAGGTCATGCCTTCACTCGAGCATGATTTGTAATTAAGCGTATGGAGCAAACTATTTATTTTGACAACTTTTTGCATTTGTCAACCGAAAAAAAAAAATGGTGGGCAAGTAACACCGGTAACACAGACTAGCACGGCTAGCCCACTTGTGACATTAAAGTATCTTGTAATTGTTTTTAAAAATGGCTGATTAATGGCTGATTAAAGTTGTAAATAATGCCATTAATGGTATTATCAAATGACATGATGTAAATCTTAATAAACTGTTCCTTTAATTGCATATCCTATCAAGTTCGGAAGGCTCAGTAATTCGATTATATTACCGTGTGTGAATAATGCAGGGAATTAAGTTGCAGATTACAGTTTCAATCAGGTAATCAGTGATCTGTAACATATTACATTTTTTAAAAGTACCATCCCCGGCCCTGGCTATAGCCTGCCTCTCCTTTAATCGGGGAATATGCAAATTTCAGGCAATTAAGGGGCTTTGTGTCATTCTGTCTCTTCCCCTCAGCATTCACTGTTGTTTTTCAAACCCCGCCGTGACTTTTGTCAAGCATCTGTATGGGCATATCAAGAGCAAAGATGCTTAAGATGGGGGAAATAATTCATAACCATTTCGGTGCTGGCACCCACAAGCACTTGCTCCTGTTTTGTCCTCACAAACACACGCGTTTTGTTGCCGTCCACATAATCGAACACACATTTAACGTAAGCCTAAATATAGAACCATGCATATTGTACCTTGCAGAGGAAGGGTCCGGGTTGCTTCGAGGTCATATTCAGCCCCTTCACTTTTCTCTGTGCAGCCATGGCTAAATAATTCACCACCCGGTTGTCTGTGTGGGGGACGAGGTGAAGCCTGTCAGATACTCAAATAAGTTATTAATTTTCCATTTTGAGAGCTGGAGGTGCACTTCATCATCCTGTTACCAATTCTCCGTGAAGCGTGACTGATTTCATTCAGAACATTGTTCTAGTTTTCATGCAAAATTGATCTCCCTGCACCCATTGCAGCTCCCCCCCCACACGATTGTTTTCACTTGCTGTTGCTCATTTATTGCTGAGGCATTTTGACTTCGCAGTGGTGATTGTTTCGAGTTTCAATCTCACCTTTTTCCTCCTCTGGCTCACCGCTCCCATTCATGTCAAAATAGTCGACTGTCCTCGAAAGTATTTCTCTTCCTTTCTGTCAGTGCATGATTTGTTGGTTGTCGTTGAAAAAGCTTCTGTTTTCTCTCCAGTTATGTTTCGCTTCTTAGGTCTTCGGCGAGCTTCGAGAACATTGCTCAGAGCCATTTTCCTTGTTCCACTCTTCTGTAATATGTCCTTGTATTTGTGTTTGTTTTTCTACATCTCATACTTAACTTTTCTGTCTTCCAGATATTTTTTCTCTCTAAATATCTCTGGAAGTCAGAGACAACCTATCTGACCAGGAGGGCGCTCACCCGAATAGCTTCTACCCTCTTTATCGTATTTCTTCATATTTCCACTGTACTAACTTGCACTCTCCTTTTCAGTCCCTGTGAAACGTTGGCTGAACTCATCTGAGTCCTTCTGTCTCCCACTCAGACCCTCCGACGGTGGAGCCGGTTTACATGGAGATGCGTCAGGGCCTTGGGAGGCCTGTGGTGATGACCTGCAGGGTGCTGCGAGCCCACCCTTCCCGTGTGCTGCGATTCGAGTGGCTCCTATCAAACCGGCTGCTCCACGCCGGAGCCTTTGACGCCCAAAGAGACGAGACGGAGTACACCATCCGCAGCCTGAACCGAGACGGCTGGGGGGAGTACACCTGCAATGTCATCAACGAGGCGGGAGCAGGCAAATGCACCTTCCAGGTTACAGGTAAAGAGTGCTTGATTTAAGCTTAGCTTTTGTCTTTTTTTTTTAACAATGGGCCCCTGAATCCAGACAAAGGTAGACAAAAGCAGCTGATTTTACCCACAGGCGTTGTCTGGTCTAGGTGTTGTTCGTGTTTTTGACAGGCAAGAACCAACCCGGCAACGTCCTAAAAACCAAGATGGCGACGGCCAAAATGCCTAACTTGAGGTTTCACCACGGCAGTTCCCAAATCCCAAATGTGACTTGCACTTTCTTGCATTACTTTTGTTTTAAATTTTGGAAAACACCACACTCCAAACTCTTTAAATGCAAAGTATAGCTCTGACTACAGCACCACGTACACCGCTTGAACATGTGGCGAAATCCGAATACCTGGTTAGTTTGTGCCCGGTTACAGTTGCTAAGCTGCAATAGCACAGATGCTGTTCAATGATTTAATGTCACATGGACAAACACAAACCAATGTTGCAGTAACTCCGTCAGTGTGCCCTCCAGTTGGTGATTCAATTGTTCGTCTTGAACTTTTTGGACAGCTGAAATTGTCTCCTCAAACATATAACAATCCTTGTCACGCTGTGTTTTAGTGGCACAGATGTCTCCGTGCGGGACAGACAATTAATTTAAGAGAAGAGTGAAAGAAAAGATGATAATAGATTGTCACTTTGAACAGGATATGTCAATCACGTCACCTCGCTCTCTTTCCCACGCAGTAAAGCTGTTCTTTCAGATAATACACACTTACTTTCTGCTATTTTTCATGAGATTGCCCGTTGTTGTTATGACAGGACCAAATTAGTTTGGCCACGTTGAGTGACCGCAGGAACTCCGGCCAAGGTTTCAATCTCCCAGACCTCCCATTAGAGACCCGAGCTGCAGGGTCACAGGAGGAGTATTTGTCACTTTGATCCTCTGCCATTTAGGTTGCTCTCCTCTTAGGTTACTGTCTGTTTCTCTCCATCTATTGCCACCTTCTAATCGTACCTTTCCTGCTGCATTTGTCTATCTCTTCTCTCGCTGTTTCTTTCTCTCTTTGTCCCCTCCCTTTCCTCCCCCACTGCATGTCATAAATCAGTCGTCCCTGGTAGAGAGGTGAGACAGAAGCAGATAGTCCCCTCCAGCAAGTTGTTTTTCTCAACAGGGCTGGGGTTTCGCCTGTTATTGCTCTCATGTCCCCTCCCTCCCTCTTCTTACCTGCAATACCCTTCCTTCCCTTTCATCCTCCATCCCTCCTTCCCTTTCTCCCCCACCACCGCTCCATTCTTCCCGCCCAATGCTCCAGATTCTCACCATCTGGACTCAGTGGTTGCCAAAGGTATGGAGGCTCTTTTAATAACCCCCTGAGTGCGGGAGCATGGTGCAGAAAATCCACTTTTGTTCCTCCCATCATCCATGAAATCTCAAGCTCTAATCCTTAAAGATTTGTTTTAAAATTTCATCCTGAAATTCAATAGCCACAAAATGAGATCAACACTCTTCTGTAGTGTGGCTGGAATAAGTAATCTACTGGAGAGAACATCGGCTCCTCTAAGACTTGTGAGCCCATCTCAAGATGAAGCTCATTAAATATTTGTTATGGCTCATGCAGTTAGGTAGTATCTTGGGTTGCTCACTTTACCGAGTGAAGAAAGGTGCACCTCAGTGGATGTTCCCTCGCCGCTCTCTGCGGTCAGGAGCTTTGGCCTGAGGATACAGTGGCTCGGTTTTACATCACCGATCCAGTCAACATGCTGTGCACTATACGCACACATTGCCTCGCCGACGGAAACATGCAAAACTCACCAGACGTGAGGCCATTCTTTGGCTTATGTAAACGTTGTCGCCTCGAAAAGTGTATTGTGCCAGAGGAGAGTGCAGTGTGCATGTGCATGGATGCCCATGTGCCAAGTCATTGGGACATCTGTGGAAACAGCGAGTCGGCTGTAATAGCCAAGTTGGCCATTAAATTGTGCCAGGGGAGAGACCCCTCAGAGGGATGTAATGTGTACCACTGAGCTTTGGCTCAGGCTCTCTGTCATGGGAACCCTGACTTTTCAGCAAATGCTGGAATCCTGCTCTTCTGAAGAGCTAGATTTGGAAGATAAAGAAAAGAAGTGTTTCACCGTTGAGACCTTCACGCTGCTTTTCTTTGACTCTGACTTCATTCCAGTCCGATGCAGCTGATGATTTATGCACTAGTCTGCATTGACTGTACATCCGGCCCTCCGGCTACAAATGATGAAGCGGTGATGTGGTAAAACCCAAGTCACAGAATACACAGACCTAAAAATGTAAAGTTATATTCTGTCAATTTAGTCCTGAGCTTCATAAAGTCGGGGGACTTGCAAGAAACAGATTTTTTAAAAAGGGGTTCTTTCACAATGGAAGCGGCAGAGACTGAGATACTTTTAGCCCAAAGTATGAGCTACACTCTTCAAACCTTGGGTCCTACATCTCCCACAATGCAACTCAAAAAGTGTCCTTCACTAGACCCGCTCTATCTTCTAACACTTCTTTCAAACCTCCAGTATACACCGCAGGTTTTCAAGCCCAAGCTGTGATAACCCTGATAACATCATCATTCGGATAATCTAATTAAATATGTATATTCATGAAAAGTTGTTGCTTCGGGGATAGAGCAAAACTCTGATGTCCGAGTGCAATCGAGTGCAACAAGAGCACCCCTAGACTCCACAGTTTTGGCACCAGGAGTCGCGAGAGGTATAACACACCAATCAACTGCCGCTAGCTGTCCGTGCCATGCAGTCGGCAACAACACCGGTAGCTTTCTGTGCAGTCGCACACAACAACTGCTGATGGATTTGTTTTTCCCTGCTAAATGTGTGTGTAGGGTTGCCAACTCCCACTAGTGGAAAATACAGAATGGGCCCAGTTGGACAGCAGTGGCCGGTTGTTTTGTGGAAGCGTGTTTTGTTTAGTAGGCCTAATAGTAACTCCTGTTTGATTGTGTGGGGGACGGATTAAACCTGAATAAACACAAATATTCACTGGTGTCTGCAGCTGCCAACGTCTCTGAAGCTGCTCATTTGCAGACAAACATCCACATTTGAGATCAGTCATCAGTGCATCATACATCACTTGCTCCAAGCCCCAAACAAAAGCCACGTCAAGAATGAAGTTACAGGTCATTCTAAGCTCAGTACCTTAGAGTGTCAAATGTATTGCATTTAGATTCATTACAAAATAAATAAAATGTTATAAAGACCAATAAAAACACATGTAATTACTGAATATGTTACTGAATACATTTAAAGCTAAGGGAGTGAGGCCACTCCTTAAGGCAGGGGTGTCAAACATACGGCCCGCGGGCTGGATCCGGCCCGCCACGTCATTTTATGTGCAAAAAAAAAAAAAAGATTTTTTTTTTTTTTTTTTTACAAAAAATTAAAAGTTAGATGTGAAAATAAAAATATCCCCATGGTTGAAATTATGAGATGAGCCATTTGCGGCGCCGGTCTCGCCGTGGGCTATTTTGTGTTCATTCGCACTGGACGCGCCGGAGAGGGGGCGTGGCTTATCCCGGGAAACTAAACTAAATATGTTAGGAGTAGTTACATTTACACCGTCTTACATTTACAACCGGCCCTTTGAGGGCGACCGTGATGCTGATGTGGCCCCAGAGTGAAAATGAGTTTGACACCCCTGCCTTAAGGTCTCCATCCCACCCTCTTCCCACCCTCTTCCCACCCCTGAATATTTCTATAGACCGACCACTGAAGCTGAGTAGGACCGACTACGACGGGTAAACTGAACTGCATGTGTAAAATCAGTGAAGTGTCCCTTTAAGGCGGTGCATTTCTCTAATCAATTTCAAAATTTATAATGAAACAAATTCTGCATAGCGAGTCTACACTTCTCCCTCCTTTCATTGACAATGTATCCTGCAGTTTTGCTGCTAATGTTTCCCATATTTAAGTCCTCTTTTTGGCATTCTGTCATGAATTACAAGAGAAGAACAAGTAAATTCTCAGGGACGATGTTCAGAGAGTCATTGTTTTGGATATTGCGAGTTTGCTCGTGAAATTAATTCAGATTGTGCTCATCTGGTCCCAGTTTCCCTTTTTATTGCAGCCATTGTTCCTAATGATGCAGAAAACACATTGTGGAACATGGTGCCCAAAGTTGGCTGCAATGGGTTGTCTGCATATGTTTTATGTTTTAGAATTGAATCTATTGTACTGTGACTAACACACACACACTCACACACTATCTTGTTTCTCTTCTACATTCGTCTATTTGATTATTTGATCCATCGTCTGTTAAGAGTAATGATTTTGTCATCTTGATTTATTTGTTGGCTCTTTGAGGTGTGTTTTAAATAGGCCTCTTGGGCTTTTTTGAGCTTCAATCTAGTAGTACGATCTGACCTTTTTTACCGTCTGTGTGTGTGTGTGTGTGTGTATCATTTTTCATATCTTCAAGCAAAAGAAAAATACTGAATTGATTTTACCTTCAAACCTGCAAGTTTCTTCATCTCAGGGGTTTATAAACCTTATCAGTGTTGGTCTCCGATGAACAATTGCGAGTTCCAGACGTGGTTTTTATTAACTCGGCTATCTGCCTTCATAGTCTGTGCCACGTTCACCTGAGCTGAACTTCACCCCGGCTGTAGATGGTGGATGATGTTGAATGCTGTCCGCGGCTCACAGAGACACACGGACGTTGATAGATCCCGTGTGATGACCGACTTTACGAGGACGGACGGAATCTGTTCGGCCGTCTTTCTCTCTTTTTCTTCCTATTTTTATTTTCTGACATATTTTTTTTTCTTTTATATCGATACCACAAGGTTAGTCATTAGACCAGCCTCCCATTGACATTCACCGAGAAGGATTCACCGAGAAGTCACAGTGGGTCACGACAAGCAAGATGTAATCCCAGTGAATACGATCAACGAATAGAAATCTTTCTGGCTGGTTTTTTTTTCTTCAAGTGGATTAGGAGAGGAGGGAGGAAGTTGAGGAAGAATAAGCTGAATAGTCAGGGGGGAAGTGACTCATTTCAAGTTCAATGCCATTTCCCTTAAAAAAAAAACAATAGCCACAGAGAGATTTCACTTTCTATCCCAGAAGGACACAAGCAGGCAATTACCACCAAGTCTTTTAATGCCTCTAATGTCTTTTCCCTATAGTCAGTTAGCTATTCATGCGGTGGTGTTGGGTTGGTCTCGGCCAGCTGTTCATCCATATGTAAGTGTCATTTCTGCCACAAAAGCCTACATCACACATCAGCCCTGCACCGTATAGCACCGCTTAGCATATGGTGGTGTTTTCATGTTGATATACCCTTAAAAAAATGAAACGGAAGTCTGCAAACAAGGTCAACGTCTTGCCTGAAGGCTTTCTACTGAGCTGTTATGAATCATTGCATTGGTCTGCTGCTATGAACAGGGTTTTAAAGTAAATCAATTAAGCCGTCCGTACTTAGTGTTTGATGTCTCCCACCCAGGGTTATCGGCTTCAAGTGGTGTAAGAGGGTGTAGTAATGTATTATTAATGATTGAGGGCCTTTGTCACATTAGATTGTCTGTTTTGAGTAAAAGGCCACAATTGGTTTAAGTTTGTGACAATGTCGCTGCTGTTCTTGTCCGAGAACATTACTTTTAAAAGGTTTCTCCTCAAAAGACAATTGATGTTGTAGATTAGTACAAAACCCTTTGGCTAAATGAATAAAGGGAATGAATGCAATGCTTTCAGTCATGTGTTCCTGAAGCAGAGTCTGCCTGAATCTTTAAAGAGATATGAAAACATACAATAATGAGTCGGTTTAATTAACCTTTTGTGCCTTCGCTCCACTGCGAAGAGCAGCCTTTCACTATCAGCCTTATTATACAGAATGAACTGCATGCAGAGAACTGACGGTACTTGCCTGGCTGGCTTATGGAACATATACTGTACAGTGTGCTGTAAACACAGCTGGCTCTATCCCGTGAAACGCTGCCAAGCGGAGAGCGCTCAGTAATTATCCTTGTCTTTTTTTTGTTGTTGGAAAATATGTTTTTCTAGCATTTCAGAGAGCCATATAGAGATAGTTTGTTTTATGGCATCTATAGCTACGAAACAGAAAGCTTCAACTTGCAGTAGACGTCTCAACCTTGTGAGATGCATTTCTTATCTCAACATAAAAACATTTTTAAAAATACATTACAGCGGTAGTTTCTGTCTCATCTGGCTGATAAATGAGTGTTCCTTTCCCTCGGATTGTGATATTGTATTTTTAACAGCTTTATCCATGTAAAGGCAAAGTGATCACCAGTGTGCTGCCCAAAGAATCATTAAACTGATTTATTTTCTAAAATGCAGAACAAAATGCCCTCGGGGTTGATTTTTGACTTATTGTTATGAGAATTGATCAAACCAGTCAGAGCCTGACCGAAACGCTTACCAAGGCACCTCGCTGCTTTTGATTTGTTTAAATGTGAATGATTAAATATGAAGTGCATGCGTTTGCTACTTAACTTGGGTAAAAGGCACTCAAAGGAATTATGAAATATGCCAGTGTGTTGTGGATTATAGTTTCTCCTACTTAACTATTCAGCATGTTTGCCCCATATTGTTTTCCTCGTCGTGGAATGCAGCTCAAGAAGATGCATACTCTCGTCATTTTGCATCAGTTACTGCTAATGTCGCATGATTATACAGCTGAGTGAACACTTGTTTTTTTTACTCAAACAGCACTATTTAGGATTTGTTGGGAAAATATATCCAGCTGTAGATTAATACACTTCTGGTGTGTTAGTGAGTATTCATGACAGCAGGGTGGAAACAAATAATGCTCATGTTCATTGTAATGCAGTGTCTCATTGATGTGTTTGTGAGCAACAATGGCGGTCTATGGCACAGGGGAGTACGCTGACAGGCTTTAGCTATACAGATAGTTGGATCAATTAATTGTTGGTTTTGGTCTTTTCATGGGATTTAGTTTGTTTATCACCAGTCTGATCGCATCAGAGGCTCAGAGACCTCTCTGAGGTTGCGAGCGTAATAACTAGCTTGCTGACTCAGCTAACTCAGTCACTAACGGCACAAAAGGTCCACTCATTTCATTCAAAGGGCACATTTGCACCATTGATGTCTGTTCCATAACTGTTTGCAAACCTCGCCTTTGCTATGGAAATGCCGATGCTGCAGCGCAACTGCCACGATAAAATGTGCTTCCTCCATTTTTGTCCGGCTCTGCGCTTAAACTTCAGCACCGCCAAGACGCTTTGCTATTAGTCAACAAAGGCACAAATTTCAGAATTCACCAAAGTTGAACTCCACAAGAAGCATTTGTAGGGATTTACTTTGCTCTTACAAGCAAATCCACTAATTGCGGTGACGGCCATTCTTATAATGTCTCCAGAAAGACATAATAATCCTTTGAACTCAGAACCTTCACAAACTCCAGAGTCAGTTTATTTCCACCCCTGAGTGTCATAAGTCAAATTAAAATCAAAGAAAAGGAAATGGCTCAAGGATCTGTTCACACAAAGGAGTCTACAGGCAGATCCTCAGGAGACCACTAAAATGTTTAGGGAAATAATGCAATTATAATTCATCATGACATAAACTAACTTGACAGGTTTATGCAATTGCCTGACATACATCAACTACTTGCTGCATCTCCACTCGGGTACATCAAATCCCAGTCCTGCTTTTGTTTGAGCGAACAATGGCTGCTCCGCCGTCTTATCCGTGGCTATTGAAAATCATCTGCCTTGGGTATTGTCATCCTTCAATAAACAAGCCCAAATAGCAGAGGGGCAAACACAACAACCTGACATTGAGGTGAATTACTATTCTTCGCCTGGAAGGTCATCCTGTAAGCTTGTTTCTAGATCTTGATTAAAGTACAATGTTCTGCCAGCTCCCATACTTCAGCTGTCAGAAAAGCAGCTCGCAGGCTGTGACTGGAAAGCCGAAAATCTTGAAAGATGTATTCAGTCCGTGCCACCGCGGCTGTCGCAAAATAAATCCTCCCAGATTCCAACCGAGCAAAGCGTGCTGTTGAAAGAGAAGCACCTCGAGGATCTCTGTGGTGGTCCGCTTCCAACTGGATGAAATGATTTTTCCTGAGGTCATTTGAGTGTAATGTTGAATGGGACGGACACTTTGCTACATCGAGGAGACGTACTACAATCTGGTACACGCTTTGATTCGAAAGACCTCGACAGTATGTCACGTGACATGGGATGAAACTTTAATGATCCTTTGGGTCACAGCAGCCTACGAGGAATATCCTATACTGCAGAGTAGAATAGAAATAGAACAAACAGAACATGATGAAAGATACTGTACATCTTTGTCATGCTAATTCAGACGTTCTTTTTTGGCTTTAAAGAAGTGTCTCTCGGGTAACAAATTAAACATTTACGAGTTTACATCTTTACATGAAAATAGGCATAAAAGAAAGTGTGCAAAAGAAACCGCCGCAGCAGGGCAGGGTTCAGTAACGGTACAAATGCAGGCAAAGAATTGAGATCTCATAATAATAATCATCATAATAATAACAGCAATTATAACTTCACAACGTTCAAGGATTACAGTTAGAATTCTCACCAATTTCACTCAATAATAACACATGCTGTGATATCGTCCCGCTTTCGACGGCCTTCTAATGTCCAGGACTTGCTTTGTCACGTGGTGTCTGCACGTGCACGTAGACACACAACTCTAGAGATATCTCAGCCTCTGCTGCCTTTTTTATATACATATTTCTGTAACAGGTACCTTTATGGAAGGGCAATACTACTAATGATTCCACTATATGATTTTTAGACATTTTGTTGCTCGTCCTAAGTGAGCTTATGGATCTGCTTTTTCTCTCCAGGCAAGGCCTACCCTCCAGAGTTCTACTACGACACCTACAGCCCTCTGTGGCAGAACAGGCCCAGAGTCTACGGCTTCAAGCTCCAGTGGACCCAGATGAACCCCAACGCCGTGGACCGCATCGTCGCCTACAGACTCGGCATCAGACAGGTAGGAACGCCGAGCGCTCAGCCTCCTGCCTGTTTCTTCTCTTTTTCTCAGTGTAACCTATCATTCAAATGCTGCTTGCGCTGAAAGGTGTTATTCAGTCCCACAGAAATCGGTTGTCAGGGAGCTTTTGTTCCAGCCAGAACATGAGTTTTTAAAGCCAGAAATGTTGGCTCCTGGTACAATAATCGCTGAGTCGTTGGTATTGGTCAGGCTCTTTTTGACCCTTCTCAGATGAATTCGAGTCGTTTTGTGCCACCTAAAAACCTCTCTTATAGCCAATGTAAGATGGAAGTGTTTGCACAGCCTTCTTGTTGTCTTTCACTTGACAGCTCCAAATCGTACGCCTCGATTCATTGACTGTCTTATTCTGCAGTTTTTTAGGACGTGAATGAGCCTCTGCGGGCCGGGCAGGACGACCAAGAATCTGTCAGTGGCGCTCGTTTGAACGAGTTCTGTGGTTTCCACGAATTGCTTCTGTTTTTGCTCTCCATCAGAGGCTCAGTCAGACGAGTGGAAGGGAACCCCGCAGAGAGAGAGAGAGAGAGAGCAGGCATAGCTCCTCTTTTCCCTGCTTCTCAAGTAAACTCCACAGATGACAGGCTGGTAGCATTGATGGATGACATGGTGACGTTTTCTCTCGTTGGCAATCGACGTGCACCTTCCTCGCTCTCCTCGTGGCAGAGTGGCGCACACTTTGTCTTTATTTTTTTTTATCATTTGCACCAGCAGGTGTGGCACCCGCTTCAGTTTACATTTGAAATAGTGAACTAGCTCCATTAACACTACAGATGTTTGGGTTAACGTGGCATCGCAGAGCTGAGCCGCCATGCAGGAGCCTGTTTGGAAAAAAAATAGAAGATACATCAGAGAAAAGTAGTACATGCTGCAATGCAAAATCCATCTCAGTTCTGCTGTGAATTAGCGAGCGTACCCTGACAGTTGTGTTTGCAATGAATAATATAATTTCATGTTTGTTTCACACTACACCCTCAAGGGATTGAAGCTTGAAAACACATTCTAAACCAGTTATGTTTACGTAGCGCAATGATTTTTCTTTCAACGATCGTAGTCGGTCTGTTTGGTAATAAATGATCTTCCGCGGAGCCCATGTTTGCGCTTGGCAGGCGTTTCTCTGAAAATTTGCCAGGAATATACATTTGCTTTTCCTATTTTCAACTGCAGTTTTCTTTTTTTTAACTGATTATAATGTCTGCTTCTGTGCGTGAACATTTCGACCTCTCTGCATTTGTTTATTAAAAAAGGCAACATCACTACCACAATCTGTGTTAGCAGACAATCATTGTTTGGGCAAATTCATTTTTGTTCCACCTTCTTGCCTTGATATCTCAAGAGGGTACGTTTTGTGACCATTATTTCCTTCCTCCGAGGCATAACCACCAATCTTCTGTTGTTTTAAATGAAAGGGATTATTTGCCTTCAGGAAAATTCACTGACTTAGTCCTGGGCTTTGCTACACAGTCTACCCCTCTGTGATTGATTGAGTCTCAGCTTAGAGTATTGATTCAGAGTGATAATAGGATTTTTGTTCTGCCTTTTGGTAATGAAGAGTTGCAGCATGAAAGAAGCAAACAAAAAGTCAATGCAGTGAGCAAGAGGGAATGAGTGAGAGGAAGAGAGAAATGAGTAAATACATAAATACAGAGATACCCTCAGACTGAATGTGAAAGAGTGGTGCAGTAAGGAAAGCTTCGGCACGTGGACTACACCACTTCCATCGAGATAGATAGATAGATAGATAGATAGACAGATAGATAGATAGATAGATAGATAGATAGATAGATAGATAGATAGATAGATAGATAGATAGATAGATAGATAGATAGATAGACAGACAGATAGACAGATAGATAGATAGATAGATACTTCATTCATCCCCAGGGGGAAATTTGTATGTTACAGCAGCAAGACACACCAAAAAGCAAAGTCACAGAGTAACCAAAATATTAAGTATTAAAAAATGCACAATATATACAATAGAATAACAGAATATGACAAATTAAATATCAGAATATAGAATATATAAGATAAAACAAAAATGCACAGTATATACAATGAAATAGAATAGTGTTAGATGATCTGCCGAGGTGAAAAACAGTAGTGCAAAAATTAAAAATCAACCCCAGCAAACAACAGTGTAGCGGTGTGTTATGTGGATTTATAGATGGATTTATCTATTTATAGATCCAGCAGCAGCTCCCCTGCCATTCCCTGAGAATTGTTATCATTTTCTCGTTTGAATTAATGCTTAGAGCCGGTACACCGTATGTCTCTGAAAGGGATTGCTTTGTGTTATCGTCCAGCGCTCCCGTGAGAGAGAGAGAGAGTCTGGCTGGAGGGGAAATGGGAAAGAAGGTCTCGCTAAAAGGCATTGAAAGGGTGAGAATCACAAAACACAAATCACCGCACCTGTCAAGGATGCAACGGTGAAGGGTTGACATCTGGCCTTGTTTTGACGCTGCAGTCGGCTACTTCAAAGCCTCCTCGGCTGTCCAGACGCTCGGTTGCCCGTCTCCAGCCCCGTCTTTCGACCTACGTCTTGCCATCTTGGAACTGCTTCTTCCGTCTCTTCCTCCCCCTCTTCCTCCTCCTCCTTCGTCTTTTTCAATTGATCTGTCAAGTCAGGGTGTGCAGGCGGATCAATAGCAGCCATATATTTGACATGCAGGCAATCTACAGTAGATCAGCCTTCTTCAAACAACACACCGCCACTGTGATTATTCCTGTCTTACTTTCGGCTCCTGTAATCGATCCTGCTGTGATTTTTGAAGTTTCAGCCTTTAAATTATTTTGAATCAATGTGGCACTCTGCCTCTGTGCGGAAACTTTTGGAGAATAAAAGGTAATGGGATGTAAACAGAAACCTTAATTGAGCGCAGACGCGGGGATTCAGTGATCCTTAATGGGAATCAGAACAAAGGTACAACAATCCATAACCCAGTGAGCATGTGTATGATTCGAAACGTCTAAAAATGGAAATGTTTCTCTCAATCAACATCTCAAACTTGATTTGATTTGCATATTTAAATATATTTCATTTTTGATGTCAAAAGAATTTTAATATTTGCTTCCCGTATTTGTTGTTTTTTGGAGTTTCAGTCAGTGTTTGCCAAGACTAGCATTTAAAGCCTCCATCTGCCTGGAGCTTTAGGACACACACACACACACACACACACACACACACACACACTAGTCCCCCTAATTGACATTATTTTCCCAATTAAATGTTTTTTTTGAAACACCACGCAAGCAGTGTGATGTGGGAATTTGGGAACAATAATGAAGTAAGATACAAACCCCAAGACATTGTCAGAGTAAATTGACAGGATGCTCTCATTATAAAGTGCCATTAAATCCATTTGAACTCAAATATATACTGTACTGAGACCTACAGTATACCGTTGTTTTTTTTGAGTAGTAAGAGCATTGTATTCAGTAATTGTGAAATGGTGAATGGTGCAGCTGATATCAATCAGCTAATGCAAGCGCAACTTCAGCGCTCTGCCTGAACTCAAGCTTTGCTCTATAAGTAGGCCCTAAGTAGATGTCATGATGTCGCGCATGAGCATTCAGTTATATGTGAGATTGAGTTTTGGAAAGCTTTTTGGCTCCAGGTTAAAAAAAAATCGAAATAATTTAAAGCAAATACAGTACAAAAGCAAGAAAGTGCACGTGGGTGAGATTCCATGTATTTGGTGGCTTATTTCCAGAGGAGATGACGTTGGTCAGGGATGTTGTCGGTATAACATGACACCCCACATGTCCAACGATGTTTGATTTAATGAAGTGGACTAATGTGTTTTACATCTCTGAATATTGGATTTATGGAACGCTGCAGTCATTGTCCTGCCGCTGTGCCTTCCTGCCTCTGCCTGGCATCTGCACCTTCAGGAATCTCCATTCCAATAAACACATTCTTTCGGAAAGGTGCATTAAATGTTCTTTAAAAGGTTCTCCATGTGCAAAACACAGATTGATCAGTATTAGTTGTTTTAATATACACACTTCTGCATTTGCACCACTGCAGATTATATACTACATGATGCAGTTTGTCATGTGTGTAAATCATTTCTGAATCGTACGACTGCCTATCACTGCAGACACACAACGGTAGCCCGTCTCTAGCATCTGCAAACCCCTCATCACCAATCTGCAGCCATTAGCTAGACTGCCAAATATAAACAATATGTCATTTTTTATGTGTCTGTGTGTGTCTATTCGGAGACAGCAGATGTCCTTTTTGTTACCACTGGGGAAAGAAGTTATTTTCAACTCTTTTATTTCAATATCAAATGTTCTTGAAATGATGCATCCTCCTTTTAAACGTGTTCAAACGCACCAAGACGTACAGGCCGACATCGTGTAATTTACGGCTGTTAGCTGCCGCGCCTTTTGTAATAAAATTGTACTTTAGTACTAAAACAAGGAGAAGGATAAGTGCAATTACCAGTGGCAGACACAACACTCTATTTACCTGCAAACTGATGGTGGTGAGAACTTGCACCCCATAATTGTGGATCATCTCGGCTCTTAAGTAATTACTTAATTGGTATTGTTCTCACACACACACACACTGACTTTGCTCCACTGCTATCACACCTTCATTCACTTTATCTCTGTCTCTCTGTGCTGGTGAGAAGGACATGTAAAGTCACTAATTGTGATGCAGAAGCTGTAACTTGTCTTTGTGCAGCTCTGCCCCTTAAACTGATTCTCAAGGATAAAACGGACCCCACTTCTCGTGTCTTTGCCCCCAGCGATGCAGCGACAAGCCTGTGTTTTGTCTCTTTGAATTTCTAAGGGGGCTGTGTTGTGTCACAAGACAAGAAAAGCACGAGCTAATTGTTTTTGTGTGATACCTGAGCTTAGTCACCTGAAGACAAGTTGCTCTATGTGCTCAGCATTGTGCAAAGTCGAGATATGAAATTGCTGTCAGTTCAAGGTCCCTGTATAAAGGGATAGCAGAACATTGTAGAACATGATTAAAGACAACGTTTGAAAGAATGAGGCAATCGTGTACGGAGCACAAAGGTGTCGGCCGTACTGTACTCGCAAAAAGCCTGTATAGTGCCGACTGAAGCGTATCTTTAATGGAGAAAATGAATCGGGATTTTTCTTGCTCGAGATATGAGAATATTCCCGCTGCTTGTTAATAGCAGTCTTTGAATGCAGAGGCTGGGAGGTGCCTTTGAAAGTAAATGTGTTTAATGAGCAGCGAGCTGTCAACAGCTTCCAGAGAAAAATAGCTTTTTGTTGTGTTGCATTTGGTGTTGGTGGATCATACAAAATGCCTATAGACAAGGTCAATTGGCAGATGAGGGGGAACATCCTACTGCTGTGGGCATATTTCTACATATTTGCATATGTTCCCGGGAGCAAACTCAAGAATGTGCTCTCCTTTTGTGGCGATACTATACAATCTATAGTTCCGTGTGTTGTGTGTGTTTTAGTTTACTTTAAATGAATATAAATGTATAAGTATTGATCAGCAGCTTTAAATATACGCTGGTTACATTTCTTTTAGTGTAAAAAAATGGAACTTGTTCTAATTTCTGCCAACACAGGACCTAAAGGAGCGAATACCATGTTGGTATTAAAACTCTGCAAGCTTGAGTCTGGTGGGCTTGAGTTCCTCTAACCCGACAAAGTTGCCCAAATGTTGTGTACCTGCATGATTTGTAGTTGTACACGTTTATCCTTCAAGCCTGACCACCCTAGCTGTTGATAGTGCTTGCCAACGCGTGCCCTTGAGTCCAAACCCAGCACTGTCCAACTTGTGTTCTGTAATTAACTTGAAGTGTTTCGCGGACTTTCGAACCGTGAACAGAGTGACTAATGAAAGTAACTCAAAACAAGAGAATTAGCCAGCAGCAGCAGTTAGTCTTCCTTTATCAATTAAATTTGCTTTTCTAGCCATGAAACTTTTAAAGCCATATATATATTAGGGGTGTAACAATACGCGTATTCGTATTGAACCGTTCGGTACGAGGCTCACAGTTCGGTACGCATAATGAACCGAACAATACGTTTGAAAAACTAAAAAACTTTTTTTGTTTTTTACTTTTTTTTTTTAAACCTTTATTTAACCAGGTAGTCCCATTGAGATTAAAAATCTCTTTTGCAAGATGTAAGTAACAATACTGCATAACATTAAGGAGCAGTTTTTGTTTTTTATGCTTATGTGTTGCTAAGAAGACATCCCAGAAGATGGGTCACTCAGGTATAGTTCCATCATTGTTCAAAGTCAAAGAATAACTTCATGATGTTAGTTGTAATGAATAAATATATTTTAAAATCAAGTACATTTCTCTGGCATTTATAGTTTTCTACTGTACCGAAACGTACCGAACCGTGGCTCCACTGTATCGTACCCAACCCAACCGTGAATTTTGTGAACCGTTACACCCATAATATATATATATATATATATATATATATATATATCTTCAAATAGCTGTACGTTGAATTTTACTATTACTTCTCATGTATTTCAGTTTCAGCTGCGTCCTTAATATAACTAGTGAGTGCCTAAACCTCCGGTTATTCAGATGTGGTTGACCGTCTCGGTCGTGTCCAAGCTGTCTCAGCACATCATCCTCAAACGACTCCTCCTGCTGCATTTTTTTATGTCCCAAATGTTTTTCTCAGCCCAATTATGTATCAGAATATCTGTGTGGTTACGCACGTAAGTGGTGATTTTTAACAATTGTGTGGTTCCTCTCTCCATCCAGATGGGCTTGCAGCGCTGGTGGGAGCAGGAGATCCCTGTGGACGGAGCAATCAACAAAGGAGAGCTCATGACGCACAACCTGACGGAGCTCATAAAGCCCGAGTCCTACGAGGTGCGCCTCACTCCCATCACGCGTTTCGGAGAGGGCGACTCCACCATCCGGATTGTCACGTACAGCGGTGAGTGCTGTATGCAAACTCTAAAGGTGTCTTTTTTTTTTTAAGGGACCAGTCTGCTCCTGCTGCTGTATTTCAATGTTTCCACGTTCCGGCATTCACGTTAGCCTTCTGGCCACCCGTGTGGTTGCACAGGTGGGTGAATTACAGCTACAGCTGGTACCCTTATCCTTCAGCTAACTCAGAAATACTCCTAAATTATCTCCATCTCAAGTTTGTGCCGCCAGATATTGAGACATACTCGTCAACACTGGTGGAAATCAAAAGTTCTCTCTGCTATCACCAATCATTACGATGATCCCTATGATGACGCATTGTGTTAGTTATGTAGGACAACGTGAACTCATTAAAATGATTTGAATTGCATCTAACACATGCAGTCATCAGAAGACAGCTTGACATCCGCTTGCTATACGCTTCTTTGCCACTTTGACTAAATGTGGATCAACTGACGAATCGTCTCGGCCTCGTGACCTTCATTGCCTGAGTCAGGTCTATTCTGGACTCGAGCAAAGTCTGACTTGTTCTTCTGTGCGCG
Source organism: Lycodopsis pacificus (assembly GCA_028022725.1). Lineage (NCBI taxonomy): Eukaryota > Metazoa > Chordata > Actinopteri > Perciformes > Zoarcidae > Lycodopsis > Lycodopsis pacificus. The sequence continues at coordinate 4,501,569 of CM051705.1, read as the reverse complement.
AGAGATCATCGTGACATCGAAGCGTCAGATGACTGAGACATCACAAGACCAATCAGAGCTGGTTAAAGACGAGTCGTGCTTTGACTCAGTTTCCCACAAAACAATGCATTTTTGGTCCGTGATTCCTTTGATTTTCTTTTTGCCAGAGGATGTAATTTATCTCATGGGATGTTTGGTGGCTTTTTTCATTTTTTATTTCAAATACTTTACTGCCCCAGAACAAGACAGGACAATAACAAGTGTACTGCTGTCATATTGTTCAATCTGGTTGATCAGGTTTTGAATCAGGAGTATAATAGATTAGTGGCCAGAAGGACAACATGAAGATGATGTGTACTGCATGAGCAGGCCACGACACTACATTAGTATCCGGCAGTGTCAGTGAACAGATGCACGTGTACTTGCGATGTGCATTTTCAGAATCAACGGGCTGTTTTCTGTCTATCGCTGACTTCTTCGTCTTCCTGAGTTGTGCTGCTGCCTGCTGCAGTTGTGAATTATTCAGTTTCACTGCAGCTTATCGCGGCTGGTGAAAAGAGAATTGGAAAAGAGGGGAAGAGAGATGAATACAACTTTCTCTGCTGTTATTCCCGTTGTAGTTTGTGGTATTGTGTTGCCTCTGCCAAACCTTGAATTGAATTCAGATGAATTCAAGTCATGACAATTGAGACTAATTAAGACAGAGAGAGGCACAGAAGGGAAGACGGAGGCAGTCGAGTCGGGGCTGAGGAAGAAGAAGAAGATACTGAGGAACAAAGTAGAAAAAAAAAAAGGAAGACAGCCAATGCCGATGTGCGAATCGGCTGCCCGACAAGAGACCGGACTAATTATCACCCTAGGGCTGCTCTGCTCTCCCACGCACAGCATAGCATCACTGAAGCAGCCTCGTGCAGGTCTGAGCAGAATCCACTCTGCTCACAGAACGTGACCCGAAAGACATCCTTACCGACGTGAAACACAGTCCCGGCATCGTCTCCGTTACCGCTTCCTTTTCACTCTCACTGGGGAACAGCAACCTGTGCGTCTCTGTACAAGTTCATGGTGAGCTGAAAGGAATGTGTTGCATGCAGTTATGATGAATCAGTATGTTAGATTTGGGTATTGTTCTATCTTTGTTTACAGAAATGAATGTGGTATTTTCTTGGAGGAAATGGAAATCCAATTATGCTCGACGTCGACCGGAGACATCAGAGAGTTTTTACTACGCTACTTCCATTTAGCACTTTCATTACTAACAGGCAGACTTTTGTTGGAGTCGGAGATACTTACGTCATAGAACTGACCAGGATTTAGCTAGGATTAATAAATATATACATATCAATGTTGGAATAAGTGCAGAGTACTGAGCAGAGGTTTAGTGAGAACTGTTGTGTGTGTGTTACGTGTGACTGGACCAATCAGCAACCTGTAAGTAGCCATTGGCAGCTACAGGCGTAGTTTAGGTGTGTTCGAGACAACACGGATAAACAACAATGGCAGCTTCTAAAGAGGTTAGATATGCTGCAATAGCATCAGTTGTATCAGAGCTGGAGAGTATTTCTTCACTGCAAGAAGAGCAAAGAACAACATTAAAGGCTTTTCTTGATTGGGAAAGATTTTCGCTCTTCCGACTCACTTCGGGAAGAGTTCGATTGGCAGATAGTTCATCAAGTCGCCTGCCAAGTACTCTTTTGAAAGTGCCCGCCCTTTTCCAAACTGCTTCCAATGACGGCTTCTCAGATGGTTCTGTGTCACAAATCACAGCAGGTTTCAAATATGCAATGTGTTTCGTGTACTCGAAACTAGGGGCTGCACAATTGTACTAAATTTAATCGAAATCGCAATATGGCCGATACCGCAATTTTCAAATCGCAAGAAGCTCAATATTTCTGAAAGGCTAAATATCAAAACACCATTATGAACAAATGTTGATTTTTTTTGAATGATTTTCAATGAAAATGAGAATAATGATCTAAAAATGATCGGTCTGTGTAATATTGCAAATCATATTGCAGTTGCAAGCAAAATAATTGCAATGTTTTTTTCTCAATCGTTACCCAGCTGGCATTTCAAACTTTCACCACCTGGACTAAGGGCTTGCATGAGGTTCTGTTTCCATTCTCAAATATGCCAAAATAATTCAGGAATATACAGCTCTGCACAAACCGCCACTCAACCGCGTGCAACATGCTGAAAAGAAGATTCTAAAAAAGAATCTCTTGTGTTGAATCAGACACAAAAACAGAATACTTAAAGTTATAACCGGCCATTTTTCACTCCGACTAACTCTCAGGTGTCAATGTGAGTGTGTTTGTCTTTCTGTCTTTGTCCATTCATGTGTGTTTGCAGTGCAATGACGAACACGGTGCTTCCTGCCTTTCACTACAGTATGTAGTCTCCAACTTCCCCATGACCCTGAAACAAACAATAAACCAAAGAAATAAGACAGGCGGTGTGTTAGCTGTTAGGAGAAACGTTCCTGTCCTAGTTTTAACTCCCAAGGCCTCTCAAATCCAAGTATGAGTGCGTTTCCTCGTCAATGCCCAACAGGCCCGGCGATCATTCTGATGCAGCGCACAAAGCCGATGGTAGCAGCTTTTCTGTGCGTTGGCAAGAAAACACAAAAGCGGTTATCGTGTCCCCAGCTGTAGGATGAAGGATGGTTGTGTCACCAAACTCCAAAGACGCCCTTTTAAATTTTGCTGCAGTGACAAACTTGGCATCTGTTTGGTGTTCCTCATAACACTATAGTCTCTCTCTCTCTCGTTCCCCCAAAGTGCAGGACTTAATGTTTAAGCCTCGCGTCAACCTGCACAGTGGCGCGGTAAAACACTGCCGTTATTTCTTAATTTGCCATTTTTATGCAGCTCGAAAGTGACATAATACAGTAAGATGCCTGTCCTAACGTCAAAATCCACTGAATCTTATATTAAATACAGTCCTCTGCTTCTGGCGATGTCTATCGCCTGCCATACCTGAGGTGTTGGGGTATTATTATTACCCGGCCAGCGGTGGTTCACTGTAATCCCTGTCTGAGCTTTTGTTCAGTCCTGGGCTCAACTCTGTTTACCTCAGAACTCAATGAGTCACAGTCTTTGAAATTGTATTTTATAATTCTTTCTTCTTCTTTTTAAAAAAAGACTTTGGCCTCAAGCCTGTAACAAAGGGTTTGTCATGGTGGGCAATATTTCCCTTAAATATTGTGTGGTATTGAGTACAACTTCAGAGAGCATCTTCCCAATGCATTTTCATTAAAAGAAGATATACCAATATTATCATAAGTGATCTGATACGGAGCACCTCTCACTGTTTCTATCGGGTATATGTTTGCTTGAGAATCCAGCAGTCTCTTCTTTTTGCTTTTTGCACAATCTACGCAGGGCCTTCTGCTTCCGTCATCCGCGTAGAGGACCATTGAGGATGCACTTGCTTGGATCAATGTGTCGCACGTTAACTGATGCAACAACAGGATAACACACGGGAGATTATTGGACATGGGCTGGGCTGTGTTTGGGTGTGTGATACTGCAGGACCAGTGCAGAACACTTGCATCCTCCGTGAGGGAGCAAAAGTTTTCATTAAAGGACACAGTAGTGGGATGTCGCTCGTGTTATTTCTTGTCTTGGAGACATGAAGGGAAGATTACTGCCCACGCTGTTATTATTCCAACTGATGGTTGGAGCTGTAAAGCCGTCGCAGGGCTTTCTCAGAACGTCATGGCGTCCACCCAGAACCCCCTAAACATGATGGATGGGAATCTTAGAGAGCGTGAATTATGTGAGAAGCTGGGCTGCTGTTGTGTTTGAGGACACTTGGCCTCGGCCGTGGAATTGTCTGCCGGTGGGCAGAGACTCCAGCCAAGATGAAGTCAGTGTTCGTATCCGGAACGGCCTCTACGGACCGCTGTCCTTTGGCGGTCAAATGAGCTCACTTTGTGTTTCAATCAAAATTAGGCAATTTTGGATGGAAGGCGGTCATGCGTCAAGCAACAGTTTGTTTTGTCCTCTGAGGTGGAAAAGTAGAAACCAGAGGACACGACCTTTCATATGAGAAGTCTTCAAAAGAGCGTCAACGAAAACTCGCTTTGCTCCACGAGTGTTAATCTTAAGAACTATCAAAATTACATTTCATCCTCGATCATTATTTGAGGCTTTTGTTGCTGGAAGGGAAAGCAGAGCGCTGCAGCGCTGAGATAGACATAAGAGACGGTGTTTTTAAGCCCTTGCACCTTGAGGGCTTTTCACACCTCAGCTTTAACAACATTGTGCATTATTAGGCGAGTGCTTGAGGTTCACTCATGTTTTCAGGAGCTACAGAAATATTTGAAGACTAGGCTGTAAAATAAATAAAAAATGCTTTTAAATGGATGAGCCAACAGTAAGCAATCTCCGTGTATTTGAATTCCTCGTTTGTTTCACCATATCCAATACATTCATCTAAATTGGAAGTTCGATTATTTGTGTGTGTGTGTGTGTGTGTGTGTGTGTGTGTGTGTGTGTGTGTGTGTGTGTGTGTGTGTGTGTGTGTGTGTGTGTGTGTGTGTGTGTGTGTGTGTGTGTGTGTGTGGTAAAGTAGCCTCTGGGCCTGTACTCCACTCAGCTTGATTTCCTCGGTTGGGGGGTAGAGACATTGCTCGAGCAGACACATTCATCTGGACTGAGGCACCGGGAGTCGGCCTGGGGAGGCTGCAGGTAAAAAGAAGAGAAAAATCTGACAAGGAAAAATATTTTCATAACTACAATCTTGAAAGAAAGAAGGGGGCAGCAGTACGGATTGGGGGGGGGGGGGGCTGCAGGAAATGCGAGTTTGAGAGTGAAAGAATAGAGTTTTGTCAGAAAACTCAGCATCCGTTTTCACAGGTCCGAGGCTGTAAGTTGTCATTTAAAACGTTTCCCCTGCAACAGCCCGGATGATTTCCTCCCTCTCTGCAGACTTTCATTGCAGCAGTGGCAGTGTGCAGCCCGGCGTAGATTCAGTGGCATGCAGGTATTTTCAGTAACATAAGAGATTATTAAAGCTATTGCAGTGTACAGCCTGTTCTTCCCACACTCGCGGTGAGGCTCCAGCTGCAGTGTTGCAGTTCACTGAATGTTTTATATGATTCAATTGGAAATGCAACGGTTTGTTGTCTCTCTCTTTCCCCCCCCCCCCCCGTCTCTGCGTGTGCCTTTGTGCTTATTTCTCTTTTCTCTCCACCCTGCGACTGAACGAGTGGACGCACAGTTCTATGCACCGCAGAGCAATAAACAGAAATCACTACCTCGTTCTGCTTTTAAAGAAGACCGATGCCACCATCCCCACACCGCTTCCCCGCTCTTCAGTACATGTTTTCCTTTTGTAGGAGTGATTTGTTATTACTCACTTTAATTGGTTGGATTAAAATCAATTCCCCCCCCCCCCCCCCCCCCCCATGAACAGCATGGGTTTCATAAATCATGCAGCAAAGCTGTGGTAAAGCTGATGTATCGCATTTATTCCGCCGGTCAGCAATCGATCATGAAAATGCTCATGAATCTTCTTGACAGGTTAAATGGTATTTACTCTGCAAATAAGTTGAAGTGCCGACTAACTGGCCTGTTGCAACTCTGTGTGATGCCCTTGACCTTTCTGCGTTTGCGGCGGCGGCGGCGGCGGCCTCTGAAATGATCAACGAGGGAAGCGTTGAGCCGCTCGGTGAGGTGGACGGAACTGGACTCGCGTGATCCACGTGAAAGTCTCCATAATGGCGGAAGTTGAAAACACAGAAAGAATCGAGGATGCTTACGGGAACGTGATTAGCACACACACACTTGTGATTATTACTACTCTTTTTCTGATTCCCTGGCTTCTAAATGGACGTATAAATTAGGCTTAGCGCTTTAAATGGAAGTCACCTTGAACAAGAACATCGGCAATGTCGGTAAATGGCAATAATGATAAGCAGTTGCGCTGTAAGCTTATTAATGTGGTCAGGCTGGTCTTCCTAATCCCTCTGTCTTCTACATTTGATAACCGGCAGAGAACGACTGCTGTCACCTTTTCAACTTTAAATCCCAGACATCTCTCTTCCTGCCGGCTCAATAATAATTGCATCGTGTGTGTGTGTGTGTGGGTGCGCCTGTGGATTGCTTCCTGTTTGCCGATGTTTACGCTGTGAAAGCAACAGAGCTTGATGAAGATGGAGCGTGGACTCTCTAATATGCTTCCAGTGTTTTAATATCAGCGGACAGCGTTTCCAGCCTTCCCATGAGCCTCTTTCATTTTCTTTCTTTGTAGAACACTGAGCATTGGGCTGAACGTGTTATACCTGCAGACTTTCATGAGCTCTGCGCCTAAACAGCAGATGACAGCAGGACAAAAGTTGAATAGCAACTCCTGCTGTGTGCATGCTGGTGTTGTGTTCTGACCTGCGCCAGAGAACCTTGTATCAGCCAAGCCTTTTTTAAAGCGCGACAACTCGAGTGCTTGTTCAGCCGCGTGCGTCTTCCGTTCCCTTTTAAGAAGTATTCCACGTATTGACAGACGGCTAATATATTCTGTACTAATGACTGTCCCTGGCCTCTCTCTCTCTCTTTCACAGCTCCCATCAACCCTCACCTGAGTAAGTAACGTGCACCTCACTTAGCATGCCTCGGCAGAGGGCGAGCTCCTTCTGTCGCTGCTCAGTCTGTGGGAACAGTGGGGAGATTCAAAGTAACTGCACATCCTGTAGAGATCTGACTCGCAACATGTCACGCTGCACTGGGAGACCATTCCAAGTCTTCTTAAGTAGCACCAAATGAGGTGTGAAGAAAGAAAAGCGAGACTTCTTTCAGGAACTGCGAGTAAACCTTCATCAGGCTATCTGACATGTTGAGAGCTTTTAATCTCCACAGGACAGTGTATGTGCATGAGATATTAGCTGTGTGTGTGTGTGTGTGTGTGTGTGTGTGTGTGTGCGCGTGTGTGTGTGTGCTTTGTGAGCATTACTCCTGCATGCACCTGCTCCGTATGTTCATATCCGTTAATGTTTCGTCCCGTTTATGACACATTTCATTGTTGAAACTGTACAAATTCACATTATCCACGCCTTGGGAATCCAGGCGTAATCGTTGTGTGCTGTGCTGCAGTGCAGCGTTTGTGGATGGCGCTTTATTTATTTGAATAGTTCTATGTTTTGGTGGGTGTTTACACAAACATTGCCGACATAACAGCAAACATCCTAATCACCAACATCATTATCCAAATCCCTGAAGGAAGCTATCTTACCTGCACGCCTCCTCTTCCTCCCTCCTCCCTCTTGCCTCTCCTCCAAATCCTCCTATCTCTCCCAGGCACAGAAGGTGAAAACATTTAGTTTAGCTCACAGTGGATGGGGGCGTTAGTGCCTGCCACCCGGAGCTAGACCCCCATTTAAATCTGCGTGCCTATGAGGAGAAGAGGCAAGAGTGCCTGCAACCTGGCACCCTTCCTCTCCCTCTCCACCACTCTTTTTATTCTCCTGCTCTCACTGCCTATCGCTGCCTCTGCCTCGCAGCATCGCTGCCCTTCTTCCCTCGCTTGGTCCATCCGCCCACACGCCGCCCTCAGCCTATGTTACCTCCATCACCTGAGTGGAAGCAGCGGATTCTGCTCCTCTCAAGGTCACCACTCCAAACTGCTCCCGGCTACATTTTAATAAATCAATGAATATTTATCAGAACACATGCCTGCACCCAGAATCCAAATGCTCTTTTTTTACTATCTCCTTGAGGACTCTGCTCAGCAGCACCGTGCCCTCTAGTTAGGGGTTTTGCTTTGTTTGTTACATGGATTAAATGGGGGGGGGGGGGTTCTGACTCTGTTGATCTTACCCCTTCATTAAACTGAGTGGGTTAGTTCCCCACGCATCTAACTATACATTCTAACTGTTAGACGTTCCTCTACATATGACCCATCATAACATTGCGCTACAGATTTACCTTTTTTTCTTAGAGGGTGATGAAACTTCCAGTGTCACTCCCTCTCTGCTCACTCCACTAGTTTAAAGATTGCAGTTGAAGGGGCGTGGAGAGCGACAGAGAAAGGGGGGGGGGGCAATATCTCCATCTGCACACCCACTACAGAAAAGATGGAGAGTGATTGAGAAGGAGGGAGTGGGTGTCAATTTCTAAGAGACTGATTACAGAGAGTCCTACTTGTGGGACACTACAAAACATCCAGCAATCGTTTATGCTTTCAAGTTACTCTGAATTATTAGCAGTATATATATACACGTTGTACTTTTTCAACGTCAGAAAACATGAAGAAAACCATCAATGCCTTTAGAAATCATGGGTTTTATTGTTCCCGACCTCTTTCGCGTGATATTTGTATTTGGTTTTAATATTATTTCCGAAGTCAGGGTGCGTGGGTTTGTGTTTATTGAATACTATCCACCATGCATTAGTAGTGGGCTGTCAAGTGTCTAATAACCAGCTCCGAAACACACACACACACACACACACGTACACACAAAAACACACACTGCCATTGGATGTTTCCAGGGTGCAGCACTCTCTGTGCAGAGGAGGAACCAAACTCTCACTGACGTCTCCACCACAGTCAGCGAGAGGTCACGTCTTCATTTAGAAATGATTCTCAGCAGATAGTATGGCCTAATTAGGACTGTTCTGATGTGTATATATATAAATATATATCCCCCCGTGACACACATAACACTCGTGAATCTCGTAAATATACCGTAGGTGTCACACTGCACACATACTGTACCTACAAGGCATAACTTCTCTCTTTTATAAGAATGTGAATGTAAGAGCCTGGCTCTGCTCTGTCACTCACCAGGAGAGTTCCACTGCAGCTTTGAGGAGGAGCCGATCTGCATGTTCACCCAGGACAAGAATGATGATTTTGATTGGACGCGACACAGCGCCGCTACCCGCGACACCAAGTACACGCCCAACACCGGGCCCAGTGGCGACCGCACTGATTCTAAGCAGGGTACGTATTTAAAAGTCTTTCTTCTTTTTCTGAAACTTTTTATTGATGACAATTTTTCCTAACTCGAAAAGTTCATTCTCAGCGTATGTGCTCTGAAGGCATCACGTTTGCTCACCACACTGTGAACTGCAGAGATTTAAGGGGAGCGCAGAGAAACTCTCCTCCGTCAGCAAATGTGAAAACAAACTCTGCACATACATTATTCTGCACAGTGAAGGTCCAAGTGAAATAAGAGCAAAACCAAGTTTCATTACTGCAGGGGGACTTTAACTAATCCATACATTAAGTTTAAAAAGATCCTTCCATTGCACTCTACTTCCAAAGTAAGTTGATCTCTGTGTATAATTCAATTAAACTCACCACTTCATGAGCAATTTGGGCATTTTCACAACAGCCACAGACGTCTGTAATTGTCTGTAATTATGACTGTAATGTAAAGTAGCTGGAAGTGATTTGGAAACCCGAAATTAACAATGGTTGTGTGTGAATGTGTGTTTCTGTGTGTCAGTATTGTCCTGCTGTTGTATGACACACGCTCTCTGTTATTTCTTACATAATCCAAGGCTTCAGCTTCCTGTGGCGCTAAACAGGGATGTGTGTGTGTGTGTGTGTGTGTGTGTGTGTGTGTGTGTGTGTGTGTGTGTGTGTGTGTGTGTGTGTGTGTGTGTGTGTGTGTGTGTGTGTAGAGAATAGATATATTTACCGATACATGTAACATAACCGTAGATACAAATCACAAACAACGTCAACATCCACTAACCAGTGAGCAAGTCACTCAATTGAATTGCTCAGCTGGGGATTATCTATACAGCTGAACAATCATATTGTAAACGTATGCACGAATAGAGAAGAAGAAAACACAGTTGGTGTGTGTGTGTGTGTGTGTGTGTCAGCGATTATTTTTGCCAGCTGTCAGCGGGGCTCTGAAAACACTGCAGCTGCTCATTGGATTGGAAAACTGTTGGTTGAATGCACAGACTTTAAATGGACACCGCTCTGTATTTTCTTACGTAATCCATGCATGAATACATGAATCCCCAGAGTGCAGTGGCAAACTATCGCGGTATTGCTGAATGATGGGGTAAATTAGCGGCGCTGCGTCGCTACACATATGCTAACATTTCACTTTTTTGACGTGTGGAAATAAAGAAAGATGAGTGTTCCCAGCTGCATAGTCGATGCTTTCAGCTGTACTCATTGTGTCGTCGATTGCTTGACGCAGCACAATCTAACAGCCTTGATCAACTTGTAACTGAGTTGCTGTTTCCATGGGTACCTAAACCAGGGAATACTGCATAGAATGTAGTATTCAATAGAATTAATATAATTGGATTTGCAGGGATCTGTCTCAGGATTTTATATGAATCTGCTGATGGAAAGTATCTGTGGTGGAATATGAGTGCCTATTATGGTGCTGTGGCACCAGCGCCAGCTGAAGCAGTAAATAATGCATCGGCTTTAATCACCTAATGGTTTCAAAATGTCCAGCATTTCATTACCATGCCCATTCCTCTTTGCGTGTAATTATCTGATATGAGTTTCAACTGAGGGAGATATTCCATTTGATTTTGGCAGGAGGGGCGTGGAGCGCCTCACCAGCTCAGCGCAGAGTTTGGCTTCAGAGCGTGCGGCTCAGACGCAATCAGAGGTCTGTTCGACATGCGCCGGCGCCGCCGCTGCTGTCCACGACTGAGCATGAATGTAACCCCATTGTTATCGCCTCGATTCGCTCATTGCTATAAGTAAAAGGAGAACTGTCCTTCGTAGAAAGCCCTGCCCCCTTATCTCTGACATGGAAGGTTTCATTTCCCATCATGCTATCACTGACCGTCTGAAAAAGCAACTGAGAATGACCGCGGATGCCTCGCTTTTTCGCTGTTTACAGGGACAAATGACTTGCTGGTGTATCAGTAGGCATTCAGGAAGTGGTTGAGGGAGTCTGAACACTGCCTGAAAAAAAGCTCTCATGTTTTTTCAAAGGTGAACTGTTTGTGCAGTTTCTCAGTGAGGCACAATGACTTTGTCCTCAGGATATCCACAAGGCATATTCTCAGATACTCTTTACACTCTACTACATAAAACAACTACATACTTTTGTCCTGTAGGTAATAATAAGACACCTGGTACAAGGACGACGGTACAAGAAACATGAGCAGCAATCAAACAGTTTGTTTGAAACAAACCAGATGTCTTTGGGAGAGTGAAGGCAATTGAAAAACCCAAAGTGTCTGTGTAACCTTCCTTTTAAACCGTGTGCACACAGTTGTGTGTGTGCAATGATGGATTATTACCATTTCAGGATGTAGTTACCTTTGGTTTTACCTTCAAATAAAGTGGTTTAGTAAATCCGTTGGGTTGAGTATATGAAGTTAACCAAACTGAAATAAATGACGACCAAAGCTACAAAATAACCGCTAAGTTGTAATGAACTAGAATTCTTCTTTAAATGTTCAAATGTTTAAATGTTCAATGAACAAAGTGCATTGCAGTTTGTTATATTTGAGGTGTTTATGTGTTTTTGTGTGTCCCTGTGTTTCAAGGTTTCTACATGTACATTGAGACATCAAGACCACGGAAGGATGGGGAGCAAGCGCGGCTCATAAGTCCATTTTTCAACGTAGCCCCTAAAAACCCGTACGGTATCACCAACCCACCTGCCTACTGCTTCGGCTTCTTCTACCACATGTATGGAAAACACATAGGTAAGGTACACTCCCCACCCCCGTGTGTTGTAACAGACGTCCGTGTTGCTCTTGGGTTTAATCTGCCATACGGTTTATCCACTGCTGAAAAGATCATCTTCATTCATATTCACTGCTCAATGGTTCATGGAGACTGATGAAGAAAAGGATAATTGCACTCATTCTTGAAAGAATATGTCACTTGTCTGTGCTTTCGGTTGCTTAAGCAGCAAAAGCAACTGAAAGTGGAACTTAAATTGCTTTGGCAATTCTCTGCTGAATGAAGGAGTTGCGTTCTCATCTATGCGGAACTAAATAACAGTCAATGAGGAAACAACACTTTTTATTTACCAAAGTCCATCGACAAGCATCTGTGGCACAACATCACACTGGCTTTGAGACATAACGAGAGAGAAGAGATTCTTAGAATTGCTGTCTGCCACCTATGTGGGTTTTTTACGAGGGAGGACGGCGGCACTTTTTCCTGCGAGCAACAGAATTTCAGTCATTTCCAGAGTTTGTCCCCATGGCAGGTGCAGCGGGGAGTTTTGTGCTTTCATGCTAACATTTTCTAAGTGCAGCTGTCAGATGTTTTGAGCAAAAGATATCTCATTTTTGCAACAAACCCCTTCAAAGGTGTGTACACAAATCCTGGGCATTAGCTCATACATGCCTCTGTGGATGTAGATAACAACCTTGCATGGCCCATTTGAAGATGGCAGAGCGACTGAAGGAGCCATCTGTGGCTAACGTCCGACTCTTAGGCTTTCTTCACCGGGGACCCAATCAGCCGATTCGCAAGCGCTCCAGCTCTGAGTGCATGCTTTTTGTGTGTGTTTGTACATTTGGGAGTGGGGAGAAAGATTGGATCTCTAGCACAAAAAAAAACAGCGAGCTTATACATTGTTGACAGCCTCTGCTGGTGATTTCTCTGTTCTCTATCATTAGCTCCTGCACAGGTTCTTAAGGCGGGTGAGGGGCACTGTTGGGTGGGGTTGCGGGATCATCCTGGTATCGTGGGGGCTGGATGCTGTTTGGCATAAGAGCAGTTTGTTAGAAGGAACGGTGATGCTGTGCACTCGAACCACTGCAAAAAGCATTTACTATAATAGCAAAAATTAAAACTTGTGATTCTGAAAAGGCTTCTCAGTTTTGTCCGGCTCGTCACTTCACAAATCACAGTGGAATTCTGAAATGATTGAAACCTTTACTATTAATGTTCCTTGTTAAAATACAAAATGTCAATATGTCTCAGGAACCGTCCTCGAACCACTCGGCACATACGCCGTGTTCCCAAGGTTGAGCAGCTCTGGTCTGTTTTGGCCACTAGGACTTGCCAAAGTCCGATGTTTTCTAAATTTCTCTCAATAGCGATAGATGTTCATGACTAATTGAGAAAGTCAAAGTTAAAGTAAAAAAAAAAAGAAGATCCTTCAGTATTATTCATTGAGAGTTAAACACTCAAAACTTCAGCTAATCTGCTCCAGTGTGGTTTGATCAGATTTGATTGACAGCGACCAGACAACCCCAATAACTGTCATCACATTCTGATGATCAAATGCTGCCGAATCCTGGTTGGTGCTTGGAAGTACACGACATCGCCTTCTCACAACTTTGGCTCTCCAACAACAAACCGGTAAAAAAACAACAACAATAAATACAGAAAGTTGTCAGATTGTTTGTGTTCATGGAAGCTGATTGGAAAATATGTTTTCAATGACAAAAACACCAAGAGAGTGCACCAGAAAAATATCCAGTTTACTAAAAATACTACTTCCCTAAAAATATTTTCGAGTAAACAAAAACAAACAGACAACAAACACAACAAAGCAAGTGTTACTGATAGTGAATGAACCCAATGAGGGGAGAGGGACTTGCAGTTTTTTGCTCATCAAACTTGATCTCCAATAAACTGTGAAATCACTACAGGCTGGCAACTGCACTCAACTCTCTTTTGATAAGAAGTTCACGGCGAGCGTTTGGCTGCGTTTACCTCAGTATTCTACTGAGACACCGGTGGACTCGGCGCCATCTCCACCCTCCACCTGCTCCGCTCTGAGCTTCTGCTGGACCTGCTGCTCCAAGAGCAACCCGCTCAGCTTCCTCTCTTCTTCTTTCCTCTCCCTCTTTGAGTAAACTGGCTTATATGTCTTTACAAGCCGCGTCTTCTTTTGTGGATCTGATGTCATTCCAGCTATTTTATTTCCCTTTGAAGTTTGTTCAATGACTCGTATTTGCATGAATAATACAAACGCTGGCTCACAGATTGTTCTATTGAGTAAAATGCATTTTCTTTTCACAGCTGCAGGTGAAACATGAAGTGTTTTTCGACAAATTTGACCATTATGAGCTCTCGGGCTTATTCGGTGTGATCCACAGAGCTCACTGTGAACACGTTCAACCGATTATTATGAGAAATCAGAAAATCGCTTTCTGAAAATTGTGAATTTTCACTGCTTTGCACACTATCCGTAAGATTCCAATTATCTCCATTGTATGCCGGTCGTGTCAGACAACTCAAATCAAATATCTCAAAAGCTCTGTAAATAATACCAAACATGTTTATGACGGTTTTGGATCCTTTTGTCTATAAAGTCCTAATTGGGTTGGCTCCCTCCTACATCACACGTAACATTATCCTCATAAACGTCAACATAGAGTATGAATATGGCTCCGGTAGCGGCAGCGACCTGTCAATCACAGTAACCCCGCCCTAAAAGCATACTCCGCTTTATGGTCTATTTTACTCTATGCAAGTTTTGACACTCTTCCGCATTTGCTTCACTCTGCAGAAGTGGAGGTGGTAACCTGCCCGAGCCTTGTGGAACACTTCACATGCTATGAGTGTAAGGGAAGGCTTGTGACGGACACATATGTCATGTATACAACGAAAGATATTTCTAGAAACCCAAGCTTTAAGCTTAACACGGAGTTGACAGCAGGACTCCATATGGTGTGAAATTTAGCATGGCTACTTTTCAGCTGCCCTCAGTGGAAAGGTCTAGACTAGTGGAAGTGTCCAGGTGGGTGGGCCGGACCAAACATCTGGAGAGGTGGAAGCAAGGGGGGGTGGAGAGAATATAAGGAGAGGGGTGTTGGAGGGCGACTCAGCGGGGAGGTGAGAGCTCCTCCGGCTCCCTGCCGAGGTTGAGTAGGCCGTGACATTTCCAATTTGCTCAAATTGATCGCCAGCCAGACCCTCTCTTCCCTGCCCTCCCCGTCTGTGGTGAAGCCCATGCCCAGACTGTGGCGCGTTATGATGAATGGGCTAAATGTCAAGGACTTGAAACCCAGCTCAGATCCTCCATGGCTACGCTCCATTTAGTATTCTGCCTCTCTGGCCGTGAGACAAATTCACCCACAGAACTCAAGAATGTTAATTTGTGATATTTTCTACCCAGAGAAATGAGTGCTTATAACAAATGCACCAAATAATGTATGGTCACATATGCTGTGCATGTTCTCTTTTTGCAGAGGACTGTTGTTTTAAATAGCTTTAAAGCCTCTCAAACTAATGCAGCTCCCACACTGGCCTCTACATTTGTAATCACGCGTGGCGGTTCCTGTGTTGGTGCATTTGGAACCGGACAACCTTTTCCATACTCGTCCGATGTGTGTTAGGTCACGGCACCATTGAATCCTATTTTTGAAGGCCCAAGCCACCAGATGTCTCCCATTGTTATCTACCATGGGCGCCTCTCTCAGCAAACATAGCTGTCTCGTGTTTTGGACCTACACCTCCGACAGAAGCCCAGTGACTCTACAGTTCTTGGCAGTGGTAGCGGATCTCTATGGCATCCATCGAGCCATCCTCGGTAATCCGTTCGAGCTGGCACAGCTCCGTCTTGAGAAGCTGGGAGTTTGATGCTCTGAGGGACTGTGCTGCAGAGGTGAGTCACAGTCAAGTTGTGGCACGGCAGCGCTGGAGGCCAGAATCAGTCGATAAGGAGTTTCGCCCACACGCTGATGAGAACAGTGGCACGGGCTCAAAGAAACTCCTCCGTAGTTAGCTAGCGGGGGAATACCTGGGACAAGGTCACACTTAATTACTGAAGCGCACATCAAAGTTTGCCTTTGGAGCCCGTGTCGCATTTGTTTATCGGATTAAGTCTCCAGCAAAGCACGCCAAGCAAGTCTGTTTTAAGCCTGACCTTCTGAGAAGCAATGGAGTCATCCTTTCATTAGCAAGGAGGGTGGTACTGCACCTCAATCCCCCTCTCGCTCGTCCTCGCTACATAATTGAACATTTCCAGGAGCTACTTCTCACTTTTCACCAGACTCACGTCTTTCTCTTCTCAGATCTTTGTAAATTTCACAAGTGTCTGCCACAGGTATTTCCTGAAAAAAAAAAAAAAAAAAAGAAGGTATTCTGAAGAATAGACAGCATATGCCTTTGCTCAGGATGTGATGACACTGGCATTACCACCTACACGGCGATGAGTTCAAAGAAAAATGTAAGCGAGCCGGCTCAGCAAGAATCCTCCTACATCCTAAACACTTCAACGGGAGATGGAACCGCAGGTCATGTTCTGTGCAAGAGCTCATCTCTCACTGGAGATTGTGCTGTCGTCGGCGGGAAAGCGTACTGTATACTGCGCTGATGAAAGAATGTGAACAGTGACGTACAGCGTGGCTTCCCCTCGCTTCCTCACAGAGATGTACAGTAATGAGGCACCTCGCCGAGGCACAGATGCATCAAGAGAGAGGCTGAAGCCGTAGACGCTGCTGTTTCTCCGCTCACCAGTTATGTCACAGCGCAAAGGTTATGCTTAACATATTTGTAAAATTCTCTTGACTTCAGAGCAGCGGTCCTGCTGAGCTTCGATACGGTGTCAATGCTAACCTGATCTGGTCTTTGGATGCTGCTCTCTCTCTCTCTCTCTCTCTCTCCCTCCCCCCCTCCGTCCATGGTGATTAAAAAACTAACAGGAGAGGAGGGAAAAGAGGTTGCACTCTGTGTCATCATCTGACAGTTTTATATCAAAGCCCAGGGCCAGACAAGAGGTCTCACTGAGGGGAGTCTTCAATTCAGACCTGGTACATATCTTATTCTGTGACAAGGGGAGCCAGTACTTCTGTGTTATTATTTAACTGAATGCACTTAAAATGGATCCGTCAAATTGCATTTTCAAATGCAGAGTTCGTCTCGACAGTGACATCCAACATCTTGAAGCTGGAAAGAAGCTGGACTGAGCGTAAAGAGTTTGAAGCTAATGAAACATTAGGAACCGTTCTCTACGGGGAATGTATTTATGCTCTCCGAAAGATTCTCATCACACATTGCCCATTAGTGATAATTAATTTGGATTAATACAAGCCAGAGAATAACTTATCTTCGCTTGCAGAATCACAACTTAATAGATGTATCAAATCGCGTGACCCGAGTTTAACCTTTGCTGCTGCTCGGCTCTGCTTCAAATGCAGACGAATGCATGCGTTTGGAATGCAGGAGAAGCGTGTGAATACTAAGATGAACACTCTGCGTGGTTGTGTATCTCAAATGTGGGAGAAGAAATGCTTCGAAAACAAAAGGACAGAAGCATCGCTGGAGTTTCAAACTTTTGGTTTTACAGTTCTTTAGAATACTTTAGATGGATATGAAAGAGAACCATGAAGTTCCATATTGTTATGAACTAGACTTCCTTGTTCGTCTTTCTTTTTGACACATCTTTTTAGGATTTCTTCTCAATTTTTTTAAATTGAAGGGTCCATATTATGTAAGCGCAACAGTCTGTCTTGGTCTCACTAAGAATTCTGCCGAAACACAATTTTGTCACAAGCTTTTCTTTTTCTTAACTATTTAACGCCATAGTTTTCTTAACAGGGAAAAGTATTCGGGCTCCAGTTTTGGGGTTCGACACATAATAATGTTTCTATTTATTTACTCAATATCCAAAAAAACGTGACATTACTTGAAAAATAACAGAGTGAGAGACTGAAAAATGTGCCTGTAGTGTACTCCCATGAACTTCTGAAGTTATATTGTCACATGGCCCAGTCGCATAGAATCCGTGGCCCACTATGGGTCCGCTGCCTGGAGGTTGGAAACCGCTGACGGTACAGCGGTGGAATCGTGTTTGCTCGTGAGTACGTTGACATTCATGTGCAACCGTCTCTCTCCCTCGTACAGGAACACTAAACGCCCTCCTGAAACAGAAGGGCCAAACGGCCTCCGAGGGTCCCGCCTGGTCGTTAAATGGGAACCAAGGTGACCGCTGGAAGCAGGCAAAAGTCAGCATCCATCCGACAGCATCCTTCCAGGTGAGACCGGGAAACGCAATCAATCCAACACCCAGCAGCATTCCTCCAGTTGCCCTCTATTCCCTTCCGTTGGTATGTTGAAGTATTGGTTTCCTTGAGGGCGGCATATTGACGCGGCGCTTCACAAGCTGTGATATTAAGCAGAGACGTGGCCATTGTTTGCTGCTGTGAAAGCAATATCGCTCACGCGTCGCCATCAGGATGCCTACTCTTTTGCGAGTAGAGGATATAGGACTCCAATATTCTCAATCATTTTTATGACTGCAGTTGTGGAAAGTGATTATAGTTTCAGCTCTTTTTTGTGTTCCCACTCTTACTTCTAACTGTAACATCACAAGCATTCTTAACTTTAAATGTTGTGAGATTAGAGACTGAAACAAACACTTGCCACCTGCTGTCATTTCCCACAATCTTTCTGCAGTGCCAATTTTCGTGTTTCTTTTGTGGTCTTATCAAATCTGAACATCGAACATGACAAACGTGTTTTCCCTCTCCGCAGGTGGTGCTCGAAGGCATCCGAGGACCAGGCATCGAGGGTGACATCGCCATCGATGATGTCACGCTGGAGGAAGGGGAGTGTCGAGACCCGCCGCCCAGTGAGTAGCACCTCACTTCCGCCTCGTCCCCCCCCCCCCCCCCTCCCTTTCATCTGAGCTCCAGGTTCTGTCTCTCTCTACCCCACGTTGGACGAGGTTATTGATTTACGGGAGGGGATCCAATCTCAGACGGTTTGAACGGCGTTGAACCACGGTTGCCGTGGCAACAGTGTTGTAATCACATGAGCGATAGCCACGCCGGCTGAGTGGAGCGCTGCAGGAACAAACGGAACGTAAAAAAAAAAAACAGAAAACAGGACAGAGCAAATGGTCTGCGATTGACAAAGTGATATTGGCAGGCGGACGAGCGCTGCTCATTTGATGTCGTGCATGTGATTTAGGGTTGGAGGAACATTTGTTTCCTTCTAACGTGTACCATACATGAATCAGGGTAATCTTATTTCAATTGTTCGTGTCGTTGGAGGAAAATAAGCAGGCATCTAAAAGGTATTCTTTCTATAACGGCAAGATTGTTGCTCAAGTTACATTTCATATGGATCCATTTATGATTCAGAGCGACGAGATTTGATTCGTTTGGAGTTCTAGGATTGGTCGCCCAGGCTGAGGACAGAGTCATGCAGAGAATAATGCATTTCAATCTCAGATGATGAATAGCATACTTTATTTATTTAATGTAAGACGGAAAACAATTTGAATTATCTCGTCTTGTTTTAGGATCTGATCATGCAGGTCAGTTCTACATTAGGAATAGTTTCGGGAAATATATTCATTTGTTTCTTGCCGCGCTTATGTCTGTTTGTAGAATATGAAACAGGAGACAGTTTAGTTTAGAGACTGAAAGCAGAGCCAGGCTAGCTGTTTCCCCTGTTTTCAGTCTGTATGCTAAGCTAGGCTAACCACCGGCTGTGGCTTCATATTTATCAAAGATACATACGTACATTAGAGTGATATCCATCTTCTCAATCTTCTTCTTTTCTCTGCAAAAAAGTGAATAGATGTATTTTCCAAAAATTGGAGAACTATGCCCTGAAACACAATTGGCTCATTACGTGTTCATGTGTTGTTTGGAGTATATCAAATCAATTTCCACCATTATTGTCTGTTTGTGTTTGTAGATCTCAGCGCTCAGGCTCCGTCCACGTCCTCCCATATATGGCTGCTATGCATCACCTTGGTGATGACCCTCCTGGAAGGTCAGAGGTGACCCTTCTCTCCGTCACCTCAGAGGCGAATATTCAGACGCACCGTCTGTGAACTGTACCCTCGGCATCCAATCACCAAAGATTCATGCATCCTGAAAGCAGCAGGGGTCCCCTGCCAGACCTCGGAGGGACCGAAATGAATGAAAGAGAGAAAAAAATCGTGATTAAAAAAGTTCCACAAAAAGTAATAAAGAAGATGCGCAATTTTTTTTAAAGAGACCACTTTTACCGAAACAACTCCTCGGTGCAGGACTCTGGACGTCTTCACGAGCACAAAGACAGGCGGCCGGCGAATGCGCCTGGACTTTGCCGAAAGAGTTCACAAGCGTCGAAAGGAGGACGGACAGTTTGTAAAGCACAAGAACAATTTTATGAAGTTATGAAAATATCGCTAGAAGGCGGCAGTATATAGACACTGCTGACTTTTTGAAGAGGAAATAGCATTTCCCTGCTTACAAATACATGGAATCAGACCTTTCTCTGTGTATCTTTATCTTCATTTTCTCGCACCAGATGCCAGTCACCGACACTTGTTTTTCACTCTAGCCCGGCCTCAAGTCACACCTTGGCATTTCGTTATCTGCTTGGTGCTGAACTGTAGGAAAAACAAGGACTTTGGCAACATTTAGTTTTCCGTCTGCTTACCCCCCCCCCCCCCCTGTAGCTGCCTATGTATCTATTAACACTGTGCTCACGAGTCCAAGTGGCCAACCGACGGTAGGGTGGCAGAACAATGACTGCAGGAGGAATCAGCGGAGGTGTAGACAGCTGGACTGGAGGGCAGAGAGAAGTTCAAGCTCAGGAGCTGACATGAGAGGGAGAGGTGGAAGGAGAGCAGAGAGGAGGGAGAGGAGGGACAGGCAGAGAGCAGACAAAGGTCCGATTAGTGAGGCCCGACTCGAATATTCAGTCGGCGGTCCGCCTGTGGAACAGAAGCCACTTTACTTTCTGCCATGAAACAAAGTGCCTTCAGATTACAAACCGAATCGTGAGCCTGGGTGTTAATCAACATCGAACACGTCTCTGTTCATGTTTCCTCTGATGGGCTATTTTCTACATGTTTCTTTTGCCCCACAAGTGCTGATGGGAGAGGGCATGCGTGTTCAGAGGGAGCATGGGGTTGTGCTCCACCCGGATTTAACTCCTGATGGGACAGTTGCCTGTGTGTTTGTGTTTGTGTGCGTGCAAGTGTGTATGTATGTGTGTGTGTGTGTGTGTGTGGGTGTTTGTGTGTGTGTGTGCATGCGCCGAAGCCTTTGCCTATGCCTACGCGTAGTTCAATGTGAGGGCAGCTGACCAGGCAGTGCTGGCAGACCAGGTTTGGAAACAATTTGGATGAAAACAGCGGCGACAGTGGCAGTGAGGCTCTGGCTCTATTTTTTTTTTTTTTTTTTTTTTGCAGAAAGACGAGATCATACAGGAGGATGAAGACCCCACTCTCTCTTCCCATAATTCTCCTTCCCCGCGGGCGAGCATTTTTTTAAACAAAAGAACAACTGCTGAATAAAACATTGCGTTGTACAGGGAGCAGAGCAGGAACTTTGGGGCCGCGGGCTCTTCATTAGGGTGACATGCCTCGCCCCTGTCCTCCACCATTTCTATGGAACAATATGAGAATAAAAGATAATAATGACCATAATAATAGTCATGATATTTTATTACTCTAGCGAGAATGTTTCTCTGCTTTTACACAAACTGTGAAGATTGACTGTGGAAGATCTACCTGAGACCATAACCTTAACCAGCGGGGTTTTTGAAAAATGTATTGTAAAAAAGAGAAAATAAGAAAATGAAAAATTCCGTTTCATTGTTGGTTATGACAAATGTTTTGAGGACTTGTGTCTTGTTTCTTATTTTTTCCGTTGAAGATGAATTAACTTCCTTTCTCTTCTTGTTGTCTCCCTTTGCATTGCTTGAGTATCAAAGCTGATGGAAGCATAAGAAGTAAACCAATTTGGTAACTGTATAACTTGTAAATGTTAAAGAAGCTCTATTCAAAGGTTTATGATAAATGTTTTATGTTGGAGTACAGGAAGCACAACATACAGTTCAAGGTCTCAACACATAAAATCCATTTTATATTTCTCTGCACATGCGTGACCTACTCCCACAGGATCGCCAACCCAAGTCCACATTTAACAGCAAACTCATCCTTTTTTTTTTTTTTTTTACTTGTTACATTCATATTTATCGTGCAACTAGAGGACAGAAAGGGGAAGCCGGTCAAGAGTATGAAGGAAAATCTTTGTGAATGCGGACTGGGTTGAGGTTGTGCTTGCTCAGCATTATGTAGCCTCTTCAGTGGAAGCCTGGGCCGGTCTGAGGTGGGTCATGTACGTGTGTGAGCATCAAGCTGGTGTACAAAAGATATGATAAAGAACTGACACGTGTAAAGAAGAATTAAAAAAACAGAGCAGAATGATGAGCATTTCAGGGCATCCTTATAATACCATTATGATATTATATATAATATTAAATGATATTATTACAGAGACATTATCACAGCTATTTTCTGCTATTCCTTTTTTTTTTTTTATTTTGTTTCTTATTTTATTTTTATTTCCATAAGGCCCAGATCATAATGAATGTAAATGGAGTTCTGGGGGAGTTCTTTTCTAAGTCTTACTAGATGTAATGTTTTACTAAAACATATGTTTTTTGTGTGCTTTTGATGATGAGAACTTTCAGACTTTCATAGGTTGTTTTGGACACATCGAGAACATGAAGTTCGTCTGACTTTGACACAGACTTCGACACAATTTCCAAAAAAATACAAGCTCGGATGAAATATCCATCAGCTAGTTGCTGTAGCCTCCTGTGGTATAGCAAGTAATGAAAAGTGCCAAAGTGCCCCGTGCAGTCGTCACCGTTGCTAAGTCAGGACACGAGTTCCTTCAGATATTTTTGGTAACTGTTCCTTTTACTGCCACCCTCAGCACCTGTAACAGCAGCTACACCTGAGTACAGTACGTGAGTGATTCAAAAGTTACAGCTGGATTCAAATGAAAGAACGCATTTGGTGTTGGTTCAATTTTTTTTTTGAAGTAGTCGTTTGACTTTTTGGGGAATGAGCTTTTTCACTTTCTTGCTGAAAGCTGGTTAGCTTAGCTTAGCACAAAGACCGTGAGCAAGGGGGAGCTGTCTCCGAAGGCAACGAAAAGCAAATAAGCATACTGCTCCAAAAGTTCAGCTTCTCAATAACAGCCTGAGTTTGCAAAATCCCTTCTGTACATTTGCCATACTTTGAAATTAGTTTTGTGTTTGTTGGAATTATATCCGCATGAGCCTTTCAAAAACAGACCTGAATGGAAAACCAGATTTGTATCCTGCGTTTGTGTTGTGTATTATTAAACTCTGGGTACCTTCATCTGCAAAACTTCCATCTGTGTGAAGGAGGTATTGTCAAATTTTCCCCATAACTGCTAAAATTGAACAGCAAAAGGAGCCATTGTTTGTTTCCGCGGTACCACAGCTCTCACCGCATCCTTTATTTTTCATTTCTGTGCAATTCACGCACCCTGTGTGAGCCTCTGCCCTTTGTGTGTGCGTGAGTTGGGAGTCTGGTGAGTAGCTTACACTCAGCTCTGCTCTTTATATTGATAAAAGTCCTCTAAGCTACTTCAAAGTACAATTGAAGGGGATTTACGGTATTTGAACATGTAAACAGCGGCGTGTTTACAGATTAGAGGCGTCTGTAGCTGCGGTAGGTGTGCTCATAACCGAGGGGGAAATGGGTTTGAGGTATTTGTAGCTTCTGATTCGTTTGGGGGTGCTGGAGCTGAATGTGTCCGTGTGCGCCAAGAGTTTCATCAAGTCATGTTGTGTGTGTTGTTTGTCCCACCGGCACACACGGTATTAGAAGTTTCTCACACCACACACTTACGTTTGACACTTTGCGCGAGAGTTTTGCAGTGGTGATGACAGTGCCATGAATTTTAATAGAGGGTTACAAAAAATAAAGTGACTATCTTTTTCTTCTCTTTTTCTCTCGGTAGACCGCTCCAGGAATCTATTAAGTCCAGTACCTCAACACTCTTTTATGATAATATAAAATGTAACGGTCTCTATTTATGATATCGTATGGGTACTGCAATCTGATTGTCCAGTAATGACTACTGCGTTCTCAAATAGAGCGCGGCATTAGTGCGGACTAAAGCATTGCCACTTTTGTTTGCTGCCCCCCCCTCCACCACCACCACCACTACCCAAACCTCCACCTCATGTGCTATATTTTCTGCTGCTGTTGATTATACAACGTTTTAACCTCCATGTCTTTAATCAGAGCGGATTAATTTACCCAGCAGAGTCCAGGCTGCTGCTCAGAGTCGCTCAGAGCTCGTTCAAACAGAAGAGCCTTTTCCATCAAGTAGAACTGTGGAACTGTTTGCTATAAATAGTCGATTTGTTTGATTTAAGTGTTAAGGTTTAGATAAAACCTCTGGAAAGAACAACGCGAAAATGTACCATCAAAGTCAGTCAAGACAAGTAAAGCTCAAATACTAAAGCTGGCAGTTTTGACGAATACTAACATTATACATGAGGTGTTTGGGTCAGTAGCATTGGTTTGCATTACATAGTACCGGTCACAGTATACGCTTGCCTTTTCCTTTGTACCACCGCTAAAAACACAAGACAAGTCAATCGTTGTTGCATGGGGAAAGGCAACAACCGTTTGGGAGGAGGGAAGTACATTTTACGGGAGAAATCGTGTTTTTTTTAAATGCAGTTCCACCTTCCTCACTGAGAAAATATCACGTTTGACTTAATGCCTTTGTGTAACATTCATGATGTTGGTCTCGAACTGAGAAGGACCAAGGAAACAAACAAGGTCTTGACTCAATGCTGTTACATCCTTTGTGAAAATTGACAAATACACAAAGGAATTATGCAGTTGTGGATGAATGTACCGGTGCTTCCATTAATACCGTTGAAATGGAGGCACTGTAGCATTAAAGGATGTGGTCTGTCAGGGTTTGTGCAGGCTGCAGATTGAACATAATTGGTGCAACATGCAGCGTGCTGAAACTGTTTCCCAGGTGCTGTGGTGAATTTGATTAAACCTATCCATGTGAGTTGAACCATGACCAGTTGCTATGTGAGGAAATGTAATTTAAAACAAAGTATTGCCTTAATTCATAGAAAGTGCATACTTTGTAATATTATCACCCACAAGTGGAAAAGTTGTGGCTTGAAGTCTTTTCTGTTATGCTGCTGTAATGTAGTTTCTTGAACGGTTTTTCAGCTGTAACTTTCACATTTTACTTAGTTACAGCTATAATTACCTGGTAAAGTATTCATCTTACCATGTATTTCAATTTTTTGATACCTAGTGCTTCAAGGGTCTCTAAAAGGAACAGTCCCAAGATTTCTTATTGAGTGGAAATGTTCTCATTTTCTGTTCAACCTAAGAAGGGCTTTGTCACATTGTGCCATTCATCGCGCTATTTTAGCACCCTGAATAACCGTTCAGTTCACAGGCGTGATATAATTCCAACCGGTAGCCCCAATTATCACTATACACACCCTGCTATATTGATTCAGCAAAGAAAATTGGTGCCAACAGTGGCGGGGGGGGGGGGGGGGGGGGGGGGGGGGGGGGGGGGGGGAGGAGCTTTGTGGTTCGGTGCGACCAGAAACCAGAAACCTCAGAATTGGCAGTCGCATTGAATTTGGCAGTCAGAAAAGTGTTCTTATGAGGGACCCAAACAGGAACAAAATGTCATATTAAACCGGAAACATTACCACTGTGTTGAATGTGTTTTCGAGAGTAAAATAGCCGTCTTAATGCGGTGAGTTTCTTTCACTTTCACACAGTGGCCATAGGCTGTAGTGAGGGACTTCTCGACAGGAGGCTGACTGCAGTCTCACTAAATAACTGGGAGAGGTAGACACATCTCAGAGACCTCATTTTACTCTGTCAGGGAAGGAGCAGTATGTCGCTATTTGATGGCATGGCTGCTCAGTGTGACAACTCTACCAGTGGGGGGAAAAAAACTGCCACCTCTCGGTACTTTGTTGTTTCCCGTGTTGGAGT